>CAXAJV010000019.1:5861677-6423400 GCA_963969225.1 Xylocopa violacea | reverse complement strand
ACGCGCTATCTCAGAGTGACTCGCCAGGAATGTTGTCAAATGTTACAGCCGAGGTGTTAGGTTAACTTAGGTTAGGTTATATGACGTTATAGACGCATACAATGTTCCCACCGAGAAGTAGGTCCGACACGCCTGGATTGTTGTCAAATATTACATCCGAGATGTTAGGTTGCCTTACGTTAGGATATATAATGTTATAGACGCCTACAATGTTCCCACCGATTAGTAGGGTCCGACACGCCAGGAATATTGTCAAATGTTACATCCGAGGTGCTAGGTTGCTTTAGGTTAGGATATACAACGTTATAGACGCATATAATGTTCCCACCGAGAAGTAGGGTCCGACTCGCCAGGAATGTTGTCAAATGTTACATCCGAGATGTTAGGTTGCCTTAGGTTAGGATATATAACGTTATAGACGCATATAATGTTCCCACCGAGAAGTAGGGTCCGACACACCTGGAATGTTGTCAAATGTTACATCCGAGGTGTTTGGTTGCCTTAGGTTAGGTTATATGACGTTATAGACGCATATAATGTACCCACCGAGAAGTAGGTCCGACTCGCCTGGATTGTTGTCAAATATTACATCCGAGATGTTAGGTTGCCTTAGGTTAGGGTATATAACGTTATAGACGCATATAATGTTCCCACCGAGAAGTAGGTTCCGACTCGCCAGGAATGTTGTCAAATGTTACATCTGAGGTGTTAGGTTGCCTTAGGTTAGGATATATAACGTTATAGACGCATAGAATGTTCCCACCGATAAGTAGGTTCCGACACGCCAGGAATATTGTCAAATATTACATCCGAGTTATTAGGTTGCCTTAGGTTAGGATATATAACGTTATAGACGGTATATAATGTTCCCACAGAGGAGTAGGGTCCGACTCGCCAGGAATGTTGTCAAATGTTACATCTGAGGTGTTCGGTTGCCCTAGGTTAGGGTATATAACGTTATAGACGCATATAATGTTCCCACCGAGAAGTAGGGCCCGACACGCTTGGAATGTTGTCAAATATTACATCCGAGGTGTCAGGTTGCCTTAGGTTAGGTTATATGACGTTATAGACGCATATAATGTACCCACCCAGAAGTAGGTCCGACACGTCTGGATTGTTGTCAAATATTATATCCGAGATGATAGGTTGCCTTAGGTTAGGTTATATAACGTTATAGACGGTATATAATATTCCCACCGAGGAGTAGGGTCCGACTCGCCAGGAATGCTGTCAAATGTTACATCCGAGGTGTTAGGTTGCCTTAGGTTAGGGTATATAACGTTATAGACGCATATAATGTTCCCTCCGAGAAGTAGGGTCCGACTCGCCAGGAATGTTGTCAAATGTTACAACTGAGGTGTTAGGTTGCCTTAGGTTAGGGTATATAACGTTATAGACGCATATAATGTTCCCACCGAGAAGTAGGGTCCGACTCGCCAGGAATGTTGTCAAATGTTACATCTGAGGTGTTAGGTTGCCTTAGGTTAGGATATATAACGTTATAGACGCATACAATGTTCCCACCGTGAAGTAGGGTCCGACACACCAGGAATATTGACAAATATTACATCCGAGTTGTTAGGTTGCCTTATTTTACGGTATACAGCGTTATAGCCGCATACAATGTTCCCACCGAGAAGTAGGGTCCGACAGGTTTGGAATGTTGGCAAATATTACATCCGAGGAGATAGGTTGCCTTAGGTTAGGATATACAACGTTATAGACGCATATAATGTTCCCACAGAGAAGTAGGGTCCGACTCGGTAGGAATGTTGTCAAATGTTACATCCGAGATGTTAGGTTGCCTTAGGTTAGGATATATAACGTTATAGACGCATATAATGTTCCCACCGAGAAGTAGGTTCCGACTCGCCAGAAATGTTGTCAAATGTTACATCCGAGGTGTTTGGTTGCCTTAGGTTAGGTTATATGACGTTATAGACGCATATAATGTTCCCACCGAGGAGTAGGGTCCGACTCGCCAGGAATGTTGTCAAATGTTACATCTGATGTGTTAGGTTGCCTTAGGTTAGGATATATAATGTTATAGACGCATATAATGTTCCCACCGATAAGTAGGTTCCGACACGACAGGAATATTGTCAAATATTACATCCGAGTTATTAGGTTGCCTTAGGTTAGGATATATAACGTTATAGACGGTATATAATGTTCCCACAGAGGAGTAGGGTCCGACTCGCCAGGAATGTTGTCAAATGTTACATCTGAGGTGTTAGGTTGCCCTAGGTTAGGGTATATAACGTTATAGACGAATATAATGTTCCCACCGAGAAGTAGGTCCGACACGCCAGGATTTTTGTCAAATGTTACATCCGAGGTGCTAGGTTGCCTTAGGTTAGGATATACAACGTTATAGACGCATATAATGTTCCCACCGAGAAGTAGGGTCCGACACACGTGGAATGTTGTCAAATGTTACATCCGAGGTGTTAGGTTGCCTTAGGTTAGGTTATATGACGTTATAGACGAATATAATGTTCCCACCGAGAAGTAGGTCCGACACGCCTGGACTGTTGTCAAATATTACATCCGAGATGTTAGGTTGCCTTAGGTTAGGATATATAACGTTATAGACGCATATAATGTTCCCACCGAGAAGTAGGGTCCGACTCGCCAGGAATGTTGTCAAATGTTACAACTGAGGTGTTAGGTTGCCTTAGGTTAGGGTATATAACGTTATAGACGCATATAATGTTCCCACCGAGAAGTAGGGTCCGACTCGCCAGGAATGTTGTCAAATGTTACAGCCGAGGTGTTAGGTTAACTTAGGTTAGGTTATATGACGTTATAGACGCATACAATGTTCCCACCGAGAAGTAGGTCCGACACGCCTGGATTGTTGTCAAATATTACATCCGAGATGTTAGGTTGCCTTACGTTAGGATATATAATGTTATAGACGCCTACAATGTTCCCACCGATTAGTAGGGTCCGACACGCCAGGAATATTGTCAAATGTTACATCCGAGGTGCTAGGTTGCTTTAGGTTAGGATATACAACGTTATAGACGCATATAATGTTCCCACCGAGAAGTAGGGTCCGACTCGCCAGGAATGTTGTCAAATGTTACATCCGAGATGTTAGGTTGCCTTAGGTTAGGATATATAACGTTATAGACGCATATAATGTTCCCACCGAGAAGTAGGGTCCGACACACCTGGAATGTTGTCAAATGTTACATCCGAGGTGTTTGGTTGCCTTAGGTTAGGTTATATGACGTTATAGACGCATATAATGTACCCACCGAGAAGTAGGTCCGACTCGCCTGGATTGTTGTCAAATATTACATCCGAGATGTTAGGTTGCCTTAGGTTAGGGTATATAACGTTATAGACGCATATAATGTTCCCACCGAGAAGTAGGTTCCGACTCGCCAGGAATGTTGTCAAATGTTACATCTGAGGTGTTAGGTTGCCTTAGGTTAGGATATATAACGTTATAGACGCATAGAATGTTCCCACCGATAAGTAGGTTCCGACACGCCAGGAATATTGTCAAATATTACATCCGAGTTATTAGGTTGCCTTAGGTTAGGATATATAACGTTATAGACGGTATATAATGTTCCCACAGAGGAGTAGGGTCCGACTCGCCAGGAATGTTGTCAAATGTTACATCTGAGGTGTTCGGTTGCCCTAGGTTAGGGTATATAACGTTATAGACGCATATAATGTTCCCACCGAGAAGTAGGGCCCGACACGCTTGGAATGTTGTCAAATATTACATCCGAGGTGTCAGGTTGCCTTAGGTTAGGTTATATGACGTTATAGACGCATATAATGTACCCACCCAGAAGTAGGTCCGACACGTCTGGATTGTTGTCAAATATTATATCCGAGATGATAGGTTGCCTTAGGTTAGGTTATATAACGTTATAGACGGTATATAATATTCCCACCGAGGAGTAGGGTCCGACTCGCCAGGAATGCTGTCAAATGTTACATCCGAGGTGTTAGGTTGCCTTAGGTTAGGGTATATAACGTTATAGACGCATATAATGTTCCCTCCGAGAAGTAGGGTCCGACTCGCCAGGAATGTTGTCAAATGTTACAACTGAGGTGTTAGGTTGCCTTAGGTTAGGGTATATAACGTTATAGACGCATATAATGTTCCCACCGAGAAGTAGGGTCCGACTCGCCAGGAATGTTGTCAAATGTTACATCTGAGGTGTTAGGTTGCCTTAGGTTAGGATATATAACGTTATAGACGCATACAATGTTCCCACCGTGAAGTAGGGTCCGACACACCAGGAATATTGACAAATATTACATCCGAGTTGTTAGGTTGCCTTATTTTACGGTATACAGCGTTATAGCCGCATACAATGTTCCCACCGAGAAGTAGGGTCCGACAGGTTTGGAATGTTGGCAAATATTACATCCGAGGAGATAGGTTGCCTTAGGTTAGGATATACAACGTTATAGACGCATATAATGTTCCCACAGAGAAGTAGGGTCCGACTCGGTAGGAATGTTGTCAAATGTTACATCCGAGATGTTAGGTTGCCTTAGGTTAGGATATATAACGTTATAGACGCATATAATGTTCCCACCGAGAAGTAGGTTCCGACTCGCCAGAAATGTTGTCAAATGTTACATCCGAGGTGTTTGGTTGCCTTAGGTTAGGTTATATGACGTTATAGACGCATATAATGTTCCCACCGAGGAGTAGGGTCCGACTCGCCAGGAATGTTGTCAAATGTTACATCTGATGTGTTAGGTTGCCTTAGGTTAGGATATATAACGTTATAGACGCATATAATGTTCCCACCGATAAGTAGGTTCCGACACGACAGGAATATTGTCAAATATTACATCCGAGTTATTAGGTTGCCTTAGGTTAGGATATATAACGTTATAGACGGTATATAATGTTCCCACAGAGGAGTAGGGTCCGACTCGCCAGGAATGTTGTCAAATGTTACATCTGAGGTGTTAGGTTGCCCTAGGTTAGGGTATATAACGTTATAGACGAATATAATGTTCCCACCGAGAAGTAGGTCCGACACGCCAGGATTTTTGTCAAATGTTACATCCGAGGTGCTAGGTTGCCTTAGGTTAGGATATACAACGTTATAGACGCATATAATGTTCCCACCGAGAAGTAGGGTCCGACACACGTGGAATGTTGTCAAATGTTACATCCGAGGTGTTAGGTTGCCTTAGGTTAGGTTATATGACGTTATAGACGAATATAATGTTCCCACCGAGAAGTAGGTCCGACACGCCTGGACTGTTGTCAAATATTACATCCGAGATGTTAGGTTGCCTTAGGTTAGGATATATAACGTTATAGACGCATATAATGTTCCCACCGAGAAGTAGGGTCCGACTCGCCAGGAATGTTGTCAAATGTTACAACTGAGGTGTTAGGTTGCCTTAGGTTAGGGTATATAACGTTATAGACGCATATAATGTTCCCACCGAGAAGTAGGGTCCGACTCGCCAGGAATGTTGTCAAATGTTACAGCCGAGGTGTTAGGTTAACTTAGGTTAGGTTATATGACGTTATAGACGCATACAATGTTCCCACCGAGAAGTAGGTCCGACACGCCTGGATTGTTGTCAAATATTACATCCGAGATGTTAGGTTGCCTTACGTTAGGATATATAATGTTATAGACGCCTACAATGTTCCCACCGATTAGTAGGGTCCGACACGCCAGGAATATTGTCAAATGTTACATCCGAGGTGCTAGGTTGCTTTAGGTTAGGATATACAACGTTATAGACGCATATAATGTTCCCACCGAGAAGTAGGGTCCGACTCGCCAGGAATGTTGTCAAATGTTACATCCGAGATGTTAGGTTGCCTTAGGTTAGGATATATAACGTTATAGACGCATATAATGTTCCCACCGAGAAGTAGGGTCCGACACACCTGGAATGTTGTCAAATGTTACATCCGAGGTGTTTGGTTGCCTTAGGTTAGGTTATATGACGTTATAGACGCATATAATGTACCCACCGAGAAGTAGGTCCGACTCGCCTGGATTGTTGTCAAATATTACATCCGAGATGTTAGGTTGCCTTAGGTTAGGGTATATAACGTTATAGACGCATATAATGTTCCCACCGAGAAGTAGGTTCCGACTCGCCAGGAATGTTGTCAAATGTTACATCTGAGGTGTTAGGTTGCCTTAGGTTAGGATATATAACGTTATAGACGCATAGAATGTTCCCACCGATAAGTAGGTTCCGACACGCCAGGAATATTGTCAAATATTACATCCGAGTTATTAGGTTGCCTTAGGTTAGGATATATAACGTTATAGACGGTATATAATGTTCCCACAGAGGAGTAGGGTCCGACTCGCCAGGAATGTTGTCAAATGTTACATCTGAGGTGTTCGGTTGCCCTAGGTTAGGGTATATAACGTTATAGACGCATATAATGTTCCCACCGAGAAGTAGGGCCCGACACGCTTGGAATGTTGTCAAATATTACATCCGAGGTGTCAGGTTGCCTTAGGTTAGGTTATATGACGTTATAGACGCATATAATGTACCCACCCAGAAGTAGGTCCGACACGTCTGGATTGTTGTCAAATATTATATCCGAGATGATAGGTTGCCTTAGGTTAGGTTATATAACGTTATAGACGGTATATAATATTCCCACCGAGGAGTAGGGTCCGACTCGCCAGGAATGCTGTCAAATGTTACATCCGAGGTGTTAGGTTGCCTTAGGTTAGGGTATATAACGTTATAGACGCATATAATGTTCCCTCCGAGAAGTAGGGTCCGACTCGCCAGGAATGTTGTCAAATGTTACAACTGAGGTGTTAGGTTGCCTTAGGTTAGGGTATATAACGTTATAGACGCATATAATGTTCCCACCGAGAAGTAGGGTCCGACTCGCCAGGAATGTTGTCAAATGTTACATCTGAGGTGTTAGGTTGCCTTAGGTTAGGATATATAACGTTATAGACGCATACAATGTTCCCACCGTGAAGTAGGGTCCGACACACCAGGAATATTGACAAATATTACATCCGAGTTGTTAGGTTGCCTTATTTTACGGTATACAGCGTTATAGCCGCATACAATGTTCCCACCGAGAAGTAGGGTCCGACAGGTTTGGAATGTTGGCAAATATTACATCCGAGGAGATAGGTTGCCTTAGGTTAGGATATACAACGTTATAGACGCATATAATGTTCCCACAGAGAAGTAGGGTCCGACTCGGTAGGAATGTTGTCAAATGTTACATCCGAGATGTTAGGTTGCCTTAGGTTAGGATATATAACGTTATAGACGCATATAATGTTCCCACCGAGAAGTAGGTTCCGACTCGCCAGAAATGTTGTCAAATGTTACATCCGAGGTGTTTGGTTGCCTTAGGTTAGGTTATATGACGTTATAGACGCATATAATGTTCCCACCGAGGAGTAGGGTCCGACTCGCCAGGAATGTTGTCAAATGTTACATCTGATGTGTTAGGTTGCCTTAGGTTAGGATATATAACGTTATAGACGCATATAATGTTCCCACCGATAAGTAGGTTCCGACACGACAGGAATATTGTCAAATATTACATCCGAGTTATTAGGTTGCCTTAGGTTAGGATATATAACGTTATAGACGGTATATAATGTTCCCACAGAGGAGTAGGGTCCGACTCGCCAGGAATGTTGTCAAATGTTACATCTGAGGTGTTAGGTTGCCCTAGGTTAGGGTATATAACGTTATAGACGAATATAATGTTCCCACCGAGAAGTAGGTCCGACACGCCAGGATTTTTGTCAAATGTTACATCCGAGGTGCTAGGTTGCCTTAGGTTAGGATATACAACGTTATAGACGCATATAATGTTCCCACCGAGAAGTAGGGTCCGACACACGTGGAATGTTGTCAAATGTTACATCCGAGGTGTTAGGTTGCCTTAGGTTAGGTTATATGACGTTATAGACGAATATAATGTTCCCACCGAGAAGTAGGTCCGACACGCCTGGACTGTTGTCAAATATTACATCCGAGATGTTAGGTTGCCTTAGGTTAGGATATATAACGTTATAGACGCATATAATGTTCCCACCGAGAAGTAGGGTCCGACTCGCCAGGAATGTTGTCAAATGTTACAACTGAGGTGTTAGGTTGCCTTAGGTTAGGGTATATAACGTTATAGACGCATATAATGTTCCCACCGAGAAGTAGGGTCCGACTCGCCAGGAATGTTGTCAAATGTTACAGCCGAGGTGTTAGGTTAACTTAGGTTAGGTTATATGACGTTATAGACGCATACAATGTTCCCACCGAGAAGTAGGTCCGACACGCCTGGATTGTTGTCAAATATTACATCCGAGATGTTAGGTTGCCTTACGTTAGGATATATAATGTTATAGACGCCTACAATGTTCCCACCGATTAGTAGGGTCCGACACGCCAGGAATATTGTCAAATGTTACATCCGAGGTGCTAGGTTGCTTTAGGTTAGGATATACAACGTTATAGACGCATATAATGTTCCCACCGAGAAGTAGGGTCCGACTCGCCAGGAATGTTGTCAAATGTTACATCCGAGATGTTAGGTTGCCTTAGGTTAGGATATATAACGTTATAGACGCATATAATGTTCCCACCGAGAAGTAGGGTCCGACACACCTGGAATGTTGTCAAATGTTACAGCCGAGGTGTTAGGTTAACTTAGGTTGGAATATATAACGTTATAGTCGTATACAATGTTCCGACCGAAGAGTAGGTTCCGAGAAGCCAGGAATGTTGTAAAATGTTAAATTCGCGATGTTAGGTTGCCTTAGGTTAGGATATATAACGTTATAGACGCATATAATGTTCCCACCGATAAGTAGGGTCCGACACGCCAGGAATATTGTCAAATATTACATCCGAGTTATTAGGTTGCCTTAGGTTAGGATATATAACGTTATAGACGGTATATAATGTTCCCACCGAGAAGTAGGGTCCGACTCGCCAGGAATGTTGTCAAATGTTACATCCGAGGTGCTAGGTTGCGTTAGGTTAGGGTATAAAACGTTATAGACGCATATAATGTTTCCACCGAGAAGTAGGTTCCGACACATATGGAATCTTGTCAAATGTTACATCCGAGGTGTTAGGTTGCCTTAGGTTAATATATATAACGGGATAGACTCATATAATGTTCCCACCGAGAAGTAGGGTTCCACTCGCCAGAAATGTTGTAAAATGTTACATCCGAGGAGTTTGGTTGCCTTAGGTTAGGTTATATGACGTTATAGACGCATATAATGTTCCAACCGAGAAGTAGGTCCGACACGCCTGGATTGTTGTCAAATATTACATCCGAGATGTTAGGTTGCCTTAGGTTAGGATATATAACGTTATAAACGTATATACTGTTCCCACCGTGAAGTAGGGTCCGACACCAGGAATGTTGTCAAATGTTACATCCGAGGTGCTAGGTTGCGTTAGGTTACGATATAAAACGTTATAGACGCATATAATGTTCCCACCGAGAAGTAGGGTCCGACACACATGGAATGTGGTCAAATGTTAAATCCGAGGTGTTAGGTTGCCTTTGGTTATGATATATAACGTTATAGACGCAAATAATGTTCCCACCGAGAAGTAGGTTCCGACTCGTCAGAAATGTTGTCAAATGTTACATCCGAGGTGTTTGGTTGCCTTAGGATAGGTTATATGACGATATAGACGCATATAATGTTCCCACCGAGAAGTAGGTCCGACACGCCTGGATTGTTGTCAAATATTACATCCGAGATGTTAGGTTGCCTTAGGTTAGTATATATAACGTTATAGACGTATATACTGTTCCCACCGAGAAGTAGGGTCCGACACACGTGGAATGTTGTCCAATGTTACATCCGAGGTGTTAGGTTGCCTTAGGTTAGGTTATATGGCGATATAGACGCATATAATGTTCCCACCGAGAAGTAGGTCCGACACGCCTGGATTGTTGTCAAATATTACATCCGAGATGTTAGGTTGCCTTAGGTTAGGATATATAACGTTATAAACGTATATACTGTTCCCACCGTGAAGTAGGGTCCGACACCAGGAATGTTGTCAAATGTTACATCCGAGGTGCTAGGTTGCGTTAGGTTACGATATAAAACGTTATAGACGCATATAATGTTCCCACCGAGAAGTAGGGTCGGACACACATGGAATGTTGTCAAATGTTAAATCCGAGGTGTTAGGTTGCCTTTGGTTATGATATATAACGTTATAGACGCAAATAATGTTCCCACCGAGAAGTAGGGTTCCACTCGCCAGAAATGTTGTAAAATGTTACATCCGAGGAGTTTGGTTGCCTTAGGTTAGGTTATATGACGTTATAGACGAATATAATGTTCCCACCGAGAAGTAGGTCTGACACGCCTGGATTGTTGTGAAATATTACATCCGAGATGTTAGGTTGCCTTAGGTTAGGATATATAACGTTATAGACGCATATAATGTTCCCACCGAGAAGTAGGGTCCGACTCGCCAGGAATGTTGTCAAATGTTACATCTGAGGTGTTAGGTTGCCTTAGGTTAGGATATATAACGTTATAGACGCATATAATGTTCCCACCGATAAGTAGGTTCCGACACGCCAGGAATATTGTCAAATATTACATCCGAATTATTAGGTTGCCTTAGGTTAGGATATATAACGTTATAGACGGTATATAATGTTCCCACCGAGGAGTAGGGTCCGACTCGCCAGGAATGTTGTCAAATGATACATCTGAGGTGTTAGGTTGCCCTAGGTTAGGGTATATATCGTTATAGACGAATATAATGTTCCCACCAAGAAGTAGGTCCGACACGCCAGGATTTTTGTCAAATGTTACATCCGAGGTGCTAGGTTGCCTTAGGTTAGGATATACAACGTTATAGACGCATATAATGTTCCCACCGAGAAGTAGGGTCCGACACACCTGGAATGTTGTCAAATGTTACATCCGAGGTGTTTGGTTGCCTTAGGTTAGGTTATATGACGTTATAGACGCATATAATGTACCCACCGAGAAGTAGGTCCGACACGTCTGGATTGTTGTCAAATATTATATCCGAGATGATAGGTTGCCGTAGGTTAGGATATATAACGTTATAGACGTATATACTGTTCCCACCGAGAAGTAGGGTCCGACACACGTGGAATGTTGTCAAATGTTACATCCGAGGTGTTAGGTTGCCTTAGGTTAGGTTATATGACGTTATAGACGAATATAATGTTCCCACCGAGAAGTAGGTCCGACACGCCTGGATTGTTATCAAATATTACATCCGAGATGTTAGGTTGCCTTAGGTTAGGATATATAACGTTATAGACGTATATACTGTTCCCACCGAGAAGTAGGGTCCGACACACATGGAATGTTGTCAAATGTTAAATCCGAGGTGTTAGGTTGCCTTTGGTTATGATATATAACGTTATAGACGCAAATAATGTTCCCACCGAGAAGTAGGTTCCGACTCGTCAGAAATGTTGTCAAATGTTACATCCGAGGTGTTTGGTTGCCTTAGGATAGGTTATATGACGATATAGACGCATATAATGTTCCCACCGAGAAGTAGGTCCGACACGCCTGGATTGTTGTCAAATATTACATCCGAGATGTTAGGTTGCCTTAGGTTAGTATATATAACGTTATAGACGTATATACTGTTCCCACCGAGAAGTAGGGTCCGACACACGTGGAATGTTGTCCAATGTTACATCCGAGGTGTTAGGTTGCCTTAGGTTAGGTTATATGACGATATAGACGCATATAATGTTCCCACCGAGAAGTAGGTCCGACACGCCTGGATTGTTGTCAAATATTACATCCGAGATGTTAGGTTGCCTTAGGTTAGGATATATAACGTTATAAACGTATATACTGTTCCCACCGTGAAGTAGGGTCCGACACCAGGAATGTTGTCAAATGTTACATCCGAGGTGCTAGGTTGCGTTAGGTTACGATATAAAACGTTATAGACGCATATAATGTTCCCACCGAGAAGTAGGGTCCGACACACATGGAATGTTGTCAAATGTTAAATCCGAGGTGTTAGGTTGCCTTTGGTTATGATATATAACGTTATAGACGCAAATAATGTTCCCACCGAGAAGTAGGGTTCCACTCGCCAGAAATGTTGTAAAATGTTACATCCGAGGAGTTTGGTTGCCTTAGGTTAGGTTATATGACGTTATAGACGAATATAATGTTCCCACCGAGAAGTAGGTCTGACACGCCTGGATTGTTGTCAAATATTACATCCGAGATGTTAGGTTGCCTTAGGTTAGGATATATAACGTTATAGACGCATATAATGTTCCCACCGAGAAGTAGGGTCCGACTCGCCAGGAATGTTGTCAAATGTTACATCTGAGGTGTTAGATTGCCTTAGGTTAGGATATATAACGTTATAGACGCATATAATGTTCCCACCGATAAGTAGGTTCCGACACGCCAGGAATATTGTCAAATATTACATCCGAATTATTAGGTTGCCTTAGGTTAGGATATATAACGTTATAGACGGTATATAATGTTCCCACCGAGGAGTAGGGTCCGACTCGCCAGGAATGTTGTCAAATGATACATCTGAGGTGTTAGGTTGCCCTAGGTTAGGGTATATATCGTTATAGACGAATATAATGTTCCCACCAAGAAGTAGGTCCGACACGCCAGGATTTTTGTCAAATGTTACATCCGAGATGTTAGGTTGCCTTAGGTTAGGATATATAACGTTATAGACGTAAATACTGTTCCCACCGAGAAGTAGGGTCCGACTCGCCAGGAATGTTGTCAAATGTTACATCTGAGGTGTTAGGTTGCCTTAGGTTAGGTTATATGACGTTATAGACGAATATAATGTTCCCACCGAGAAGTAGGTGCGACACGCCTGGATTGTTATCAAATATTACATCCGAGATGTTAGGTTGCCTGATGTTAGGTTGCCTCACGTTAGGATATATAATATTATAGACGCATATAATGTTCCCACCGATAAGTAGGGTCCGACACGCCAGGAATATTGTCATATGTTACATCCGAGTTGCTATGTTGCTTTAGGTTAGGATATACAACGTTATAGACGCATATAATGTTCCCACCGAGAAGTAGGGTCCGACACACATGGAATGTTGTCAAATGTTAAATCCGAGGTGTTAGGTTGCCTTTGGTTATGATATATAACGTTATAGACGCAAATAATGTTCCCACCGAGAAGTAGGTTCCGACTCGTCAGAAATGTTGTCAAATGTTACATCCGAGGTGTTTGGTTGCCTTAGGATAGGTTATATGACGATATAGACGCATATAATGTTCCCACCGAGAAGTAGGTCCGACACACCTGGATTGTTGTCAAATATTACATCCGAGATGTTAGGTTGCCTTAGGTTAGTATATATAACGTTATAAACGTATATACTGTTCCCACCGTGAAGTAGGGTCCGACACCAGGAATGTTGTCAAATGTTACATCCGAGGTGCCAGGTTGCGTTAGGTTACGATATAAAACGTTATAGACGCATATAATGTTCCCACCGAGAAGTAGGGTCCGACACACATGGAATGTTGTCAAATGTTAAATCCGAGGTGTTAGGTTGCCTTTGGTTATGATATATAACGTTCTAGACGCAAATAATGTTCGCGCCGAGAAGTAGGGTTCCACTCGCCAGAAATGTTGTAAAATGTTACATCCGAGGAGTTTGGTTGCCTTAGGTTAGGTTATATGACGTTATAGACGAATATAATGTTCCCACCGAGAAGTAGGTCTGACACGCCTGGCTTGTTGTGAAATATTACATCCGAGATGTTAGGTTGCTTTAGGTTAGGATATATAACGTTATAGACGCATATAATGTTCCCACCGAGAAGTAGGGTCCGACTCGCCAGGAATGTTGTCAAATGTTACATCTGAGGTGTTAGGTTGCCTTAGGTTAGGATATATAACGTTATAGACGCATATAATGTTCCCACCGATAAGTAGGTTCCGACACGCCAGGAATATTGTCAAATATTACATCCGAATTATTAGGTTGCCTTAGGTTAGGATATATAACGTTATAGACGGTATATAATGTTCCCACCGAGGAGTAGGGTCCGACTCGCCAGGAATGTTGTCAAATGATACATCTGAGGTGTTAGGTTGCCCTAGGTTAGGGTATATATCGTTATAGACGAATATAATGTTCCCAAAAAGAAGTAGGTCCGACACGCCAGGATTTTTGTCAAATGTTACATCCGAGGTGCTAGGTTGCCTTAGGTTAGGATATACAACGTTATAGACGCATATAATGTTCCCACCGAGAAGTAGGGTCCGACACACCTGGAATGTTGTCAAATGTTACATCCGAGGTGTTTGGTTGCCTTAGGTTAGGTTATATGACGTTATAGACGAATATAATGTTCCCACCGAGAAGTAGGTCCGACACGTCTGGATTGTTGTCAAATATTATATCCGAGATGATAGGTTGCCGTAGGTTAGGATATATAACGTTATAGACGTATATACTGTTCCCACCGAGAAGTAGGGTCCGACACACGTGGAATGTTGTCAAATGTTACATCCGAGGTGTTAGGTTGCCTTAGGTTAGGTTATATGACGTTATAGACGAATATAATGTTCCCACCGAGAAGTAGGTCCGACACGCCTGGATTGTTATCAAATATTACATCCGAGATGTTAGGTTGCCTTAGGTTAGGATATATAACGTTATAGACGTATATACTGTTCCCACCGAGAAGTAGGGTCCGACACACATGGAATGTTGTCAAATGTTAAATCCGAGGTGTTAGGTTGCCTTTGGTTATGATATATAACGTTATAGACGCAAATAATGTTCCCACCGAGAAGTAGGTTCCGACTCGTCAGAAATGTTGTCAAATGTTACATCCGAGGTGTTTGGTTGCCTTAGGATAGGTTATATGACGATATAGACGCATATAATGTTCCCACCGAGAAGTAGGTCCGACACGCCTGGATTGTTGTCAAATATTACATCCGAGATGTTAGGTTGCCTTGGGTTAGTATATATAACGTTATAGACGTATATACTGTTCCCACCGAGAAGTAGGGTCCGACACACGTGGAATGTTGTCCAATGTTACATCCGAGGTGTTAGGTTGCCTTAGGTTAGGTTATATGACGATATAGACGCATATAATGTTCCCACCGAGAAGTAGGTCCGACACGCCTGGATTGTTGTCAAATATTACATCCGAGATGTTAGGTTGCCTTAGGTTAGGATATATAACGTTATAGACGTATATACTGTTCCCACCGAGAAGTAGGGTCCGACACACGTGGAATGTTGTCCAATGTTACATCCGAGGTGTTAGGTTGCCTTAGGTTAGGTTATATGACGATATAGACGCATATAATGTTCCCACCGAGAAGTAGGTCCGACACGCTTGGATTGTTGTCAAATATTACATCCGAGATGTTAGGTTGCCTTAGGTTAGGATATATAACGTTATAAACGTATATACTGTTCCCACCGTGAAGTAGGGTCCGACACCAGGAATGTTGTCAAATGTTACATCCGAGGTGCTAGGTTGCGTTAGGTTACGATATAAAACGTTATAGACGCATATAATGTTCCCACCGAGAAGTAGGGTCCGACACACATGGAATGTTGTCAAATGTTAAATCCGAGGTGTTAGGTTGCCTTTGGTTATGATATATAACGTTCTAGACGCAAATAATGTTCCCACCGAGAAGTAGGGTTCCACTCGCCAGAAATGTTGTAAAATGTTACATCCGAGGAGTTTGGTTGCCTTAGGTTAGGTTATATGACGTTATAGACGAATATAATGTTCCCACCGAGAAGTAGGTCTGACACGCCTGGATTGTTGTCAAATATTACATCCGAGATGTTAGGTTGCCTTAGGTTAGGATATATAACGTTATAGACGCATATAATGTTCCCACCGAGAAGTAGGGTCCGACTCGCCAGGAATGTTGTCAAATGTTACATCTGAGGTGTTAGGTTGCCTTAGGTTAGGATATATAACGTTATAGACGCATATAATGTTCCCACCGATAAGTAGGTTCCGACACGCCAGGAATATTGTCAAATATTACATCCGAATTATTAGGTTGCCTTAGGTTAGGATATATAACGTTATAGACGGTATATAATGTTCCCACCGAGGAGTAGGGTCCGACTCGCCAGGAATGTTGTCAAATGATACATCTGAGGTGTTAGGTTGCCCTAGGTTAGGGTATATATCGTTATAGACGAATATAATGTTCCCAAAAAGAAGTAGGTCCGACACGCCAGGATTTTTGTCAAATGTTACATCCGAGGTGCTAGGTTGCCTTAGGTTAGGATATACAACGTTATAGACGCATATAATGTTCCCACCGAGAAGTAGGGTCCGACACACCTGGAATGTTGTCAAATGTTACATCCGAGGTGTTTGGTTGCCTTAGGTTAGGTTATATGACGTTATAGACGCATATAATGTTCCCACCGAGAAGTAGGTCCGACACGCCTGGATTGTTGTCAAATATTACATCCGAGATGTTAGGTTGCCTTAGGTTAGGATATATAACGTTATAGACGTAAATACTGTTCCCACCGAGAAGTAGGGTCCGACTCGCCAGGAATGTGGTCAAATGTTACATCTGAGGTGTTAGGTTGCCTTAGGTTAGGGTATATAACGTTATAGACGCATATAATGTTCCCACCGAGAAGTAGGGCCCGACACGCTTGGAATGTTGTCAAATGTTACATCCGAGGTGTTTGGTTGCCTTAGGTTAGGTTATATGACGTTATAGACGCATATAATGTACCCACCGAGAAGTAGGTCCGACACGTCTGGATTGTTGTCAAATATTATATCCGAGATGATAGGTTGCCGTAGGTTAGGATATATAACGTTATAGACGTATATACTGTTCCCACCGAGAAGTAGGGTCCGACACACGTGGAATGTTGTCAAATGTTACATCCGAGGTGTTAGGTTGCCTTAGGTTAGGTTATATGACGTTATAGACGAATATAATGTTCCCACCGAGAAGTAGGTCCGACACGCCTGGATTGTTATCAAATATTACATCCGAGATGTTAGGTTGCCTTAGGTTAGGATATATAACGTTATAGACGTATATACTGTTCCCACCGAGAAGTAGGGTCCGACACACATGGAATGTTGTCAAATGTTAAATCCGAGGTGTTAGGTTGCCTTTGGTTATGATATATAACGTTATAGACGCAAATAATGTTCCCACCGAGAAGTAGGTTCCGACTCGTCAGAAATGTTGTCAAATATTACATCCGAGGTGTTTGGTTGCCTTAGGATAGGTTATATGACGATATAGACGCATATAATGTTCCCACCGAGAAGTAGGTCCGACACGCCTGGATTGTTGTCAAATATTACATCCGAGATGTTAGGTTGCCTTGGGTTAGTATATATAACGTTATAGACGTATATACTGTTCCCACCGAGAAGTAGGGTCCGACACACGTGGAATGTTGTCCAATGTTACATCCGAGGTGTTAGGTTGCCTTAGGTTAGGTTATATGACGATATAGACGCATATAATGTTCCCACCGAGAAGTAGGTCCGACACGCCTGGATTGTTGTCAAATATTACATCCGAGATGTTAGGTTGCCTTAGGTTAGGATATATAACGTTATAGACGTATATACTGTTCCCACCGAGAAGTAGGGTCCGACACACGTGGAATGTTGTCCAATGTTACATCCGAGGTGTTAGGTTGCCTTAGGTTAGGTTATATGACGATATAGACGCATATAATGTTCCCACCGAGAAGTAGGTCCGACACGCTTGGATTGTTGTCAAATATTACATCCGAGATGTTAGGTTGCCTTAGGTTAGGATATATAACGTTATAAACGTATATACTGTTCCCACCGTGAAGTAGGGTCCGACACCAGGAATGTTGTCAAATGTTACATCCGAGGTGCTAGGTTGCGTTAGGTTACGATATAAAACGTTATAGACGCATATAATGTTCCCACCGAGAAGTAGGGTCCGACACACATGGAATGTTGTCAAATGTTAAATCCGAGGTGTTAGGTTGCCTTTGGTTATGATATATAACGTTCTAGACGCAAATAATGTTCCCACCGAGAAGTAGGGTTCCACTCGCCAGAAATGTTGTAAAATGTTACATCCGAGGAGTTTGGTTGCCTTTGGTTAGGTTATATGACGTTATAGACGAATATAATGTTCCCACCGAGAAGTAGGTCTGACACGCCTGGATTGTTGTCAAATATTACATCCGAGATGTTAGGTTGCCTTAGGTTAGGATATATAACGTTATAGACGCATATAATGTTCCCACCGAGAAGTAGGGTCCGACTCGCCAGGAATGTTGTCAAATGTTACATCTGAGGTGTTAGGTTGCCTTAGGTTAGGATATATAACGTTATAGACGCATATAATGTTCCCACCGATAAGTAGGTTCCGACACGCCAGGAATATTGTCAAATATTACATCCGAATTATTAGGTTGCCTTAGGTTAGGATATATAACGTTATAGACGGTATATAATGTTCCCACCGAGGAGTAGGGTCCGACTCGCCAGGAATGTTGTCAAATGATACATCTGAGGTGTTAGGTTGCCCTAGGTTAGGGTATATATCGTTATAGACGAATATAATGTTCCCAAAAAGAAGTAGGTCCGACACGCCAGGATTTTTGTCAAATGTTACATCCGAGGTGCTAGGTTGCCTTAGGTTAGGATATACAACGTTATAGACGCATATAATGTTCCCACCGAGAAGTAGGGTCCGACACACCTGGAATGTTGTCAAATGTTACATCCGAGGTGTTTGGTTGCCTTAGGTTAGGTTATATGACGTTATAGACGCATATAATGTTCCCACCGAGAAGTAGGTCCGACACGCCTGGATTGTTGTCAAATATTACATCCGAGATGTTAGGTTGCCTTAGGTTAGGATATATAACGTTATAGACGTAAATACTGTTCCCACCGAGAAGTAGGGTCCGACTCGCCAGGAATGTGGTCAAATGTTACATCTGAGGTGTTAGGTTGCCTTAGGTTAGGGTATATAACGTTATAGACGCATATAATGTTCCCACCGAGAAGTAGGGCCCGACACGCTTGGAATGTTGTCAAATGTTACATCCGAGGTGTTTGGTTGCCTTAGGTTAGGTTATATGACGTTATAGACGCATATAATGTTCCCACCGAGAAGTAGGTCCGACACGCCTGGATTGTTGTCAAATATTACATCCGAGATGTTAGGTTGCCTTAGGTTAGGATATATAACGTTATAGACGTAAATACTGTTCCCACCGAGAAGTAGGGTCCGACTCGCCAGGAATGTTGTCAAATGTTACATCTGAGGTGTTAGGTTGCCTTAGGTTAGGGTATATAACGTTATAGACGCATATAATGTTCCCACCGAGAAGTAGGGCCCGACACGCTTGGAATGTTGTCAAATATTACATCCGAGGTGTTAGGTTGCCTTAGGTTAGGTTATATGACGTTATAGACGCATATAATGTACCCACCGAGAAGTAGGTCCGACACGTCTGGATTGTTGTCAAATATTATATCCGAGATGATAGGTTGCCGTAGGTTAGGATATATAACGTTATAGACGTATATACTGTTCCCACCGAGAAGTAGGGTCCGACACACGTGGAATGTTGTCAAATGTTACATCCGAGGTGTTAGGTTGCCTTAGGTTAGGTTATATGACGTTATAGACGAATATAATGTTCCCACCGAGAAGTAGGTCCGACACGCCTGGATTGTTATCAAATATTACATCCGAGATGTTAGGTTGCCTTAGGTTAGGATATATAACGTTATAGACGTATATACTGTTCCCACCGAGAAGTAGGGTCCGACACACATGGAATGTTGTCAAATGTTAAATCCGAGGTGTTAGGTTGCCTTTGGTTATGATATATAACGTTATAGACGCAAATAATGTTCCCACCGAGAAGTAGGTTCCGACTCGTCAGAAATGTTGTCAAATGTTACATCCGAGGTGTTTGGTTGCCTTAGGATAGGTTATATGACGATATAGACGCATATAATGTTCCCACCGAGAAGTAGGTCCGACACGCCTGGATTGTTGTCAAATATTACATCCGAGATGTTAGGTTGCCTTGGGTTAGTATATATAACGTTATAGACGTATATACTGTTCCCACCGAGAAGTAGGGTCCGACACACGTGGAATGTTGTCCAATGTTACATCCGAGGTGTTAGGTTGCCTTAGGTTAGGTTATATGACGATATAGACGCATATAATGTTCCCACCGAGAAGTAGGTCCGACACGCCTGGATTGTTGTCAAATATTACATCCGAGATGTTAGGTTGCCTTAGGTTAGGATATATAACGTTATAGACGTATATACTGTTCCCACCGAGAAGTAGGGTCCGACACACGTGGAATGTTGTCCAATGTTACATCCGAGGTGTTAGGTTGCCTTAGGTTAGGTTATATGACGATATAGACGCATATAATGTTCCCACCGAGAAGTAGGTCCGACACGCTTGGATTGTTGTCAAATATTACATCCGAGATGTTAGGTTGCCTTAGGTTAGGATATATAACGTTATAAACGTATATACTGTTCCCACCGTGAAGTAGGGTCCGACACCAGGAATGTTGTCAAATGTTACATCCGAGGTGCTAGGTTGCGTTAGGTTACGATATAAAACGTTATAGACGCATATAATGTTCCCACCGAGAAGTAGGGTCCGACACACATGGAATGTTGTCAAATGTTAAATCCGAGGTGTTAGGTTGCCTTTGGTTATGATATATAACGTTCTAGACGCAAATAATGTTCCCACCGAGAAGTAGGGTTCCACTCGCCAGAAATGTTGTAAAATGTTACATCCGAGGAGTTTGGTTGCCTTAGGTTAGGTTATATGACGTTATAGACGAATTTAATGTTCCCACCGAGAAGTAGGTCTGACACGCCTGGATTGTTGTCAAATATTACATCCGAGATGTTAGGTTGCCTTAGGTTAGGATATATAACGTTATAGACGCATATAATGTTCCCACCGAGAAGTAGGGTCCGACTCGCCAGGAATGTTGTCAAATGTTACATCCGAGGTGTTTGGTTGCCTTAGGTTAGGTTATATGACGTTATAGACGCATATAATGTTCCCACCGAGAAGTAGGTCCGACACGCCTGGATTGTTGTCAAATATTACATCCGAGATGTTAGGTTGCCTTAGGTTAGGATATATAACGTTATAGACGTAAATACTGTTCCCACCGAGAAGTAGGGTCCGACTCGCCAGGAATGTTGTCAAATGTTACATCTGAGGTGTTAGGTTGCCTTAGGTTAGGTTATATGACGTTATAGACGCATATAATGTACCCACCGAGAAGTAGGTCCGACACGTCTGGATTGTTGTCAAATATTATATCCGAGATGATAGGTTGCCGTAGGTTAGGATATATAACGTTATAGACGTATATACTGTTCCCACCGAGAAGTAGGGTCCGACACACGTGGAATGTTGTCAAATGTTACATCCGAGGTGTTAGGTTGCCTTAGGTTAGGTTATATGACGTTATAGACGAATATAATGTTCCCACCGAGAAGTAGGTCCGACACGCCTGGATTGTTATCAAATATTACATCCGAGATGTTAGGTTGCCTTAGGTTAGGATATATAACGTTATAGACGTATATACTGTTCCCACCGAGAAGTAGGGTCCGACACACATGGAATGTTGTCAAATGTTAAATCCGAGGTGTTAGGTTGCCTTTGGTTATGATATATAACGTTATAGACGCAAATAATGTTCCCACCGAGAAGTAGGTTCCGACTCGTCAGAAATGTTGTCAAATGTTACATCCGAGGTGTTTGGTTGCCTTAGGATAGGTTATATGACGATATAGACGCATATAATGTTCCCACCGAGAAGTAGGTCCGACACGCCTGGATTGTTGTCAAATATTACATCCGAGATGTTAGGTTGCCTTGGGTTAGTATATATAACGTTATAGACGTATATACTGTTCCCACCGAGAAGTAGGGTCCGACACACGTGGAATGTTGTCCAATGTTACATCCGAGGTGTTAGGTTGCCTTAGGTTAGGTTATATGACGATATAGACGCATATAATGTTCCCACCGAGAAGTAGGTCCGACACGCCTGGATTGTTGTCAAATATTACATCCGAGATGTTAGGTTGCCTTAGGTTAGGATATATAACGTTATAGACGTATATACTGTTCCCACCGAGAAGTAGGGTCCGACACACGTGGAATGTTGTCCAATGTTACATCCGAGGTGTTAGGTTGCCTTAGGTTAGGTTATATGACTATATAGACGCATATAATGTTCCCACCGAGAAGTAGGTCCGACACGCTTGGATTGTTGTCAAATATTACATCCGAGATGTTAGGTTGCCTTAGGTTAGGATATATAACGTTATAAACGTATATACTGTTCCCACCGTGAAGTAGGGTCCGACACCAGGAATGTTGTCAAATGTTACATCCGAGGTGCTAGGTTGCGTTAGGTTACGATATAAAACGTTATAGACGCATATAATGTTCCCACCGAGAAGTAGGGTCCGACACACATGGAATGTTGTCAAATGTTAAATCCGAGGTGTTAGGTTGCCTTTGGTTATGATATATAACGTTCTAGACGCAAATAATGTTCCCACCGAGAAGTAGGGTTCCACTCGCCAGAAATGTTGTAAAATGTTACATCCGAGGCGTTTGGTTGCCTTAGGTTAGGTTATATGACGTTATAGACGAATATAATGTTCCCACCGAGAAGTAGGTCTGACACGCCTGGATTGTTGTCAAATATTACATCCGAGATGTTAGGTTGCCTTAGGTTAGGATATATAACGTTATAGACGCATATAATGTTCCCACCGAGAAGTAGGGTCCGACTCGCCAGGAATGTTGTCAAATGTTACATCTGAGGTGTTAGGTTGCCTTAGGTTAGGATATATAACGTTATAGACGCATATAATGTTCCCACCGATAAGTAGGTTCCGACACGCCAGGAATATTGTCAAATATTACATCCGAATTATTAGGTTGCCTTAGGTTAGGATATATAACGTTATAGACGGTATATAATGTTCCCACCGAGGAGTAGGGTCCGACTCGCCAGGAATGTTGTCAAATGATACATCTGAGGTGTTAGGTTGCCCTAGGTTAGGGTATATATCGTTATAGACGAATATAATGTTCCCAAAAAGAAGTAGGTCCGACACGCCAGGATTTTTATCAAATGTTACATCCGAGGTGCTAGGTTGCCTTAGGTTAGGATATACAACGTTATAGACGCATATAATGTTCCCACCGAGAAGTAGGGTCCGACACACCTGGAATGTTGTCAAATGTTACATCCGAGGTGTTTGGTTGCCTTAGGTTAGGTTATATGACGTTATAGACGCATATAATGTTCCCACCGAGAAGTAGGTCCGACACGCCTGGATTGTTGTCAAATATTACATCCGAGATGTTAGGTTGCCTTAGGTTAGGATATATAACGTTATAGACGTAAATACTGTTCCCACCGAGAAGTAGGGTCCGACTCGCCAGGAATGTGGTCAAATGTTACATCTGAGGTGTTAGGTTGCCTTAGGTTAGGGTATATAACGTTATAGACGCATATAATGTTCCCACCGAGAAGTAGGGCCCGACACGCTTGGAATGTTGCCAAATGTTACATCCGAGGTGTTTGGTTGCCTTAGGTTAGGTTATATGACGTTATAGACGCATATAATGTTCCCACCGAGAAGTAGGTCCGACACGCCTGGATTGTTGTCAAATATTACATCCGAGATGTTAGGTTGCCTTAGGTTAGGATATATAACGTTATAGACGTAAATACTGTTCCCACCGAGAAGTAGGGTCCGACTCGCCAGGAATGTTGTCAAATGTTACATCTGAGGTGTTAGGTTGCCTTAGGTTAGGGTATATAACGTTATAGACGCATATAATGTTCCCACCGAGAAGTAGGGCCCGACACGCTTGGAATGTTGTCAAATATTACATCCGAGGTGTTAGGTTGCCTTAGGTTAGGTTATATGACGTTATAGACGCATATAATGAACCCACCGAGAAGTAGGTCCGACACGTCTGGATTGTTGTCAAATATTATATCCGAGATGATAGGTTGCCGTAGGTTAGGATATATAACGTTATAGACGTATATACTGTTCCCACCGAGAAGTAGGGTCCGACACACGTGGAATGTTGTCAAATGTTACATCCGAGGTGTTAGGTTGCCTTAGGTTAGGTTATATGACGTTATAGACGAATATAATGTTCCCACCGAGAAGTAGGTCCGACACGCCTGGATTGTTATCAAATATTACATCCGAGATGTTAGGTTGCCTTAGGTTAGGATATATAACGTTATAGACGTATATACTGTTCCCACCGAGAAGTAGGGTCCGACACACATGGAATGTTGTCAAATGTTAAATCCGAGGTGCTAGGTTGCCTTTGGTTATGATATATAACGTTATAGACGCAAATAATGTTCCCACCGAGAAGTAGGTTCCGACTCGTCAGAAATGTTGTCAAATGTTACATCCGAGGTGTTTGGTTGCCTTAGGATAGGTTATATGACGATATAGACGCATATAATGTTCCCACCGAGAAGTAGGTCCGACACGCCTGGATTGTTGTCAAATATTACATCCGAGATGTTAGGTTGCCTTAGGTTAGTATATATAACGTTATAGACGTATATACTGTTCCCACCGAGAAGTAGGGTCCGACACACGTGGAATGTTGTCCAATGTTACATCCGAGGTGTTAGGTTGCCTTAGGTTAGGTTATATGACGATATAGACGCATATAATGTTCCCACCGAGAAGTAGGTCCGACACGCCTGGATTGTTGTCAAATATTACATCCGAGATGTTAGGTTGCCTTAGGTTAGGATATATAACGTTATAAACGTATATACTGTTCCCACCGTGAAGTAGGGTCCGACACCAGGAATGTTGTCAAATGTTACATCCGAGGTGCTAGGTTGCGTTAGGTTACGATATAAAACGTTATAGACGCATATAATGTTCCCACCGAGAAGTAGGGTCCGACACACATGGAATGTTGTCAAATGTTAAATCCGAGGTGTTAGGTTGCCTTTGGTTATGATATATAACGTTATAGACGCAAATAATGTTCCCACCGAGAAGTAGGGTTCCACTCGCCAGAAATGTTGTAAAATGTTACATCCGAGGAGTTTGGTTGCCTTAGGTTAGGTTATATGACGTTATAGACGAATATAATGTTCCCACCGAGAAGTAGGTCTGACACGCCTGGATTGTTGTCAAATATTACATCCGAGATGTTAGGTTGCCTTAGGTTAGGATATATAACGTTATAGACTCATATAATGTTCCCACCGAGAAGTAGGGTCCGACTCGCCAGGAATGTTGTCAAATGTTACATCTGAGGTGTTAGGTTGCCTTAGGTTAGGATATATAACGTTATAGACGCATATAATGTTCCCACCGATAAGTAGGTTCCGACACGCCACGAATATTGTCAAATATTACATCCGAATTATTAGGTTGCCTTAGGTTAGGATATATAACGTTATAGACGGTATATAATGTTCCCACCGAGGAGTAGGGTCCGACTCGCCAGGAATGTTGTCAAATGATACATCTGAGGTGTTAGGTTGCCCTAGGTTAGGGTATATATCGTTATAGACGAATATAATGTTCCCACCAAGAAGTAGGTCCGACACGCCAGGATTTTTGTCAAATGTTACATCCGAGATGTTAGGTTGCCTTAGGTTAGGATATATAACGTTATAGACGTAAATACTGTTCCCACCGAGAAGTAGGGTCCGACACACGTGGAATGTTGTCAAATGTTACATCCGAGGTGTTAGGTTGCCTTAGGTTAGGTTATATGACGTTATAGACGAATATAATGTTCCCACCGAGAAGTAGGTCCGACACGCCTGGATTGTTATCAAATATTACATCCGAGATGTTAGGTTGCCTTAGGTTAGGATATATAACGTTATAGACGTATATACTGTTCCCACCGAGAAGTAGGGTCCGACACACATGGAATGTTGTCAAATGTTAAATCCGAGGTGTTAGGTTGCCTTTGGTTATGATATATAACGTTATAGACGCAAATAATGTTCCCACCGAGAAGTAGGTTCCGACTCGTCAGAAATGTTGTCAAATGTTACATCCGAGGTGTTTGGTTGCCTTAGGATAGGTTATATGACGATATAGACGCATATAATGTTCCCACCGAGAAGTAGGTCCGACACGCCTGGATTGTTGTCAAATATTACATCCGAGATGTTAGGTTGCCTTAGGTTAGTATATATAACGTTATAGACGTATATACTGTTCCCACCGTGAAGTAGGGTCCGACACCAGGAATGTTGTCAAATGTTACATCCGAGGTGCTAGGTTGCGTTAGGTTACGATATAAAACGTTATAGACGCATATAATGTTCCCACCGAGAAGTAGGGTCCGACACACATGGAATGTTGTCAAATGTTAAATCCGAGGTGTTAGGTTGCCTTTGGTTATGATATATAACGTTATAGACGCAAATAATGTTCCCACCGAGAAGTAGGGTTCCACTCGCCAGAAATGTTGTAAAATGTTACATCCGAGGAGTTTGGTTGCCTTAGGTTAGGTTATATGACGTTATAGACGAATATAATGTTCCCACCGAGAAGTAGGTCCGACACGTCTGGATTGTTGTCAAATATTATATCCGAGATGATAGGTTGCCGTAGGTTAGGATATATAACGTTATAGACGTATATACTGTTCCCACCGAGAAGTAGGGTCCGACACACGTGGAATGTTGTCCAATGTTACATCCGAGGTGTTAGGTTGCCTTAGGTTAGGTTATATGACGATATAGACGCATATAATGTTCCCACCGAGAAGTAGGTCCGACACGCCTGGATTGTTGTCAAATATTACATCCGAGATGTTAGGTTGCCTTAGGTTAGGATATATAACGTTATAAACGTATATACTGTTCCCACCGTGAAGTAGGGTCCGACACCAGGAATGTTGTCAAATGTTACATCCGAGGTGCTAGGTTGCGTTAGGTTACGATATAAAACGTTATAGACGCATATAATGTTCCAACCGAGAAGTAGGGTCCGACACACATGGAATGTTGTCAAATGTTAAATCCGAGGTGTTAGGTTGCCTTTGGTTATGATATATAACGTTATAGACGCAAATAATGTTCCCACCGAGAAGTAGGGTTCCACTCGCCAGAAATGTTGTAAAATGTTACATCCGAGGAGTTTGGTTGCCTTAGGTTAGGTTATATGACGTTATAGACGAATATAATGTTCCCACCGAGAAGTAGGTCTGACACGCCTGGATTGTTGTCAAATATTACATCCGAGATGTTAGGTTGCCTTAGGTTAGGATATATAACGTTATAGACTCATATAATGTTCCCACCGAGAAGTAGGGTCCGACTCGCCAGGAATGTTGTCAAATGTTACATCTGAGGTGTTAGGTTGCCTTAGGTTAGGATATATAACGTTATAGACGCATATAATGTTCCCACCGATAAGTAGGTTCCGACACGCCACGAATATTGTCAAATATTACATCCGAATTATTAGGTTGCCTTAGGTTAGGATATATAACGTTATAGACGGTATATAATGTTCCCACCGAGGAGTAGGGTCCGACTCGCCAGGAATGTTGTCAAATGATACATCTGAGGTGTTAGGTTGCCCTAGGTTAGGGTATATATCGTTATAGACGAATATAATGTTCCCACCAAGAAGTAGGTCCGACACGCCAGGATTTTTGTCAAATGTTACATCCGAGATGTTAGGTTGCCTTAGGTTAGGATATATAACGTTATAGACGTAAGTACTGTTCCCACCGAGAAGTAGGGTCCGACGCACGTGGAATGTTGTCAAATGTTACATCCGAGGTGTTAGGTTGCCTTAGGTTAGGTTATATGACGTTATAGACGAATATAATGTTCCCACCGAGAAGTAGGTCCGACACGCCTGGATTGTTATCAAATATTACATCCGAGATGTTAGGTTGCCTTAGGTTAGGATATATAACGTTATAGACGTATATACTGTTCCCACCGAGAAGTAGGGTCCGACACACATGGAATGTTGTCAAATGTTAAATCCGAGGTGTTAGGTTGCCTTTGGTTATGATATATAACGTTATAGACGCAAATAATGTTCCCACCGAGAAGTAGGGTTCCACTCGCCAGAAATGTTGTAAAATGTTACATCCGAGGAGTTTGGTTGCCTTAGGTTAGGTTATATGACGTTATAGACGAATTTAATGTTCCCACCGAGAAGTAGGTCTGACACGCCTGGATTGTTGTCAAATATTACATCCGAGATGTTAGGTTGCCTTAGGTTAGGATATATAACGTTATAGACGCATATAATGTTCCCACCGAGAAGTAGGGTCCGACTCGCCAGGAATGTTGTCAAATGTTACATCCGAGGTGTTTGGTTGCCTTAGGTTAGGTTATATGACGTTATAGACGCATATAATGTTCCCACCGAGAAGTAGGTCCGACACGCCTGGATTGTTGTCAAATATTACATCCGAGATGTTAGGTTGCCTTAGGTTAGGATATATAACGTTATAGACGTAAATACTGTTCCCACCGAGAAGTAGGGTCCGACTCGCCAGGAATGTTGTCAAATGTTACATCTGAGGTGTTAGGTTGCCTTAGGTTAGGTTATATGACGTTATAGACGCATATAATGTACCCACCGAGAAGTAGGTCCGACACGTCTGGATTGTTGTCAAATATTATATCCGAGATGATAGGTTGCCGTAGGTTAGGATATATAACGTTATAGACGTATATACTGTTCCCACCGAGAAGTAGGGTCCGACACACGTGGAATGTTGTCAAATGTTACATCCGAGGTGTTAGGTTGCCTTAGGTTAGGTTATATGACGTTATAGACGAATATAATGTTCCCACCGAGAAGTAGGTCCGACACGCCTGGATTGTTATCAAATATTACATCCGAGATGTTAGGTTGCCTTAGGTTAGGATATATAACGTTATAGACGTATATACTGTTCCCACCGAGAAGTAGGGTCCGACACACATGGAATGTTGTCAAATGTTAAATCCGAGGTGTTAGGTTGCCTTTGGTTATGATATATAACGTTATAGACGCAAATAATGTTCCCACCGAGAAGTAGGTTCCGACTCGTCAGAAATGTTGTCAAATGTTACATCCGAGGTGTTTGGTTGCCTTAGGATAGGTTATATGACGATATAGACGCATATAATGTTCCCACCGAGAAGTAGGTCCGACACGCCTGGATTGTTGTCAAATATTACATCCGAGATGTTAGGTTGCCTTGGGTTAGTATATATAACGTTATAGACGTATATACTGTTCCCACCGAGAAGTAGGGTCCGACACACGTGGAATGTTGTCCAATGTTACATCCGAGGTGTTAGGTTGCCTTAGGTTAGGTTATATGACGATATAGACGCATATAATGTTCCCACCGAGAAGTAGGTCCGACACGCCTGGATTGTTGTCAAATATTACATCCGAGATGTTAGGTTGCCTTAGGTTAGGATATATAACGTTATAGACGTATATACTGTTCCCACCGAGAAGTAGGGTCCGACACACGTGGAATGTTGTCCAATGTTACATCCGAGGTGTTAGGTTGCCTTAGGTTAGGTTATATGACTATATAGACGCATATAATGTTCCCACCGAGAAGTAGGTCCGACACGCTTGGATTGTTGTCAAATATTACATCCGAGATGTTAGGTTGCCTTAGGTTAGGATATATAACGTTATAAACGTATATACTGTTCCCACCGTGAAGTAGGGTCCGACACCAGGAATGTTGTCAAATGTTACATCCGAGGTGCTAGGTTGCGTTAGGTTACGATATAAAACGTTATAGACGCATATAATGTTCCCACCGAGAAGTAGGGTCCGACACACATGGAATGTTGTCAAATGTTAAATCCGAGGTGTTAGGTTGCCTTTGGTTATGATATATAACGTTCTAGACGCAAATAATGTTCCCACCGAGAAGTAGGGTTCCACTCGCCAGAAATGTTGTAAAATGTTACATCCGAGGCGTTTGGTTGCCTTAGGTTAGGTTATATGACGTTATAGACGAATATAATGTTCCCACCGAGAAGTAGGTCTGACACGCCTGGATTGTTGTCAAATATTACATCCGAGATGTTAGGTTGCCTTAGGTTAGGATATATAACGTTATAGACGCATATAATGTTCCCACCGAGAAGTAGGGTCCGACTCGCCAGGAATGTTGTCAAATGTTACATCTGAGGTGTTAGGTTGCCTTAGGTTAGGATATATAACGTTATAGACGCATATAATGTTCCCACCGATAAGTAGGTTCCGACACGCCAGGAATATTGTCAAATATTACATCCGAATTATTAGGTTGCCTTAGGTTAGGATATATAACGTTATAGACGGTATATAATGTTCCCACCGAGGAGTAGGGTCCGACTCGCCAGGAATGTTGTCAAATGATACATCTGAGGTGTTAGGTTGCCCTAGGTTAGGGTATATATCGTTATAGACGAATATAATGTTCCCAAAAAGAAGTAGGTCCGACACGCCAGGATTTTTATCAAATGTTACATCCGAGGTGCTAGGTTGCCTTAGGTTAGGATATACAACGTTATAGACGCATATAATGTTCCCACCGAGAAGTAGGGTCCGACACACCTGGAATGTTGTCAAATGTTACATCCGAGGTGTTTGGTTGCCTTAGGTTAGGTTATATGACGTTATAGACGCATATAATGTTCCCACCGAGAAGTAGGTCCGACACGCCTGGATTGTTGTCAAATATTACATCCGAGATGTTAGGTTGCCTTAGGTTAGGATATATAACGTTATAGACGTAAATACTGTTCCCACCGAGAAGTAGGGTCCGACTCGCCAGGAATGTGGTCAAATGTTACATCTGAGGTGTTAGGTTGCCTTAGGTTAGGGTATATAACGTTATAGACGCATATAATGTTCCCACCGAGAAGTAGGGCCCGACACGCTTGGAATGTTGCCAAATGTTACATCCGAGGTGTTTGGTTGCCTTAGGTTAGGTTATATGACGTTATAGACGCATATAATGTTCCCACCGAGAAGTAGGTCCGACACGCCTGGATTGTTGTCAAATATTACATCCGAGATGTTAGGTTGCCTTAGGTTAGGATATATAACGTTATAGACGTAAATACTGTTCCCACCGAGAAGTAGGGTCCGACTCGCCAGGAATGTTGTCAAATGTTACATCTGAGGTGTTAGGTTGCCTTAGGTTAGGGTATATAACGTTATAGACGCATATAATGTTCCCACCGAGAAGTAGGGCCCGACACGCTTGGAATGTTGTCAAATATTACATCCGAGGTGTTAGGTTGCCTTAGGTTAGGTTATATGACGTTATAGACGCATATAATGAACCCACCGAGAAGTAGGTCCGACACGTCTGGATTGTTGTCAAATATTATATCCGAGATGATAGGTTGCCGTAGGTTAGGATATATAACGTTATAGACGTATATACTGTTCCCACCGAGAAGTAGGGTCCGACACACGTGGAATGTTGTCAAATGTTACATCCGAGGTGTTAGGTTGCCTTAGGTTAGGTTATATGACGTTATAGACGAATATAATGTTCCCACCGAGAAGTAGGTCCGACACGCCTGGATTGTTATCAAATATTACATCCGAGATGTTAGGTTGCCTTAGGTTAGGATATATAACGTTATAGACGTATATACTGTTCCCACCGAGAAGTAGGGTCCGACACACATGGAATGTTGTCAAATGTTAAATCCGAGGTGCTAGGTTGCCTTTGGTTATGATATATAACGTTATAGACGCAAATAATGTTCCCACCGAGAAGTAGGTTCCGACTCGTCAGAAATGTTGTCAAATGTTACATCCGAGGTGTTTGGTTGCCTTAGGATAGGTTATATGACGATATAGACGCATATAATGTTCCCACCGAGAAGTAGGTCCGACACGCCTGGATTGTTGTCAAATATTACATCCGAGATGTTAGGTTGCCTTAGGTTAGTATATATAACGTTATAGACGTATATACTGTTCCCACCGAGAAGTAGGGTCCGACACACGTGGAATGTTGTCCAATGTTACATCCGAGGTGTTAGGTTGCCTTAGGTTAGGTTATATGACGATATAGACGCATATAATGTTCCCACCGAGAAGTAGGTCCGACACGCCTGGATTGTTGTCAAATATTACATCCGAGATGTTAGGTTGCCTTAGGTTAGGATATATAACGTTATAAACGTATATACTGTTCCCACCGTGAAGTAGGGTCCGACACCAGGAATGTTGTCAAATGTTACATCCGAGGTGCTAGGTTGCGTTAGGTTACGATATAAAACGTTATAGACGCATATAATGTTCCCACCGAGAAGTAGGGTCCGACACACATGGAATGTTGTCAAATGTTAAATCCGAGGTGTTAGGTTGCCTTTGGTTATGATATATAACGTTATAGACGCAAATAATGTTCCCACCGAGAAGTAGGGTTCCACTCGCCAGAAATGTTGTAAAATGTTACATCCGAGGAGTTTGGTTGCCTTAGGTTAGGTTATATGACGTTATAGACGAATATAATGTTCCCACCGAGAAGTAGGTCTGACACGCCTGGATTGTTGTCAAATATTACATCCGAGATGTTAGGTTGCCTTAGGTTAGGATATATAACGTTATAGACTCATATAATGTTCCCACCGAGAAGTAGGGTCCGACTCGCCAGGAATGTTGTCAAATGTTACATCTGAGGTGTTAGGTTGCCTTAGGTTAGGATATATAACGTTATAGACGCATATAATGTTCCCACCGATAAGTAGGTTCCGACACGCCACGAATATTGTCAAATATTACATCCGAATTATTAGGTTGCCTTAGGTTAGGATATATAACGTTATAGACGGTATATAATGTTCCCACCGAGGAGTAGGGTCCGACTCGCCAGGAATGTTGTCAAATGATACATCTGAGGTGTTAGGTTGCCCTAGGTTAGGGTATATATCGTTATAGACGAATATAATGTTCCCACCAAGAAGTAGGTCCGACACGCCAGGATTTTTGTCAAATGTTACATCCGAGATGTTAGGTTGCCTTAGGTTAGGATATATAACGTTATAGACGTAAATACTGTTCCCACCGAGAAGTAGGGTCCGACACACGTGGAATGTTGTCAAATGTTACATCCGAGGTGTTAGGTTGCCTTAGGTTAGGTTATATGACGTTATAGACGAATATAATGTTCCCACCGAGAAGTAGGTCCGACACGCCTGGATTGTTATCAAATATTACATCCGAGATGTTAGGTTGCCTTAGGTTAGGATATATAACGTTATAGACGTATATACTGTTCCCACCGAGAAGTAGGGTCCGACACACATGGAATGTTGTCAAATGTTAAATCCGAGGTGTTAGGTTGCCTTTGGTTATGATATATAACGTTATAGACGCAAATAATGTTCCCACCGAGAAGTAGGTTCCGACTCGTCAGAAATGTTGTCAAATGTTACATCCGAGGTGTTTGGTTGCCTTAGGATAGGTTATATGACGATATAGACGCATATAATGTTCCCACCGAGAAGTAGGTCCGACACGCCTGGATTGTTGTCAAATATTACATCCGAGATGTTAGGTTGCCTTAGGTTAGTATATATAACGTTATAGACGTATATACTGTTCCCACCGTGAAGTAGGGTCCGACACCAGGAATGTTGTCAAATGTTACATCCGAGGTGCTAGGTTGCGTTAGGTTACGATATAAAACGTTATAGACGCATATAATGTTCCCACCGAGAAGTAGGGTCCGACACACATGGAATGTTGTCAAATGTTAAATCCGAGGTGTTAGGTTGCCTTTGGTTATGATATATAACGTTATAGACGCAAATAATGTTCCCACCGAGAAGTAGGGTTCCACTCGCCAGAAATGTTGTAAAATGTTACATCCGAGGAGTTTGGTTGCCTTAGGTTAGGTTATATGACGTTATAGACGAATATAATGTTCCCACCGAGAAGTAGGTCCGACACGTCTGGATTGTTGTCAAATATTATATCCGAGATGATAGGTTGCCGTAGGTTAGGATATATAACGTTATAGACGTATATACTGTTCCCACCGAGAAGTAGGGTCCGACACACGTGGAATGTTGTCCAATGTTACATCCGAGGTGTTAGGTTGCCTTAGGTTAGGTTATATGACGATATAGACGCATATAATGTTCCCACCGAGAAGTAGGTCCGACACGCCTGGATTGTTGTCAAATATTACATCCGAGATGTTAGGTTGCCTTAGGTTAGGATATATAACGTTATAAACGTATATACTGTTCCCACCGTGAAGTAGGGTCCGACACCAGGAATGTTGTCAAATGTTACATCCGAGGTGCTAGGTTGCGTTAGGTTACGATATAAAACGTTATAGACGCATATAATGTTCCAACCGAGAAGTAGGGTCCGACACACATGGAATGTTGTCAAATGTTAAATCCGAGGTGTTAGGTTGCCTTTGGTTATGATATATAACGTTATAGACGCAAATAATGTTCCCACCGAGAAGTAGGGTTCCACTCGCCAGAAATGTTGTAAAATGTTACATCCGAGGAGTTTGGTTGCCTTAGGTTAGGTTATATGACGTTATAGACGAATATAATGTTCCCACCGAGAAGTAGGTCTGACACGCCTGGATTGTTGTCAAATATTACATCCGAGATGTTAGGTTGCCTTAGGTTAGGATATATAACGTTATAGACTCATATAATGTTCCCACCGAGAAGTAGGGTCCGACTCGCCAGGAATGTTGTCAAATGTTACATCTGAGGTGTTAGGTTGCCTTAGGTTAGGATATATAACGTTATAGACGCATATAATGTTCCCACCGATAAGTAGGTTCCGACACGCCACGAATATTGTCAAATATTACATCCGAATTATTAGGTTGCCTTAGGTTAGGATATATAACGTTATAGACGGTATATAATGTTCCCACCGAGGAGTAGGGTCCGACTCGCCAGGAATGTTGTCAAATGATACATCTGAGGTGTTAGGTTGCCCTAGGTTAGGGTATATATCGTTATAGACGAATATAATGTTCCCACCAAGAAGTAGGTCCGACACGCCAGGATTTTTGTCAAATGTTACATCCGAGATGTTAGGTTGCCTTAGGTTAGGATATATAACGTTATAGACGTAAGTACTGTTCCCACCGAGAAGTAGGGTCCGACGCACGTGGAATGTTGTCAAATGTTACATCCGAGGTGTTAGGTTGCCTTAGGTTAGGTTATATGACGTTATAGACGAATATAATGTTCCCACCGAGAAGTAGGTCCGACACGCCTGGATTGTTATCAAATATTACATCCGAGATGTTAGGTTGCCTTAGGTTAGGATATATAACGTTATAGACGTATATACTGTTCCCACCGAGAAGTAGGGTCCGACACACATGGAATGTTGTCAAATGTTAAATCCGAGGTGTTAGGTTGCCTTTGGTTATGATATATAACGTTATAGACGCAAATAATGTTCCCACCGAGAAGTAGGTTCCGACTCGTCAGAAATGTTGTCAAATGTTACATCCGAGGTGTTTGGTTGCCTTAGGATAGGTTATATGACGATATAGACGCATATAATGTTCCCACCGAGAAGTAGGTCCGACACGCCTGGATTGTTGTCAAATATTACATCCGAGATGTTAGGTTGCCTTAGGTTAGTATATATAACGTTATAGACGTATATACTGTTCCCACCGTGAAGTAGGGTCCGACACCAGGAATGTTGTCAAATGTTACATCCGAGGTGCTAGGTTGCGTTAGGTTACGATATAAAACGTTATAGACGCATATAATGTTCCCACCGAGAAGTAGGGTCCGACACACATGGAATGTTGTCAAATGTTAAATCCGAGGTGTTAGGTTGCCTTTGGTTATGATATATAACGTTATAGACGCAAATAATGTTCCCACCGAGAAGTAGGGTTCCACTCGCCAGAAATGTTGTAAAATGTTACATCCGAGGAGTTTGGTTGCCTTAGGTTAGGTTATATGACGTTATAGACGCATATAATGTACCCACCGAGAAGTAGGTCCGACACGTCTGGATTGTTGTCAAATATTATATCCGAGATGATAGGTTGCCGTAGGTTAGGATATATAACGTTATAGACGTATATACTGTTCCCACCGAGAAGTAGGGTCCGACACACGTGGAATGTTGTCAAATGTTACATCCGAGGTGTTAGGTTGCCTTAGGTTAGGATATATAACGTTATAGACGTAAATACTGTTCCCACCGAGAAGTAGGGTCCGCCTCGCCAGGAATGTTGTCAAATGTTACATCTGAGGTGTTAGGTTGCCTTAGGTTAGGGTATATAACGTTATAGACGCATATAATGTTCCCACCGAGAAGTAGGGCCCGACACGCTTGGAATGTTGTCAAATATTACATCCGAGGTGTTAGGTTGCCTTAGGTTAGGTTATATGACGTTATAGACGCATATAATGTACCCACCGAGAAGTAGGTCCGACACGTCTGGATTGTTGTCAAATATTATATCCGAGATGATAGGTTGCCGTAGGTTAGGATATATAACGTTATAGACGTATATACTGTTCCCACCGAGAAGTAGGGTCCGACACACGTGGAATGTTGTCAAATGTTAAATCCGAGGTGTTAGGTTGCCTTTTGTTATGATATATAACGTTATAGACGCAAATAATGTTCCCACCGAGAAGTAGGTTCCGACTCGTCAGAAATGTTGTCAAATGTTACATCCGAGGTGTTTGGTTGCCTTAGGATAGGTTATATGACGATATAGACGCATATAATGTTCCCACCGAGAAGTAGGTCCGACACGCCTGGATTGTTGTCAAATATTACATCCGAGATGTTAGGTTGCCTTAGGTTAGGATATATAACGTTATAGACGTATATACTGTTCCCACCGAGAAGTAGGGTCCGACACACGTGGAATGTTGTCCAATGTTACATCCGAGGTGTTAGGTTGCCTTAGGTTAGGTTATATGACGATATAGACGCATATAATGTTCCCACCGAGAAGTAGGTCCGACACGCTTGGATTGTTGTCAAATATTACATCCGAGATGTTAGGTTGCCTTAGGTTAGGATATATAACGTTATAAACGTATATACTGTTCCCACCGTGAAGTAGGGTCCGACACCAGGAATGTTGTCAAATGTTACATCCGAGGTGCTAGGTTGCGTTAGGTTACGATATAAAACGTTATAGACGCATATAATGTTCCCACCGAGAAGTAGGGTCCGACACACATGGAATGTTGTCAAATGTTAAATCCGAGGTGTTAGGTTGCCTTTGGTTATGATATATAACGTTCTAGACGCAAATAATGTTCCCACCGAGAAGTAGGGTTCCACTCGCCAGAAATGTTGTAAAATGTTACATCCGAGGAGTTTGGTTGCCTTAGGTTAGGTTATATGACGTTATAGACGAATATAATGTTCCCACCGAGAAGTAGGTCTGACACGCCTGGATTGTTGTCAAATATTACATCCGAGATGTTAGGTTGCCTTAGGTTAGGATATATAACGTTATAGACGCATATAATGTTCCCACCGAGAAGTAGGGTCCGACTCGCCAGGAATGTTGTCAAATGTTACATCTGAGGTGTTAGGTTGCCTTAGGTTAGGATATATAACGTTATAGACGCATATAATGTTCCCACCGATAAGTAGGTTCCGACACGCCAGGAATATTGTCAAATATTACATCCGAATTATTAGGTTGCCTTAGGTTAGGATATATAACGTTATAGACGGTATATAATGTTCCCACCGAGGAGTAGGGTCCGACTCGCCAGGAATGTTGTCAAATGATACATCTGAGGTGTTAGGTTGCCCTAGGTTAGGGTATATATCGTTATAGACGAATATAATGTTCCCACCAAGAAGTAGGTCCGACACGCCAGGATTTTTGTCAAATGTTACATCCGAGGTGCTAGGTTGCCTTAGGTTAGGATATACAACGTTATAGACGCATATAATGTTCCCACCGAGAAGTAGGGTCCGACACACCTGGAATGTTGTCAAATGTTACATCCGAGGTGTTTGGTTGCCTTAGGTTAGGTTATATGACGTTATAGACGCATATAATGTTCCCACCGAGAAGTAGGTCCGACACGCCTGGATTGTTGTCAAATATTACATCCGAGATGTTAGGTTGCCTTAGGTTAGGATATATAACGTTATAGACGTAAATACTGTTCCCACCGAGAAGTAGGGTCCGACTCGCCAGGAATGTTGTCAAATGTTACATCTGAGGTGTTAGGTTGCCTTAGGTTAGGGTATATAACGTTATAGACGCATATAATGTTCCCACCGAGAAGTAGCGCCCGACACGCTTGGAATGTTGTCAAATGTTACATCCGAGGTGTTTGGTTGCCTTAGGATAGGTTATATGACGTTATAGACGCATATAATGTTCCCACCGAGAAGTAGGTCCGACACGCCTGGATTGTTGTCAAATATTACATCCGAGATGTTAGGTTGCCTTAGGTTAGGATATATAACGTTATAGACGTAAATACTGTTCCCACCGAGAAGTAGGGTCCGACTCGCCAGGAATGTTGTCAAATGTTACATCTGAGGTGTTAGGTTGCCTTAGGTTAGGGTATATAACGTTATAGACGCATATAATGTTCCCACCGAGAAGTAGGGCCCGACACGCTTGGAATGTTGTCAAATATTACATCCGAGGTGTTAGGTTGCCTTAGGTTAGGTTATATGACGTTATAGACGCATATAATGAACCCACCGAGAAGTAGGTCCGACACGTCTGGATTGTTGTCAAATATTATATCCGAGATGATAGGTTGCCGTAGGTTAGGATATATAACGTTATAGACGTATATACTGTTCCCACCGAGAAGTAGGGTCCGACACACGTGGAATGTTGTCAAATGTTACATCCGAGGTGTTAGGTTGCCTTAGGTTAGGTTATATGACGTTATAGACGAATATAATGTTCCCACCGAGAAGTAGGTCCGACACGCCTGGATTGTTATCAAATATTACATCCGAGATGTTAGGTTGCCTTAGGTTAGGATATATAACGTTATAGACGTATATACTGTTCCCACCGAGAAGTAGGGTCCGACACACATGGAATGTTGTCAAATGTTAAATCCGAGGTGTTAGGCTGCCTTTGGTTATGATATATAACGTTATAGACGCAAATAATGTTCCCACCGAGAAGTAGGGTTCCACTCGCCAGAAATGTTGTAAAATGTTACATCCGAGGAGTTTGGTTGCCTTAGGTTAGGTTATATGACGTTATAGACGAATATAATGTTCCCACCGAGAAGTAGGTCTGACACGCCTGGATTGTTGTCAAATATTACATCCGAGATGTTAGGTTGCCTTAGGTTAGGATATATAACGTTATAGACTCATATAACGTTCCCACCGAGAAGTAGGGTCCGACTCGCCAGGAATGTTGTCAAATGTTACATCTGAGGTGTTAGGTTGCCTTAGGTTAGGATATATAACGTTATAGACGCATATAATGTTCCCACCGATAAGTAGGTTCCGACACGCCACGAATATTGTCAAATATTACATCCGAATTATTAGGTTGCCTTAGGTTAGGATATATAACGTTATAGACGGTATATAATGTTCCCACCGAGGAGTAGGGTCCGACTCGCCAGGAATGTTGTCAAATGATACATCTGAGGTGTTAGGTTGCCCTAGGTTAGGGTATATATCGTTATAGACGAATATAATGTTCCCACCAAGAAGTAGGTCCGACACGCCAGGATTTTTGTCAAATGTTACATCCGAGATGTTAGGTTGCCTTAGGTTAGGATATATAACGTTATAGACGTAAATACTGTTCCCACCGAGAAGTAGGGTCCGACACACGTGGAATGTTGTCAAATGTTACATCCGAGGTGTTAGGTTGCCTTAGGTTAGGTTATATGACGTTATAGACGAATATAATGTTCCCACCGAGAAGTAGGTCCGACACGCCTGGATTGTTATCAAATATTACATCCGAGATGTTAGGTTGCCTTAGGTTAGGATATATAACGTTATAGACGTATATACTGTTCCCACCGAGAAGTAGGGTCCGACACACATGGAATGTTGTCAAATGTTAAATCCGAGGTGTTAGGTTGCCTTTGGTTATGATATATAACGTTATAGACGCAAATAATGTTCCCACCGAGAAGTAGGTTCCGACTCGTCAGAAATGTTGTCAAATGTTACATCCGAGGTGTTTGGTTGCCTTAGGATAGGTTATATGACGATATAGACGCATATAATGTTCCCACCGAGAAGTAGGTCCGACACGCCTGGATTGTTGTCAAATATTACATCCGAGATGTTAGGTTGCCTTAGGTTAGTATATATAACGTTATAGACGTATATACTGTTCCCACCGTGAAGTAGGGTCCGACACCAGGAATGTTGTCAAATGTTACATCCGAGGTGCTAGGTTGCGTTAGGTTACGATATAAAACGTTATAGACGCATATAATGTTCCCACCGAGAAGTAGGGTCCGACACACATGGAATGTTGTCAAATGTTAAATCCGAGGTGTTAGGTTGCCTTTGGTTATGATATATAACGTTATAGACGCAAATAATGTTCCCACCGAGAAGTAGGGTTCCACTCGCCAGAAATGTTGTAAAATGTTACATCCGAGGAGTTTGGTTGCCTTAGGTTAGGTTATATGACGTTATAGACGAATATAATGTTCCCACCGAGAAGTAGGTCCGACACGTCTGGATTGTTGTCAAATATTATATCCGAGATGATAGGTTGCCGTAGGTTAGGATATATAACGTTATAGACGTATATACTGTTCCCACCGAGAAGTTAGGTCCGACACACGTGGAATGTTGTCAAATGTTACATCCGAGGTGTTAGGTTGCCTTAGGTTAGGTTATATGACGTTATAGACGAATATAATGTTCCCACCGAGAAGTAGGTCCGACACGCCTGGATTGTTATCAAATATTACATCCGAGATGTTAGGTTGCCTTAGGTTAGGATATATAACGTTATAGACGTATATACTGTTCCCACCGAGAAGTAGGGTCCGACACACATGGAATGTTGTCAAATGTTAAATCCGAGGTGTTAGGTTGCCTTTGGTTATGATATATAACGTTATAGACGCAAATAATGTTCCCACCGAGAAGTAGGTTCCGACTCGTCAGAAATGTTGTCAAATGTTACATCCGAGGTGTTTGGTTGCCTTAGGATAGGTTATATGACGATATAGACGCATATAATGTTCCCACCGAGAAGTAGGTCCGACACGCCTGGATTGTTGTCAAATATTACATCCGAGATGTTAGGTTGCCTTAGGTTAGTATATATAACGTTATAGACGTATATACTGTTCCCACCGTGAAGTAGGGTCCGACACCAGGAATGTTGTCAAATGTTACATCCGAGGTGCTAGGTTGCGTTAGGTTACGATATAAAACGTTATAGACGCATATAATGTTCCCACCGAGAAGTAGGGTCCGACACACATGGAATGTTGTCAAATGTTAAATCCGAGGTGTTAGGTTGCCTTTGGTTATGATATATAACGTTATAGACGCAAATAATGTTCCCACCGAGAAGTAGGGTTCCACTCGCCAGAAATGTTGTAAAATGTTACATCCGAGGAGTTTGGTTGCCTTAGGTTAGGTTATATGACGTTATAGACGAATATAATGTTCCCACCGAGAAGTAGGTCTGACACGCCTGGATTGTTGTCAAATATTACATCCGAATTATTAGGTTGCCTTAGGTTAGGATATATAACGTTATAGACGGTATATAATGTTCCCACCGAGGAGTAGGGTCCGACTCGCCAGGAATGTTGTCAAATGATACATCTGAGGGGTTAGGTTGCCCTAGGTTAGGGTATATATCGTTATAGACGAATATAATGTTCCCACCAAGAAGTAGGTCCGACACGCCAGGATTTTTGTCAAATGTTACATCCGAGGTGTTAGGTTGCCTTAGGTTAGGATATATAACGTTATAGACGTAAATACTGTTCCCACCGAGAAGTAGGGTCCGACTCGCCAGGAATGTTGTCAAATGTTACATCTGAGGTGTTAGGTTGCCTTAGGTTAGGGTATATAACGTTATAGACGCATATAATGTTCCCACCGAGAAGTAGGGCCCGACACGCTTGGAATGTTGTCAAATATTACATCCGAGGTGTTAGGTTGCCTTAGGTTAGGTTATATGACGTTATAGACGCATATAATGTACCCACCGAGAAGTAGGTCCGACACGTCTGGATTGTTGTCAAATATTATATCCGAGATGATAGGTTGCCGTAGTTTAGGATATATAACGTTATAGACGTATATACTGTTCCCACCGAGAAGTAGGGTCCGACACACGTGGAATGTTGTCAAATGTTACATCCGAGGTGTTAGGTTGCCTTAGGTTAGGTTATATGACGATATAGACGCATATAATGTTCCCACCGAGAAGTAGGTCCGACACGCCTGGATTGTTATCAAATATTACATCCGAGATGTTAGGTTGCCTTAGGTTAGGATATATAACGTTATAGACGTATATACTGTTCCCACCGAGAAGTAGGGTCCGACACACATGGAATGTTGTCAAATGTTAAATCCGAGGTGTTAGGTTGCCTTTGGTTATGATATATAACGTTATAGACGCAAATAATGTTCCCACCGAGAAGTAGGTTCCGACTCGTCAGAAATGTTGTCAAATGTTACATCCGAGGTGTTTGGTTGCCTTAGGATAGGTTATATGACGATATAGACGCATATAATGTTCACACCGAGAAGTAGGTCCGACACGCCTGGATTGTTGTCAAATATTACATCCGAGATGTTAGGTTGCCTTAGGTTAGTATATATAACGTTATAGACGTATATACTGTTCCCACCGAGAAGTAGGGTCCGACACACGTGGAATGTTGTCCAATGTTACATCCGAGGTGTTAGGTTGCCTTAGGTTAGGTTATATGACGATATAGACGCATATAATGTTCCCACCGAGAAGTAGGTCCGACACGCCTGGATTGTTGTCAAATATTACATCCGAGATGTTAGGTTGCCTTAGGTTAGGATATATAACGTTATAGACGTATATACTGTTCCCACCGAGAAGTAGGGTCCGACACACGTGGAATGTTGTCCAATGTTACATCCGAGGTGTTAGGTTGCCTTAGGTTAGGTTATATGACGATATAGACGCATATAATGTTCCCACCGAGAAGTAGGTCCGACACGCTTGGATTGTTGTCAAATATTACATCCGAGATGTTAGGTTGCCTTAGGTTAGGATATATAACGTTATAAACGTATATACTGTTCCCACCGTGAAGTAGGGTCCGACACCAGGAATGTTGTCAAATGTTACATCCGAGGTGCTAGGTTGCGTTAGGTTACGATATAAAACGTTATAGACGCATATAATGTTCCCACCGAGAAGTAGGGTCCGACACACATGGAATGTTGTCAAATGTTAAATCCGAGGTGTTAGGTTGCCTTTGGTTATGATATATAACGTTCTAGACGCAAATAATGTTCCCACCGAGAAGTAGGGTTCCACTCGCCAGAAATGTTGTAAAATGTTACATCCGAGGAGTTTGGTTGCCTTAGGTTAGGTTATATGACGTTATAGACGAATATAATGTTCCCACCAAGAAGTAGGTCCGACACGCCAGGATTTTTGTCAAATGTTACATCCGAGGTGTTAGGTTGCCTTAGGTTAGGATATATAACGTTATAGACGTAAATACTGTTCCCACCGAGAAGTAGGGTCCGACTCGCCAGGAATGTTGTCAAATGTTACATCTGAGGTGTTAGGTTGCCTTAGGTTAGGGTATATAACGTTATAGACGCATATAATGTTCCCACCGAGAAGTAGGGCCCGACACGCTTGGAATGTTGTCAAATATTACATCCGAGGTGTTAGGTTGCCTTAGGTTAGGTTATATGACGTTATAGACGCATATAATGTACCCACCGAGAAGTAGGTCCGACACGTCTGGATTGTTGTCAAATATTATATCCGAGATGATAGGTTGCCGTAGTTTAGGATATATAACGTTATAGACGTATATACTGTTCCCACCGAGAAGTAGGGTCCGACACACGTGGAATGTTGTCAAATATTACATCCGAGGTGTTAGGTTGCCTTAGGTTAGGTTATATGACGTTATAGACGAATATAATGTTCCCACCGAGAAGTAGGTCCGACACGCCTGGATTGTTATCAAATATTACATCCGAGATGTTAGGTTGCCTTAGGTTAGGATATATAACGTTATAGACGTATATACTGTTCCCACCGAGAAGTAGGGTCCGACACACATGGAATGTTGTCAAATGTTAAATCCGAGGTGTTAGGTTGCCTTTGGTTATGATATATAACGTTATAGACGCAAATAATGTTCCCACCGAGAAGTAGGTTCCGACTCGTCAGAAATGTTGTCAAATGTTACATCCGAGGTGTTTGGTTGCCTTAGGATAGGTTATATGACGATATAGACGCATATAATGTTCCCACCGAGAAGTAGGTCCGACACGCCTGGATTGTTGTCAAATATTACATCCGAGATGTTAGGTTGCCTTAGGTTAGTATATATAACGTTATAGACGTATATACTGTTCCCACCGAGAAGTAGGGTCCGACACACGTGGAATGTTGTCCAATGTTACATCCGAGGTGTTAGGTTGCCTTAGGTTAGGTTATATGACGATATAGACGCATATAATGTTCCCACCGAGAAGTAGGTCCGACACGCCTGGATTGTTGTCAAATATTACATCCGAGATGTTAGGTTGCCTTAGGTTAGGATATATAACGTTATAGACGTATATACTGTTCCCACCGAGAAGTAGGGTCCGACACACGTGGAATGTTGTCCAATGTTACATCCGAGGTGTTAGGTTGCCTTAGGTTAGGTTATATGACGATATAGACGCATATAATGTTCCCACCGAGAAGTAGGTCCGACACGCTTGGATTGTTGTCAAATATTACATCCGAGATGTTAGGTTGCCTTTGGTTATGATATATAACGTTCTAGACGCAAATAATGTTCCCACCGAGAAGTAGGGTTCCACTCGCCAGAAATGTTGTAAAATGTTACATCCGAGGAGTTTGGTTGCCTTAGGTTAGGTTATATGACGTTATAGACGAATATAATGTTCCCACCGAGAAGTAGGTCTGACACGCCTGGATTGTTGTCAAATATTACATCCGAGATGTTAGGTTGCCTTAGGTTAGGATATATAACGTTATAGACGCATATAATGTTCCCACCGAGAAGTAGGGTCCGACTCGCCAGGAATGTTGTCAAATGTTACATCTGAGGTGTTAGGTTGCCTTAGGTTAGGATATATAACGTTATAGACGCATATAATGTTCCCACCGATAAGTAGGTTCCGACACGCCAGGAATATTGTCAAATATTACATCCGAATTATTAGGTTGCCTTAGGTTAGGATATATAACGTTATAGACGGTATATAATGTTCCCACCGAGGAGTAGGGTCCGACTCGCCAGGAATGTTGTCAAATGATACATCTGAGGTGTTAGGTTGCCCTAGGTTAGGGTATATATCGTTATAGACGAATATAATGTTCCCACCAAGAAGTAGGTCCGACACGCCAGGATTTTTGTCAAATGTTACATCCGAGGTGCTAGGTTGCCTTAGGTTAGGATATACAACGTTATAGACGCATATAATGTTGCCACCGAGAAGTAGGGTCCGACACACCTGGAATGTTGTCAAATGTTACATCCGAGGTGTTTGGTTGCCTTAGGTTAGGTTATATGACGTTATAGACGCATATAATGTTCCCACCGAGAAGTAGGTCCGACACGCCTGGATTGTTGTCAAATATTACATCCGAGATGTTAGGTTGCCTTAGGTTAGGATATATAACGTTATAGACGTAAATACTGTTCCCACCGAGAAGTAGGGTCCGACTCGCCAGGAATGTTGTCAAATGTTACATCTGAGGTGTTAGGTTGCCTTAGGTTAGGGTATATAACGTTATAGACGCATATAATGTTCCCACCGAGAAGTAGGGCCCGACACGCTTGGAATGTTGTCAAATATTACATCCGAGGTGTTAGGTTGCCTTAGGTTAGGTTATATGACGTTATAGACGCATATAATGTACCCACCGAGAAGTAGGTCCGACACGTCTGGATTGTTGTCAAATATTATATCCGAGATGATAGGTTGCCGTAGGTTAGGATATATAACGTTATAGACGTATATACTGTTCCCACCGAGAAGTAGGGTCCGACACACGTGGAATGTTGTCAAATGTTACATCCGAGGTGTTAGGTTGCCTTAGGTTAGGTTATATGACGTTATAGACGAATATAATGTTCCCACCGAGAAGTAGGTCCGACACGCCTGGATTGTTATCAAATATTACATCCGAGATGTTAGGTTGCCTTAGGTTAGGATATATAACGTTATAGACGTATATACTGTTCCCACCGAGAAGTAGGGTCCGACACACATGGAATGTTGTCAAATGTTAAATCCGAGGTGTTAGGTTGCCTTTGGTTATGATATATAACGTTATAGACGCAAATAATGTTCCCACCGAGAAGTAGGTTCCGACTCGTCAGAAATGTTGTCAAATGTTACATCCGAGGTGTTTGGTTGCCTTAGGATAGGTTATATGACGATATAGACGCATATAATGTTCCCACCGAGAAGTAGGTCCGACACGCCTGGATTGTTGTCAAATATTACATCCGAGATGTTAGGTTGCCTTAGGTTAGTATATATAACGTTATAGACGTATATACTGTTCCCACCGAGAAGTAGGGTCCGACACACGTGGAATGTTGTCCAATGTTACATCCGAGGTGTTAGGTTGCCTTAGGTTAGGTTATATGACGATATAGACGCATATAATGTTCCCACCGAGAAGTAGGTCCGCCACGCCTGGATTGTTGTCAAATATTACATCCGAGATGTTAGGTTGCCTTAGGTTAGGATATATAACGTTATAAACGTATATACTGTTCCCACCGTGAAGTAGGGTCCGACACCAGGAATGTTGTCAAATGTTACATCCGAGGTGCTAGGTTGCGTTAGGTTACGATATAAAACGTTATAGACGCATATAATGTTCCCACCGAGAAGTAGGGTCCGACACACATGGAATGTTGTCAAATGTTAAATCCGAGGTGTTAGGTTGCCTTTGGTTATGATATATAACGTTATAGACGCAAATAATGTTCCCACCGCGAAGTAGGGTTCCACTCGCCAGAAATGTTGTAAAATGTTACATCCGAGGAGTTTGGTTGCCTTAGGTTAGGTTATATGACGTTATAGACGAATATAATGTTCCCACCGAGAAGTAGGTCTGACACGCCTGGATTGTTGTCAAATATTACATCCGAGATGTTAGGTTGCCTTAGGTTAGGATATATAACGTTATAGACTCATATAATGTTCCCACCGAGAAGTAGGGTCCGACTCGCCAGGAATGTTGTCAAATGTTACATCTGAGGTGTTAGGTTGCCTTAGGTTAGGATATATAACGTTATAGACGCATATAATGTTCCCACCGATAAGTAGGTTCCGACACGCCACGAATATTGTCAAATATTACATCCGAATTATTAGGTTGCCTTAGGTTAGGATATATAACGTTATAGACGGTATATAATGTTCCCACCGAGGAGTAGGGTCCGACTCGCCAGGAATGTTGTCAAATGATACATCTGAGGTGTTAGGTTGCCCTAGGTTAGGGTATATATCGTTATAGACGAATATAATGTTCCCACCAAGAAGTAGGTCCGACACGCCAGGATTTTTGTCAAATGTTACATCCGAGATGTTAGGTTGCCTTAGGTTAGGATATATAACGTTATAGACGTAAATACTGTTCCCACCGAGAAGTAGGGTCCGACTCGCCAGGAATGTTGTCAAATGTTACATCTGAGGTGTTAGGTTGCCTTAGGTTAGGGTATATAACGTTATAGACGCATATAATGTTCCCACCGAGAAGTAGGGCCCGACACGCTTGGAATGTTGTCAAATATTACATCCGAGGTGTTAGGTTGCCTTAGGTTAGGTTATATGACGTTATAGACGCATATAATGTACCCACCGAGAAGTAGGTCCGACACGTCTGGATTGTTGTCAAATATTACATCCGAGATGTTAGGTTGCCTTAGGTTAGGATATATAACGTTATAGACGCATATAATGTTCCCACCGAGAAGTAGGGTCCGACTCGCCAGGAATGTTGTCAAATGTTACATCTGAGGTGTTAGGTTGCCTTAGGTTAGGATATATAACGTTATAGACGCATATAATGTTCCCACCGAGAAGTAGGGCCCGACACGCTTGGAATGTTGTCAAATATTACATCCGAGGTGTTAGGTTGCCTTAGGTTAGGTTATATGACGTTATAGACGCATATAATGTACCCACCGAGAAGTAGGTCCGACACGTCTGGATTGTTGTCAAATATTATATCCGAGATGATAGGTTGCCGTAGGTTAGGATATATAACGTTATAGACGTATATACTGTTCCCACCGAGAAGTAGGGTCCGACACGCGTGGAATGTTGTCAAATGTTACATCCGAGGTGTTAGGTTGCCTTAGGTTAGGTTATATGACGTTATAGACGAATATAATGTTCCCACCGAGAAGTAGGTCCGACACGCCTGGATTGTTATCAAATATTACATCCGAGATGTTAGGTTGCCTTAGGTTAGGATATATAACGTTATAGACGTATATACTATTCCCACCGAGAAGTAGGGTCCGACACACATGGAATGTTGTCAAATGTTAAATCCGAGGTGTTAGGTTGCCTTTGGTTATGATATATAACGTTATAGACGCAAATAATGTTCCCACCGAGAAGTAGGTTCCGACTCGTCAGAAATGTTGTCACATGTTACATCCGAGGTGTTTGGTTGCCTTAGGATAGGTTATATGACGATATAGACGCATATAATGTTCCCACCGAGAAGTAGGTCCGACACGCCTGGATTGTTGTCAAATATTACATCCGAGATGTTAGGTTGCCTTAGGTTGGTATATATAACGTTATAGACGTATATACTGTTCCCACCGTGAAGTAGGGTCCGACACCAGGAATGTTGTCAAATGTTACATCCGAGGTGCTAGGTTGCGTTAGGTTACGATATAAAACGTTATAGACGCATATAATGTTCCCACCGAGAAGTAGGGTCCGACACACATGGAATGTTGTCAAATGTTAAATCCGAGGTGTTAGGTTGCCTTTGGTTATGATATATAACGTTATAGACGCAAATAATGTTCCCACCGAGAAGTAGGGTTCCACTCGCCAGAAATGTTGTAAAATGTTACATCCGAGGAGTTTGGTTGCCTTAGGTTAGGTTATATGACGTTATAGACGAATATAATGTTCCCACCGAGAAGTAGGTCCGACACGCCTGGATTGTTATCAAATATTACATCCGAGATGTTAGGTTGCCTTAGGTTAGGATATATAACGTTATAGACGTATATACTGTTCCCACCGCGAAGTAGGATCCGACACACGTGGAATGTTGTCAAATGTTGCATCCGAGTTGTTAGGTTGCCTTAGGTTAGGTTATATGATGTTATAGACGCATATAATGTTCCCACCGAGAAGTAGGTCCGACACGCCTGGATTGTTGTCAAATATTACATCCGAGATGTTAGGTTGCCTGATGTTAGGTTGCCTTACGTTAGGATATATAATATTATAGACGCATATAATGTTCCCACCGATAAGTAGGGTCCGACACGCCAGGAATATTGTCATATGTTATATCCGAGTTGCTATGTTGCTTTAGGTTAGGATATACAACGTTATAGACGCATATAATGTTCCCACCGAGAAGTAGGGTCCGACTCGCCAGGAATGTTGTCAAATGTTACAACTGAGGTGTTAGGTTGCCTTAGGTTAGGGTATATAACGTTATAGACGCATATAATGTTCCCACCGAGAAGTAGGGTTCGACTCGCCAGGAATGTTGTCAAATGTTACATCTGAGGTGTTAGGTTGCCTTAGGTTAGGATATATAACGTTATAGACGCATATAATGTTCCCACCGAGAAGTAGGTTCGGACTCGCCAGAAATGTTGTCAAATGTTACATCCGAGGTGTTTGTTTGCCTTAGGTTAGGTTATATGACGTTATAGACGCATATAATGTTCCCACCGAGAAGTAGGTCCGACACGCCTGGATTGTTGTCAAATATTACATCCGAGATGTTGGGTTGCCTTACGTTAGGATATATAATGTTATAGACGCCTACAATGTTCCCACCGATTAGTAGGGTCCGACACGCCAGGAATATTGTCAAATGTTACATCCGAGGTGCTAGGTTGCTTTAGGTTAGGATATACAACGTTATAGACGCATATAATGTTCCCACCGAGAAGTAGGGTCCGACTCGCCAGGAATGTTGTCAAATGTTACATCCGAGGTGTTAGGTTGCCTTAGGTTAGGTTATATGACGTTATAGACGAATATAATGTTCCCACCGAGAAGTAGGTCTGACACGCCTGGATTGTTGTCAAATATTACATCCGAGATGATAGGTTGCCTTAGGTTAGGGTATATAACGTTATAGACGCATATAATGTTCCCAGCGAGAAGTAGGGTCCGACTCGCCAGGAATGTTGTCAAATGTTACATCTGAGGTGTTAGGTTGCCTTAGGTTAGGATATATAACGTTATAGACGCATATAATGTTCCCACCGATAAGTAGGTTCCGACACGCCAGGAATATTGTCAAATATTACATCCGAATTATTAGGTTGCCTTAGGTTAGGATATATAACGTTATAGACGGTATATAATGTTCCCACCGAGGAGTAGGGTCCGACTCGCCAGGAATGTTGTCAAATGATACATCTGAGGTGTTAGGTTGCCCTAGGTTAGGGTATATAACGTTATAGACGAATATAATGTTCCCACCGAGAAGTAGGTCCGACACGCCAGGATTTTTGTCAAATGTTACATCCGAGGTGCTAGGTTGCCTTAGGTTAGGATATACAACGTTATAGACGCATATAATGTTCCCACCGAGAAGTAGGGTCCGACACACCTGGAATGTTGTCAAATGTTACATCCGAGGTGTTTGGTTGCCTTAGGTTAGGTTACATGACGTTATAGACGCATATAATGTTCCCACCGAGAAGTAGGTCCGACACGCCTGGATTGTTGTCAAATATTACATCCGAGATGTTAGGTTGCCTTAGGTTAGGATATATAACGTTATAGACGCATATAATGTTCCCACCGAGAAGTAGGGTCCGACACACCTGGAATGTTGTCAAATGTTACATACGAGGTGTTTGGTTGCCTTAGGTTAGGTTATATGACGTTATAGACGCATATAATGTTCCCACCGAGAAGTAGGTCCGACACGCCTGGATTGTTGTCAAATATTACATCCGAGATGTTAGGTTGCCTTAGGTTAGGATATATAACGTTATAGACGTAAATACTGTTCCCACCGAGAAGTAGGGTCCGACTCGCCAGGGATGTTGTCAAATGTTACATCTGAGGTGTTAGGTTGCCTTAGGTTAGGGTATATAACGTTATAGACGCATATAATGTTCCCACCGAGAAGTAGGGCCCGACACGCTTGGAATGTTGTCAAATATTACATCCGAGGTGTTAGGTTGCCTTAGGTTAGGTTATATGACGTTATAGACGCATATAATGTACCCACCGAGAAGTAGGTCCGACACGTCTGGATTGTTGTCAAATATTATATCCGAGATGATAGGTTGCCGTAGGTTAGGATATATAACGTTATAGACGTATATACTGTTCCCACCGAGAAGTAGGGTCCGACACACGTGGAATGTTGTCAAATGTTACATCCGAGGTGTTAGGTTGCCTTAGGTTAGGTTATATGACGTTATAGACGAATATAATGTTCCCACCGAGAAGTAGGTCCGATACGCCTGGATTGTTATCAAATATTACATCCGAGATGTTAGGTTGCCTTAGGTTAGGATATATAACGTTATAGACGTATATACTGTTCCCACCGCGAAGTAGGGTCCGACACACGTGGAATGTTGTCAAATGTTGCATCCGAGGTGTTAGGTTGCCTTAGGTTAGGTTATATGATGTTATAGACGCATATAATGTTCCCACCGAGAAGTAGGTCCGACACGCCTGGATTGTTGTCAAATATTACATCCGAGATGTTAGGTTGCCTGATGTTAGGTTGCCTTACGTTAGGATATATAATATTATAGACGCATATAATGTTCCCACCGATAAGTAGGGTCCGACACGCCAGGAATATTGTCATATGTTACATCCGAGTTGCTATGTTGCTTTAGGTTAGGATATACAACGTTATAGACGCATATAATGTTCCCACCGAGAAGTAGGGTCCGACTCGCCAGGAATGTTGTCAAATTTTACAACTGAGGTGTTAGGTTGCCTTAGGTTAGGGTATATAACGTTATAGACGCATATAATGTTCCCACCGAGAAGTAGGGTTCGACTCGCCAGGAATGTTGTCAAATGTTACATCTGAGGTGTTAGGTTGCCTTAGGTTAGGATATATAACGTTATAGACGCATACAATGTTCCCACCGTGAAGTAGGGTCCGACACACCAGGAATATTGACAAACATTACATCCGAGTTGTTAGGTTGCCTTATTTTACGTTATACAGCGTTATAGCCGCATACAATGTTCCCACCGAGAAGTAGGGTCCGACAGGTTTGGAATGTTGGCAAATATTACATCCGAGGAGATAGGTTGCCTTAGGTTAGGATATACAACGTTATAGACGCATATAATGTTCCCACAGAGAAGTAGGGTCCGACTCGCCAGGAATGTTGTCAAATGTTACATCCGAGATGTTAGGTTGCCTTAGGTTAGGATATATAACGTTATAGACGCATATAATGTTCCCACCGAGAAGTAGGTTCCGACTCGCCAGAAATGTTGTCAAATGTTACATCCGAGGTGTTTGTTTGCCTTAGGTTAGGTTATATGACGTTATAGACGCATATAATGTTCCCACCGAGAAGTAGGTCCGACACGCCTGGATTGTTGTCAAATATTACATCCGAGATGTTGGGTTGCCTTACGTTAGGGTATATAATGTTATAGACGCCTACAATGTTCCCACCGATTAGTAGGGTCCGACACGCCAGGAATATTGTCAAACGTTACATCCGAGGTGCTAGGTTGCTTTAGGTTAGGATATACAACGTTATAGACGCATATAATGTTCCCACCGAGAAGTAGGGTCCGACTCGCCAGGAATGTTGTCAAATGTTACATCCGAGATGTTAGGTTGCCTTAGGTTAGGATATATAACGTTATAGACGCATATAATGTTCCCACCGAGAAGTAGGGTCCGACACACCTGGAATGTTGTCAAATGTTACAGCCGAGGTGTTAGGTTAACTTAGGTTGGAATATATAACGTTATAGTCGTATACAATGTTCCGACCGAAGAGTAGGTTCCGAGAAGCCAGGAATGTTGTAAAATGTTACATTCGCGATGTTAGGTTGCCTTAGGTTAGGATATATAACGTTATAGACGCATATAATGTTCCCACCGATAAGTAGGTTCCGACACGCCAGGAATATTGTCAAATATTACATCCGAATTATTAGGTTGCCTTAGGTTGGGATATATAACGTTATAGACGGTATATAATGTTCCCACCGAGGAGTAGGGTCCGACTCGCCAGGAATGTTGTCAAATGATACATCTGAGGTGTTAGGTTGCCCTAGGTTAGGGTATATAACGTTATAGACGAATATAATGTTCCCACCGAGAAGTAGGTCCGACACGCCAGGATTTTTGTCAAATGTTACATCCGAGGTGCTAGGTTGCCTTAGGTTAGGATATACAACGTTATAGACGCATATAATGTTCCCACCGAGAAGTAGGGTCCGACACACCTGGAATGTTGTCAAATGTTACATCCGAGGTGTTTGGTTGCCTTAGGTTAGGTTATATGACGTTATAGACGCATATAATGTTCCCACCGAGAAGTAGGTCCGACACGCCTGGATTGTTGTCAAATATTACATCCGAGATGTTAGGTTGCCTTAGGTTAGGATATATAACGTTATAGACGTAAATACTGTTCCCACCGAGAAGTAGGGTCCGACTCGCCAGGAATGTTGTCAAATGTTACATCTGAGGTGTTAGGTTGCCTTAGGTTAGGGTATATAACGTTATAGACGCATATAATGTTCCCACCGAGAAGTAGGGCCCGACACGCTTGGAATGTTGTCAAATATTACACCCGAGGTGTTAGGTTGCCTTAGGTTAGGTTATATGACGTTATAGACGCATATAATGTACCCACCGAGAAGTAGGTCCGACACGTCTGGATTGTTGTCAAATATTATATCCGAGATGATAGGTTGCCGTAGGTTAGGATATATAACGTTATAGACGTATATACTGTTCCCACCGAGAAGTAGGGTCCGACACACGTGGAATGTTGTCAAATGTTACATCCGAGGTGTTAGGTTGCCTTAGGTTAGGTTATACGACGTTATAGACGAATATAATGTTCCCACCGAGAAGTAGGTCCGACACGCCTGGATTGTTATCAAATATTACATCCGAGATGTTAGGTTGCCTTAGGTTAGGATATATAACGTTATAGACGTATATACTGTTCCCACCGCGAAGTAGGGTCCGACACACGTGGAATGTTGTCAAATGTTGCATCCGAGGTGTTAGGTTGCCTTAGGTTAGGTTATATGATGTTATAGACGCATATAATGTTCCCACCGAGAAGTAGGTCCGACACGCCTGGATTGTTGTCAAATATTACATCCGAGATGTTAGGTTGCCTGATGTTAGGTTGCCTTACGTTAGGATATATAATATTATAGACGCATATAATGTTCCCACCGATAAGTAGGGTCCGACACGCCAGGAATATTGTCATATGTTACATCCGAGTTGCTATGTTGCTTTAGGTTAGGATATACAACGTTATAGACGCATATAATGTTCCCACCGAGAAGTAGGGTCCGACTCGCCAGGAATGTTGTCAAATTTTACAACTGAGGTGTTAGGTTGCCTTAGGTTAGGGTATATAACGTTATAGACGCATATAATGTTCCCACCGAGAAGTAGGGTTCGACTCGCCAGGAATGTTGTCAAATGTTACATCTGAGGTGTTAGGTTGCCTTAGGTTAGGATATATAACGTTATAGACGCATACAATGTTCCCACCGTGAAGTAGGGTCCGACACACCAGGAATATTGACAAACATTACATCCGAGTTGTTAGGTTGCCTTATTTTACGTTATACAGCGTTATAGCCGCATACAATGTTCCCACCGAGAAGTAGGGTCCGACAGGTTTGGAATGTTGGCAAATATTACATCCGAGGAGATAGGTTGCCTTAGGTTAGGATATACAACGTTATAGACGCATATAATGTTCCCACAGAGAAGTAGGGTCCGACTCGCCAGGAATGTTGTCAAATGTTACATCCGAGATGTTAGGTTGCCTTAGGTTAGGATATATAACGTTATAGACGCATATAATGTTCCCACCGAGAAGTAGGTTCCGACTCGCCAGAAATGTTGTCAAATGTTACATCCGAGGTGTTTGTTTGCCTTAGGTTAGGTTATATGACGTTATAGACGCATATAATGTTCCCACCGAGAAGTAGGTCCGACACGCCTGGATTGTTGTCAAATATTACATCCGAGATGTTGGGTTGCCTTACGTTAGGGTATATAATGTTATAGACGCCTACAATGTTCCCACCGATTAGTAGGGTCCGACACGCCAGGAATATTGTCAAACGTTACATCCGAGGTGCTAGGTTGCTTTAGGTTAGGATATACAACGTTATAGACGCATATAATGTTCCCACCGAGAAGTAGGGTCCGACTCGCCAGGAATGTTGTCAAATGTTACATCCGAGATGTTAGGTTGCCTTAGGTTAGGATATATAACGTTATAGACGCATATAATGTTCCCACCGAGAAGTAGGGTCCGACACACCTGGAATGTTGTCAAATGTTACAGCCGAGGTGTTAGGTTAACTTAGGTTGGAATATATAACGTTATAGTCGTATACAATGTTCCGACCGAAGAGTAGGTTCCGAGAAGCCAGGAATGTTGTAAAATGTTACATTCGCGATGTTAGGTTGCCTTAGGTTAGGATATATAACGTTATAGACGCATATAATGTTCCCACCGATAAGTAGGTTCCGACACGCCAGGAATATTGTCAAATATTACATCCGAATTATTAGGTTGCCTTAGGTTGGGATATATAACGTTATAGACGGTATATAATGTTCCCACCGAGGAGTAGGGTCCGACTCGCCAGGAATGTTGTCAAATGATACATCTGAGGTGTTAGGTTGCCCTAGGTTAGGGTATATAACGTTATAGACGAATATAATGTTCCCACCGAGAAGTAGGTCCGACACGCCAGGATTTTTGTCAAATGTTACATCCGAGGTGCTAGGTTGCCTTAGGTTAGGATATACAACGTTATAGACGCATATAATGTTCCCACCGAGAAGTAGGGTCCGACACACCTGGAATGTTGTCAAATGTTACATCCGAGGTGTTTGGTTGCCTTAGGTTAGGTTATATGACGTTATAGACGCATATAATGTTCCCACCGAGAAGTAGGTCCGACACGCCTGGATTGTTGTCAAATATTACATCCGAGATGTTAGGTTGCCTTAGGTTAGGATATATAACGTTATAGACGTAAATACTGTTCCCACCGAGAAGTAGGGTCCGACTCGCCAGGAATGTTGTCAAATTTTACATCTGAGGTGTTAGGTTGCCTTAGGTTAGGGTATATAACGTTATAGACGCATATAATGTTCCCACCGAGAAGTAGGGCCCGACACGCTTGGAATGTTGTCAAATATTACACCCGAGGTGTTAGGTTGCCTTAGGTTAGGTTATATGACGTTATAGACGCATATAATGTACCCACCGAGAAGTAGGTCCGACACGTCTGGATTGTTGTCAAATATTATATCCGAGATGATAGGTTGCCGTAGGTTAGGATATATAACGTTATAGACGTATATACTGTTCCCACCGAGAAGTAGGGTCCGACACACGTGGAATGTTGTCAAATGTTACATCCGAGGTGTTAGGTTGCCTTAGGTTAGGTTATACGACGTTATAGACGAATATAATGTTCCCACCGAGAAGTAGGTCCGACACGCCTGGATTGTTATCAAATATTACATCCGAGATGTTAGGTTGCCTTAGGTTAGGATATATAACGTTATAGACGTATATACTGTTCCCACCGCGAAGTAGGGTCCGACACACGTGGAATGTTGTCAAATGTTGCATCCGAGGTGTTAGGTTGCCTTAGGTTAGGTTATATGATGTTATAGACGCATATAATGTTCCCACCGAGAAGTAGGTCCGACACGCCTGGATTGTTGTCAAATATTACATCCGAGATGTTAGGTTGCCTGATGTTAGGTTGCCTTACGTTAGGATATATAATATTATAGACGCATATAATGTTCCCACCGATAAGTAGGGTCCGACACGCCAGGAATATTGTCATATGTTACATCCGAGTTGCTATGTTGCTTTAGGTTAGGATATACAACGTTATAGACGCATATAATGTTCCCACCGAGAAGTAGGGTCCGACTCGCCAGGAATGTTGTCAAATGTTACATCCGAGATGTTAGGTTGCCTTAGGTTAGGATATATAACGTTATAGACGCATATAATGTTCCCACCGAGAAGTAGGTTCCGACTCGCCAGAAATGTTGTCAAATGTTACATCCGAGGTGTTTGTTTGCCATAGGTTAGGTTATATGACGTTATAGACGCATATAATGTTCCGACCGAGAAGTAGGTCCGACACGCCTGGATTGTTGTCAAATATTACATCCGAGATGTTGGGTTGCCTATCGTTAGGATATATAATGTTATAGACGCCTACAATGTTCCCACCGATTAGTAGGGTCCGACACGCCAGGAATATTGTCAAATGTTACATCCGAGGTGCTAGGTTGCTTTAGGTTAGGATATACAACGTTATAGACGCATATAATGTTCCCACCGAGAAGTAGGGTCCGACTCGCCAGGAATGTTGTCAAATGTTACATCCGAGATGTTAGGTTGCCTTAGGTTAGGATATATAACGTTATAGACGCATATAATGTTCCCACCGAGAAGTAGGGTCCGACACACCTGGAATGTTGTCAAATGTTACAGCCGAGGTGTTTGGTTGCCTTAGGTTAGGTTATATGACGTTATAGACGCATATAATGTTCCCACCGAGAAGTAGGTCCGACACGCCTGGATTGTTGTCAAATATTACATCCGAGATGTTAGGTTGCCTTAGGTTAGGATATATAACGTTATAGACGTAAATACTGTTCCCACCGAGAAGTAGGGTCCGACTCGCCAGGAATGTTGTCAAATGTTACATCTGAGGTGTTAGGTTGCCTTAGGTTAGGGTATATAACGTTATAGACGCATATAATGTTCCCACCGAGAAGTAGGGCCCGACACGATTGGAATGTTGTCAAATATTACACCCGAGGTGTTAGGTTGCCTTAGGTTAGGTTATATGACGTTATAGACGCATATAATGTACCCACCGAGAAGTAGGTCCGACACGTCTGGATTGTTGTCAAATATTATATCCGAGATGATAGGTTGCCGTAGGTTAGGATATATAACGGTATAGACGTATATACTGTTCCCACCGAGAAGTAGGGTCCGACTCGCCAGGAATGTTGTCAAATGTTACATCTGAGGTGTTAGGTTGCCTTAGGTTAGGATATATAACGTTATAGACGCATACAATGTTCCCACCGTGAAGTAGGGTCCGACACACCAGGAATATTGACAAATATTACATCCGAGTTGTTAGGTTGCCTTATTTTACGGTATACAGCGTTATAGCCGCATACAATGTTCCCACCGAGAAGTAGGGTCCGACAGGTTTGGAATGTTGGCAAATATTACATCCGAGGAGATAGGTTGCCTTAGGTTAGGATATACAACGTTATAGACGCATATAATGTTCCCACAGAGAAGTAGGGTCCGACTCGCCAGGAATGTTGTCAAATGTTACATCCGAGATGTTAGGTTGCCTTAGGTTAGGATATATAACGTTATAGACGCATATAATGTTCCCACCGAGAAGTAGGTTCCGACTCGCCAGAAATGTTGTCAAATGTTACATCCGAGGTGTTTGTTTGCCTTAGGTTAGGTTATATGACGTTATAGACGCATATAATGTTCCCACCGAGAAGTAGGTCCGACACGCCTGGATTGTTGTCAAATATTACATCCGAGATGTTGGGTTGCCTTACGTTAGGATATATAATGTTATAGACGCCTACAATGTTCCCACCGATTAGTAGGGTCCGACACGCCAGGAATATTGTCAAATGTTACATCCGAGGTGCTAGGTTGCTTTAGGTTAGGATATACAACGTTATAGACGCATATAATGTTCCCACCGAGAAGTAGGGTCCGACTCGCCAGGAATGTTGTCAAATGTTACATCCGAGATGTTAGGTTGCCTTAGGTTAGGATATATAACGTTATAGACGCATATAATGTTCCCACCGAGAAGTAGGGTCCGACACACCTGGAATGTTGTCAAATGTTACATACGAGGTGTTTGGTTGCCTTAGGTTAGGTTATATGACGTTATAGACGCATATAATGTTCCCACCGAGAAGTAGGTCCGACACGCCTGGATTGTTGTCAAATATTACATCCGAGATGTTAGGTTGCCTTAGGTTAGGATATATAACGTTATAGACGTAAATACTGTTCCCACCGAGAAGTAGGGTCCGACTCGCCAGGGATGTTGTCAAATGTTACATCTGAGGTGTTAGGTTGCCTTAGGTTAGGGTATATAACGTTATAGACGCATATAATGTTCCCACCGAGAAGTAGGGCCCGACACGCTTGGAATGTTGTCAAATATTACATCCGAGGTGTTAGGTTGCCTTAGGTTAGGTTATATGACGTTATAGACGCATATAATGTACCCACCGAGAAGTAGGTCCGACACGTCTGGATTGTTGTCAAATATTATATCCGAGATGATAGGTTGCCGTAGGTTAGGATATATAACGTTATAGACGTATATACTGTTCCCACCGAGAAGTAGGGTCCGACACACGTGGAATGTTGTCAAATGTTACATCCGAGATGTTGGGTTGCCTTACGTTAGGATATATAATGTTATAGACGCCTACAATGTTCCCACCGATTAGTAGGGTCCGACACGCCAGGAATATTGTCAAACGTTACATCCGAGGTGCTAGGTTGCTTTAGGTTAGGATATACAACGTTATAGACGCATATAATGTTCCCACCGAGAAGTAGGGTCCGACTCGCCAGGAATGTTGTCAAATGTTACATCCGAGATGTTAGGTTGCCTTAGGTTAGGATATATAACGTTATAGACGCATATAATGTTCCCACCGAGAAGTAGGGTCCGACACACCTGGAATGTTGTCAAATGTTACAGCCGAGGTGTTAGGTTAACTTAGGTTGGAATATATAACGTTATAGTCGTATACAATGTTCCGACCGAAGAGTAGGTTCCGAGAAGCCAGGAATGTTGTAAAATGTTACATTCGCGATGTTAGGTTGCCTTAGGTTAGGATATATAACGTTATAGACGCATATAATGTTCACACCGATAAGTAGGTTCCGACACGCGAGGAATATTGTCAAATATTACATCCGAATTATTAGGTTGCCTTAGGTTGGGATATATAACGTTATAGACGGTATATAATGTTCCCACCGAGGAGTAGGGTCCGACTCGCCAGGAATGTTGTCAAATGATACATCTGAGGTGTTAGGTTGCCCTAGGTTAGGGTATATAACGTTATAGACGAATATAATGTTCCCACCGAGAAGTAGGTCCGACACGCCAGGATTTTTGTCAAATGTTACATCCGAGGTGCTAGGTTGCCTTAGGTTAGGATATACAACGTTATAGACGCATATAATGTTCCCACCGAGAAGTAGGGTCCGACACACCTGGAATGTTGTCAAATGTTACATCCGAGGTGTTTGGTTGCCTTAGGTTAGGTTATATGACGTTATAGACGCATATAATGTTCCCACCGAGAAGTAGGTCCGACACGCCTGGATTGTTGTCAAATATTACATCCGAGATGTTAGGTTGCCTTAGGTTAGGATATATAACGTTATAGACGTAAATACTGTTCCCACCGAGAAGTAGGGTCCGACTCGCCAGGAATGTTGTCAAATGTTACATCTGAGGTGTTAGGTTGCCTTAGGTTAGGGTATATAACGTTATAGACGCATATAATGTTCCCACCGAGAAGTAGGGCCCGACACGATTGGAATGTTGTCAAATATTACACCCGAGGTGTTAGGTTGCCTTAGGTTAGGTTATATGACGTTATAGACGCATATAATGTACCCACCGAGAAGTAGGTCCGACACGTCTGGATTGTTGTCAAATATTATATCCGAGATGATAGGTTGCCGTAGGTTAGGATATATAACGGTATAGACGTATATACTGTTCCCACCGAGAAGTAGGGTCCGACACACGTGGAATGTTGTCAAATGTTACATCCGAGGTGTTAGGTTGCCTTAGGTTAGGTTATACGACGTTATAGACGAATATAATGTTCCCACCGAGAAGTAGGTCCGACACGCCTGGATTGTTATCAAATATTACATCCGAGATGTTAGGTTGCCTTAGGTTAGGATATATAACGTTATAGACGTATATACTGTTCCCACCGCGAAGTAGGGTCCGACACACGTGGAATGTTGTCAAATGTTGCATCCGAGGTGTTAGGTTGCCTTAGGTTAGGTTATATGATGTTATAGACGCATATAATGTTCCCACCGAGAAGTAGGTCCGACACGCCTGGATTGTTGTCAAATATTACATCCGAGATGTTAGGTTGCCTGATGTTAGGTTGCCTTACGTTAGGATATATAATATTATAGACGCATATAATGTTCCCACCGATAAGTAGGGTCCGACACGCCAGGAATATTGTCATATGTTACATCCGAGTTGCTATGTTGCTTTAGGTTAGGATATACAACGTTATAGACGCATATAATGTTCCCACCGAGAAGTAGGGTCCGACTCGCCAGGAATGTTGTCAAATGTTACATCCGAGATGTTAGGTTGCCTTAGGTTAGGATATATAACGTTATAGACGCATATAATGTTCCCACCGAGAAGTAGGTTCCGACTCGCCAGAAATGTTGTCAAATGTTACATCCGAGGTGTTTGTTTGCCATAGGTTAGGTTATATGACGTTATAGACGCATATAATGTTCCCACCGAGAAGTAGGTCCGACACGCCTGGATTGTTGTCAAATATTACATCCGAGATGTTGGGTTGCCTATCGTTAGGATATATAATGTTATAGACGCCTACAATGTTCCCACCGATTAGTAGGGTCCGACACGCCAGGAATATTGTCAAATGTTACATCCGAGGTGCTAGGTTGCTTTAGGTTAGGATATACAACGTTATAGACGCATATAATGTTCCCACCGAGAAGTAGGGTCCGACTCGCCAGGAATGTTGTCAAATGTTACATCCGAGATGTTAGGTTGCCTTAGGTTAGGATATATAACGTTATAGACGCATATAATGTTCCCACCGAGAAGTAGGGTCCGACACACCTGGAATGTTGTCAAATGTTACAGCCGAGGTGTTAGGTTAACTTAGGTTGGAATATATAACGTTATAGTCGTATACAATGTTCCGACCGAAGAGTAGGTTCCGAGAAGCCAGGAATGCTGTAAAATGTTACATTCGCGATGTTAGGTTGCCTTAGGTTAGGATATATAACGTTATAGACGCATATAATGTTCCCACCGATAAGTAGGTTCCGACACGCCAGGAATATTGTCAAATATTACATCCGAATTATTAGGTGGCCTTAGGTTAGGATATATAACGTTATAGACGGTATATAATGTTCCCACCGAGGAGTAGGGTCCGACTCGCCAGGAATGTTGTCAAATGATACATCTGAGGTGTTAGGTTGCCCTAGGTTAGGGTATATAACGTTATAGACGAATAGAATGTTCCCACCGAGAAGTAGGTCCGACACGCCAGGATTTTTGTCAAATGTTACATCCGAGGTGCTAGGTTGCCTTAGGTTAGGATATACAACGTTATAGACGCATATAATGTTCCCACCGAGAAGTAGGGTCCGACACACCTGGAATGTTGTCAAATGTTACATCCGAGGTGTTTGGTTGCCTTAGGTTAGGTTATATGACGTTATAGACGCATATAATGTTCCCACCGAGAAGTAGGTCCGACACGCCTGGATTGTTGTCAAATATTACATCCGAGATGTTAGGTTGCCTTAGGTTAGGATATATAACGTTATAGACGTAAATACTGTTCCCACCGAGAAGTAGGGTCCGACTCGCCAGGGATGTTGTCAAATGTTACATCTGAGGTGTTAGGTTGCCTTAGGTTAGGGTATATAACGTTATAGACGCATATAATGTTCCCACCGAGAAGTAGGTTCCGACTCGCCAGGAATGTTGTCAAATGTTGCATCCGAGGTGTTAGGTTGCCTTAGGTTAGGTTATATGATGTTATAGACGCATATAATGTTCCCACCGAGAAGTAGGTCCGACACGCCTGGATTGTTGTCGAATATTACATCCGAGATGTTGGGTTGCCTTACGTTAGGATATATAATGTTATAGACGCCTACAATGTTCCCACCGATTAGTAGGGTCCGACACGCCAGGAATATTGTCAAATGTTACATTCGCGATGTTAGGTTGCCTTAGGTTAGGATATATAACGTTATAGACGCATATAATGTTCCCACCGATAAGTAGGTTCCGACACGCCAGGAATATTGTCAAATATTACATCCGAATTATTAGGTTGCCTTAGGTTGGGATATATAACGTTATAGACGGTATATAATGTTCCCACCGAGGAGTAGGGTCCGACTCGCCAGGAATGTTGTCAAATGATACATCTGAGGTGTTAGGTTGCCCTAGGTTAGGGTATATAACGTTATAGACGAATATAATGTTCCCACCGAGAAGTAGGTCCGACACGCCAGGATTTTTGTCAAATGTTACATCCGAGGTGCTAGGTTGCCTTAGGTTAGGATATACAACGTTATAGACGCATATAATGTTCCCACCGAGAAGTAGGGTCCGACACACCTGGAATGTTGTCAAATGTTACATCCGAGGTGTTTGGTTGCCTTAGGTTAGGTTATATGACGTTATAGACGCATATAATGTTCCCACCGAGAAGTAGGTCCGACACGCCTGGATTGTTGTCAAATATTACATCCGAGATGTTAGGTTGCCTTAGGTTAGGATATATAACGTTATAGACGTAAATACTGTTCCCACCGAGAAGTAGGGTCCGACTCGCCAGGAATGTTGTCAAATGTTACATCTGAGGTGTTAGGTTGCCTTAGGTTAGGGTATATAACGTTATAGACGCATATAATGTTCCCACCGAGAAGTAGGGACCGACACGCTTGGAATGTTGTCAAATATTACATCCGAGGTGTTAGGTTGCCTTAGGTTAGGTTATATGACGTTATAGACGCATATAATGTACCCACCGAGAAGTAGGTCCGACACGTCTGGATTGTTGTCAAATATTATATCCGAGATGATAGGTTGCCGTAGGTTAGGATATATAACGTTATAGACGTATATACTGTTCCCACCGAGAAGTAGGGTCCGACACACGTGGAATGTTGTCAAATGTTACACCCGAGGTGTTAGGTTGCTTTAGGTTAGGTTATATGACGTTATAGACGAATATAATGTTCCCACCGAGAAGTAGGTCCGACACGCCTGGATTGTTATCAAATATTACATCCGAGATGTTAGGTTGCCTTAGGTTAGGATATATAACGTTATAGACGTATATACTGTTCCCACCGCGAAGTAGGGTCCGACACACGTGGAATGTTGTCAAATGTTGCATCCGAGGTGTTAGGTTGCCTTAGGTTAGGTTATATGATGTTATAGACGCATATAATGTTCCCACCGAGAAGTAGGTCCGACACGCCTGGATTGTTGTCAAATATTACATCCGAGATGTTAGGTTGCCTGATGTTAGGTTGCCTTACGTTAGGATATATAATATTATAGACGCATATAATGTTCCCACCGATAAGTAGGGTCCGACACGCCAGGAATATTGTCATATGTTACATCCGAGTTGCTATGTTGCTTTAGGTTAGGATATACAACGTTATAGACGCATATAATGTTCCCACCGAGAAGTAGGGTCCGACTCGCCAGGAATGTTGTCAAATTTTACAACTGAGGTGTTAGGTTGCCTTAGGTTAGGGTATATAACGTTATAGACGCATATAATGTTCCCACCGAGAAGTAGGGTTCGACTCGCCAGGAATGTTGTCAAATGTTACATCTGAGGTGTTAGTTTGCCTTAGGTTAGGATATATAACGTTATAGACGCATACAATGTTCCCACCGTGAAGTTGGGTCCGACACACCAGGAATATTGACAAATATTACATCCGAGTTGTTAGGTTGCCTTATTTTACGGTATACAGCGTTATAGCCGCATACAATGTTCCCACCGAGAAGTAGGGTCCGACAGGTTTGGAATGTTGGCAAATATTACATCCGAGGAGATAGGTTGCCTTAGGTTAGGATATACAACGTTATAGACGCATATAATGTTCCCACAGAGAAGTAGGGTCCGACTCGCCAGGAATGTTGTCAAATGTTACATCCGAGATGTTAGGTTGCCTTAGGTTAGGATATATAACGTTATAGACGCATATAATGTTCCCACCGAGAAGTAGGTTCCGACTCGCCAGAAATGTTGTCAAATGTTACATCCGAGGTGTTTGTTTGCCTTAGGTTAGGTTATATGACGTTATAGACGCATATAATGTTCCCACCGAGAAGTAGGTCCGACACGCCTGGATTGTTGTCAAATATTACATCCGAGATGTTGGGTTGCCTTACGTTAGGATATATAATGTTATAGACGCCTACAATGTTCCCACCGATTAGTAGGGTCCGACACGCCAGGAATATTGTCAAATGTTACATCCGAGGTGCTAGGTTGCTTTAGGTTAGGATATACAACGTTATACACGCATATAATGTTCCCACCGAGAAGTAGGGTCCGACTCGCCAGGAATGTTGTCAAATGTTACATCCGAGGTGCTAGGTTGCGTTAGGTTAGGATATAAAACGTTATAGACGCATATAATGTTTCCACCGAGAAGTAGGTTCCGACACATATGGAATCTTGTCAAATGTTACATCCGAGGTGTTAGGTTGCCTTAGGTTAATATATATAACGGGATAGACTCATATAATGTTCCCACCGAGAAGTAGGGTTCCACTCGCCAGAAATGTTGTAAAATGTTACATCCGAGGAGTTTGGTTGCCTTAGGTTAGGTTATATGACGTTATAGACGCATATAATGTTCCAACCGAGAAGTAGGTCCGACACGCCTGGATTGTTGTCAAATATTACATCCGAGATGTTAGGTTGCCTTAGGTTAGGATATATAACGTTATAAACGTATATACTGTTCCCACCGTGAAGTAGGGTCCGACACCAGGAATGTTGTCAAATGTTACATCCGAGGTGCTACGTTGCGTTAGGTTAGGATATAAAACGTTATAGACGCATATAATGTTCCCACCGAGAAGTAGGGTCCGACACACATGGAATGTTGTCAAATGTTAAATCCGAGGTGTTAGGTTGCCTTTGGTTATGATATATAACGTTATAGACGCAAATAATGTTCCCACCGAGAAGTAGGTTCCGACTCGTCAGAAATGTTGTCAAATGTTACATCCGAGGTGTTTCGTTGCCTTAGGATAGGTTATATGACGATATAGACGCATATAATGTTCCCACCGAGAAGTAGGTCCGACACGCCTGGATTGTTGTCAAATATTACATCCGAGATGTTAGGTTGCCTTAGGTTAGTATATATAACGTTATAGACGTATATACTGTTCCCACCGAGAAGTAGGGTCCGACACACGTGGAATGTTGTCCAATGTTACATCCGAGGTGTTAGGTTGCCTTAGGTTAGGTTATATGACGTTATAGACGAATATAATGTTCCCACCGAGAAGTAGGTCTGACACGCCTCGATTGTTGTCAAATATTACATCCGAGATGTTAGGTTGCCTTAGGTTAGGTTATATGACGTTATAGACGCATATAATGTTCCCACCGAGAAGTAGGTCCGACACGCCTGGATTGTTGTCAAATATTACATCCGAGATGTTAGGTTGCCTTAGGTTAGGATATATAACGTTATAGACGTAAATACTGTTCCCACCGAGAAGTAGGGTCCGACTCGCCAGGAATGTTGTCAAATGTTACATCTGAGGTGTTAGGTTGCCTTAGGTTAGGGTATATAACGTTATAGACGCATATAATGTTCCCACCGAGAAGTAGGGCCCGACACGCTTGGAATGTTGTCAAATATTACATCCGAGGTGTTAGGTTGCCTTAGGTTAGGTTATATGACGTTATAGACGCATATAATGTACCCACCGAGAAGTAGGTCCGACACGTCTGGATTGTTGTCAAATATTATATCCGAGATGATAGGTTGCCGTAGGTTAGGATATATAACGTTATAGACGTATATACTGTTCCCACCGAGAAGTAGGGTCCGACACACGTGGAATGTTGTCAAATGTTACATCCGAGGTGTTAGGTTGCCTTAGGTTAGGTTATATGACGTTATAGACGAATATAATGTTCCCACCGAGAAGTAGGTCCGACACGCCTGGATTGTTATCAAATATTACACCCGAGATGTTAGGTTGCCTTAGGTTAGGATATATAACGTTATAGACGTATATACTGTTCCCACCTCGAAGTAGGGTCCGACACACGTGGAATGTTGTCAAATGTTGCATCCGAGGTGTTAGGTTGCCTTAGGTTAGGTTATATGATGTTATAGACGCATATAATGTTCCCACCGAGAAGTAGGTCCGACACGCCTGGATTGTTGTCAAATATTACATCCGAGATGTTAGGTTGCCTGATGTTAGGTTGCCTTACGTTAGGATATATAATATTATAGACGCATATAATGTTCCCACCGATAAGTAGGGTCCGACACGCCAGGAATATTGTCATATGTTACATCCGAGTTGCTATGTTGCTTTAGGTTAGGATATACAACGTTATAGACGCATATAATGTTCCCACCGAGAAGTAGGGTCCGACTCGCCAGGAATGTTGTCAAATGTTACAACTGAGGTGTTAGGTTGCCTTAGGTTAGGGTATATAACGTTATAGACGCATATAATGTTCCCACCGAGAAGTAGGGTCCGACTCGCCAGGAATGTTGTCAAATGTTACATCTGAGGTGTTAGGTTGCCTTAGGTTAGGATATATAACGTTATAGACGCATACAATGATCCCACCGTGAAGTAGGGTCCGACACACCAGGAATATTGACAAATATTACATCCGAGTTGTTAGGTTGCCTTATTTTACGGTATACAGCGTTATAGCCGCATACAATGTTCCCACCGAGAAGTAGGGTCCGACAGGTTTGGAATGTTGGCAAATATTACATCCGAGGAGATAGGTTGCCTTAGGTTAGGATATACAACGTTATAGACGCATATAATGTTCCTACAGAGAAGTAGGGTCCGACACACCTGGAATGTTGTCAAATGTTACAGCCGAGCTGTTAGGTTATCTTAGGTTGGGATATATAACGTTATAGTCGTATACAGTGTGCCGACCGAGGAGTAGTTTCCGTGTAGCCAGGAATGTTGTAAAATGTTACATTCGCGATTTTAGGTTGCCTTATGTTAGGATATATAACGTTATAGACGCATATAATGTTCCCACCGATAAGTAGGGTCCGACACGACAGGAATATTGTCAAATATTACATGCGAGTTATTAGGTTGCCTTAGGTTATGATATATAATGTTATAGACGGTATATAATGTTCCCACCGAGAAGTAGGGTCCGAATCGCCAGGAATGTTGTCAAATGTTACATCCGAGGTGCTAGGTTGCGTTAGGTTAGGATATAAAACGTTATAGACGCATATAATGTTCTCACCGAGAAGTAGGGTCCGACACATATGGAATCTTGTCAAATGTTACATCCGAGGTGTTAGGTTGCCTTAGGTTATAATATATAACGTTATAGACACATATAATGTTCCCACCGAGAAGTAGGTTCCGACTCATCAGAAATGTTGTCAAATGTTACATCCGACGTGTTTGGTTGCCTTAGGTTAGGTTATATGACGTTATAGACGCATATAATGTTCCCACCGATAAGTAGGGTCCGACTCGCCAGGAATGTTGTCAAATGTTACATCTGAGGTGTTAGGTTGCCTTAGTTTAGGGTATTAACGTTATAGACGCATATAATGTTCTCACCGAGAAGTAGGGTCCGACACATATGGAATCTTGTCAAATGTTACATCCGAGGTGTTAGGTTGCCTTAGGTTATAATATATAACGTTATAGACACATATAATGTTCCCACCGAGAAGTAGGTCCGACACGCCAGGATTTATGTCAAGTGTTACATCCGAGGTGCTAGGTTGCCTTAGGTTAGGATATACAACGTTATAGACGCATATAATGTTCCCACCGAGAAGTAGGGTCCGACACACCTGGAATGTTGTCAAATGTTACATCCGAGGTGTTTGGTTGCCTTAGGTTAGGTTATATGACGCTATAGACGCATAGAATGTTCCCACCGAGAAGTAGGTCCGACACGCCTGGATTGTTATCAAATATTACATCCGAGATGTTAGGTTGCCTTAGGTTAGGATATATAACGTTATAGACGTATATACTGTTCCCACCGAGAAGTATGGTCCGACACACGTGGAATGTTGTCAAATGTTGCATCCGAGGTGTTAGGTTGCCTTAGGTTAGGTTATATGATGTTATAGACGCATATAATGTTCCCACCGAGAAGTAGGTCCGACTCGCCTGGATTTTTGTCAAATATTACATCCGAGATGTTAGGTTGCCTTACGTTAGGATATATAATATTATAGACGCATATAATGTTCCCACCGATAAGTAGGGTCCGACACGCCAGGAATATTGTCATATGTTACATCCGAGTTGCTATGTTGCTTTAGGTTAGGATATACAACGTTATAGACGCATATAATGTTCCCACCGAGAAGTAGGGTCCGACTCGCCAGGAATGTTGTCAAATGTTACAACTCAGGTGTTATGTTGCCTTAGGTTAGGGTATATAACGTTATAGACGCATATAATGTTCCCACCGAGAAGTAGGGTCCGACTCGCCAGGAATGTTGTCAAATGTTACATCTGAGGTGTTAGGTTGCCTTAGGATAGGTTATATGACGTTATAGACGAATATAATGTTCCCACCGAGAAGTAGGTCTGACACGCCTCGATTGTTGTCAAATATTACATCCGAGATGTTAGGTTGCCTTAGGTTAGGTTATATGACGTTATAGACGCATATAATGTTCCCACCGAGAAGTAGGTCCGACACGCCTGGATTGTTGTCAAATATTACATCCGAGATGTTAGGTTGCCTTAGGTTAGGATATATAACGTTATAGACGTAAATACTGTTCCCACCGAGAAGTAGGGTCCGACTCGCCAGGAATGTTGTCAAATGTTACATCTGAGGTGTTAGGTTGCCTTAGGTTAGGGTATATAACGTTATAGACGCATATAATGTTCCCACCGAGAAGTAGGGCCCGACACGCTTGGAATGTTGTCAAATATTACATCCGAGGTGTTAGGTTGCCTTAGGTTAGGTTATATGACGTTATAGACGCATATAATGTACCCACCGAGAAGTAGGTCCGACACGTCTGGATTGTTGTCAAATATTATATCCGAGATGATAGGTTGCCGTAGGTTAGGATATATAACGTTATAGACGTATATACTGTTCCCACCGAGAAGTAGGGTCCGACACACGTGGAATGTTGTCAAATGTTACATCCGAGGTGTTAGGTTGCCTTAGGTTAGGTTATATGACGTTATAGACGAATATAATGTTCCCACCGAGAAGTAGGTCCGACACGCCTGGATTGTTATCAAATATTACACCCGAGATGTTAGGTTGCCTTAGGTTAGGATATATAACGTTATAGACGTATATACTGTTCCCACCTCGAAGTAGGGTCCGACACACGTGGAATGTTGTCAAATGTTGCATCCGAGGTGTTAGGTTGCCTTAGGTTAGGTTATATGATGTTATAGACGCATATAATGTTCCCACCGAGAAGTAGGTCCGACACGCCTGGATTGTTGTCAAATATTACATCCGAGATGTTAGGTTGCCTGATGTTAGGTTGCCTTACGTTAGGATATATAATATTATAGACGCATATAATGTTCCCACCGATAAGTAGGGTCCGACACGCCAGGAATATTGTCATATGTTACATCCGAGTTGCTATGTTGCTTTAGGTTAGGATATACAACGTTATAGACGCATATAATGTTCCCACCGAGAAGTAGGGTCCGACTCGCCAGGAATGTTGTCAAATGTTACAACTGAGGTGTTAGGTTGCCTTAGGTTAGGGTATATAACGTTATAGACGCATATAATGTTCCCACCGAGAAGTAGGGTCCGACTCGCCAGGAATGTTGTCAAATGTTACATCTGAGGTGTTAGGTTGCCTTAGGTTAGGATATATAACGTTATAGACGCATACAATGATCCCACCGTGAAGTAGGGTCCGACACACCAGGAATATTGACAAATATTACATCCGAGTTGTTAGGTTGCCTTATTTTACGGTATACAGCGTTATAGCCGCATACAATGTTCCCACCGAGAAGTAGGGTCCGACAGGTTTGGAATGTTGGCAAATATTACATCCGAGGAGATAGGTTGCCTTAGGTTAGGATATACAACGTTATAGACGCATATAATGTTCCTACAGAGAAGTAGGGTCCGACACACCTGGAATGTTGTCAAATGTTACAGCCGAGCTGTTAGGTTATCTTAGGTTGGGATATATAACGTTATAGTCGTATACAGTGTGCCGACCGAGGAGTAGGTTCCGTGTAGCCAGGAATGTTGTAAAATGTTACATTCGCGATTTTAGGTTGCCTTATGTTAGGATATATAACGTTATAGACGCATATAATGTTCCCACCGATAAGTAGGGTCCGACACGACAGGAATATTGTCAAATATTACATGCGAGTTATTAGGTTGCCTTAGGTTATGATATATAATGTTATAGACGGTATATAATGTTCCCACCGAGAAGTAGGGTCCGAATCGCCAGGAATGTTGTCAAATGTTACATCCGAGGTGCTAGGTTGCGTTAGGTTAGGATATAAAACGTTATAGACGCATATAATGTTCTCACCGAGAAGTAGGGTCCGACACATATGGAATCTTGTCAAATGTTACATCCGAGGTGTTAGGTTGCCTTAGGTTATAATATATAACGTTATAGACACATATAATGTTCCCACCGAGAAGTAGGTTCCGACTCATCAGAAATGTTGTCAAATGTTACATCCGACGTGTTTGGTTGCCTTAGGTTAGGTTATATGACGTTATAGACGCATATAATGTTCCCACCGATAAGTAGGGTCCGACTCGCCAGGAATGTTGTCAAATGTTACATCTGAGGTGTTAGGTTGCCTTAGTTTAGGGTATTAACGTTATAGACGCATATAATGTTCTCACCGAGAAGTAGGGTCCGACACATATGGAATCTTGTCAAATGTTACATCCGAGGTGTTAGGTTGCCTTAGGTTATAATATATAACGTTATAGACGAATATAATGTTCCCACCGAGAAGTAGGTCCGACACGCCAGGATTTTTGTCAAATGTTACATCCGAGGTGCTAGGTTGCCTTAGGTTAGGATATACAACGTTATAGACGCATACAATGTTCCCACCGAGAAGTAGGGTCCGACAGGTTTGGAATGTTGGCAAATATTACATCCGAGGAGTCAGGTTGCCTTAGGTTAGGATATACAACGTTATAGACGCATATAATGTTCCCATCGAGAAGTAGGGTCCGACTCGCCAGGAATGTTGTCAAATGTTACAGCCGAGGTGTTAGGTTAACTTAGGTTGGGATATATAACGTTATAGTCGTATACAATGTTCCGAACGAGGAGTAGTTTCCAAGAAGCCAGGAATGTTGTAAAATGTTACATTCGCGATGTTAGGTTGCCTTAGGTTAGGATATATAACGTTATAGACGCATATACTGTTACCACCGAGAAGTAGGGTCCGACTCGCCAGAAATGTTGTCAAATGTTACATCCGAGGTGTTTGGTTGCCTTAGGTTAGGTTATATGACGTTATAGACGCATATAATGTTCCCACCGATAAGTAGGGTCCGACTCGCCAGGTATGTTGTCAAATGTTACATCTGCGGTGTTAGGTTGCCTTAGTTTAGGGTATTAACGTTATAGACGCATATAATGTTCCCACCGAGAAGTAGGGCCCGACACGCTTGGAATGTTGTCAAATATTACATGCGAGGTGTTAGGTTGCCTTAGGTTAGGTTATATGACGTTATAGACGCACATAATGTTCCCACCGAGAAGTAGGACCGACACGCCTGGATTTTTGTCAAATGTTACATCCGAGGTGTTAGGTTGCCTTAGGTTAGGATATACAACGGTATAGACGCATATAATGTTCCCACCGAGAAGTAGGGCCCGACACACCTGGAATGTTGTCAAATGTTACATCCGAGGTGTTAGGTTGCCTTATGTTAGGATATATAACGTTCTAGACGCATATAATGTTCCCACCGAGAAGGAGGGTCCGACTCGCCAGGAATGTTGGCAAATATTACATCCGAAGAGTTAGGTTGCCTTAGGTTAGGTTATATGACGTTATAGACGCATATAATGTTCCCACCGATAAGTAGGGTCCGACTCGCCAGGAATGTTGTCAAATTTTACATCTGAGATGTTAGGTTGCCTTAGTTTAGGGTATTAACGTTATAGACGCATATAATGTTCCCACCGAGAAGTAGGGCCCGACACGCTTGGAATGTTGTCAAATATTACATGCGAGGTGTTAAGTTGCCTTAGGTTAGGTTATATGACGTTATAGACGCATATAATGTTCCCACCGAGCAGTAGGTCCGACACGCCTGGATTGTTGTCAAATATTACGTCCGAGATGATAGGTTGCCTTAGGTTAGCATATATAACGTTATAGACGTATATACAGTTCCCACCGGGAAGTAGGGTCCGACACACGTGGAATGTTGTCAAATGTTACATCCGATGTGTTAGGTTGCCTTAGGTTAGGTTATATGATGTTATAGACGCATATAATGTTCCCACCGAGAAGTAGGGCCGACACGCCTGGATTGTTGTCAAATATTACATCCGAGATGTTAGGTTGCCTTACGTTAGGATATATAATGTTATAGACGCATATAATGTTCCCACCGATAAGTAGGGTCCGACACGCCAGGAATATTGTCAAATGTTACATCCGAGGTGCTAGGTTGCTTTAGGTTAGGATATACAACGTTATAGACGCATATAATGTTCCCACCGAGAAGTAGGGTCCGACACACATGGAATGTTGTCAAATGTTACATCCGAGGTGATAGGTTGCCTTAGGTTATGATATATAACGTTATAGACGCATATAATGTTCCCACCGAGAAGTAGGGTCCGACTCGCCAGGAATGTTGTCAAATGTTACATCTGAGGTGCTAGGTTGCCTTAGGCTAGGGTATATAACGTTATAGACGAATATAATGTTCCCACCGAGAAGTAGGTCCGACACGCCAGGATTTATGTCAAGTGTTACATCCGAGGTGCTAGGTTGCCTTAGGTTAGGATATACAACGTTATAGACGCATATAATGTTCCCACCGAGAAGTAGGGTCCGACACACCTGGAATGCTGTCAAATGTTACATCTGAGGTGCTAGGTTGCCTTAGGCTAGGGTATATAACGTTATAGACGAATATAATGTTCCCACCGAGAAGTAGGTCCGACACGCCAGGATTTATGTCAAGTGTTACATCCGAGGTGCTAGGTTGCCTTAGGTTAGGATATACAACGTTATAGACGCATATAATGTTCCCACCGAGAAGTAGGGTCCGACACACCTGGAATGCTGTCAAATGTTACATCCGATGTGTTTGGTTGCCTTAGGTTAGGTTATATGACGCTATAGACGCATAGAATGTTCCCACCGAGAAGTAGGTCCGACACGACTGGATTGTTATCAAATATTACATCCGAGATGTTAGGTTGCCTTAGGTTAGGATATATAACGTTATAGACGTATATACTGTTCCCACCGAGAAGTAGGGTCCGACACACGTGGAATGTTGTCAAATGTTGCATCCGAGGTGTTAGGTTGCCTTAGGTTAGGTTATATGATGTTATAGACGCATATAATGTTCCCACCGAGAAGTAGGTCCGACACGCCTGGATTGTTGTCAAATATTACATCCGAGATGTTAGGTTGCCTTACGTTAGGATATATAATATTATAGACGCATATAATGTTCCCACCGATAAGTAGGGTCCGACACGCCAGGAATATTGTCATATGTTACATCCGAGTTGCTATGTTGCTTTAGGTTAGGATATACAACGTTATAGACGCATATAATGTTCCCACCGAGAAGTAGGGTCCGACTCGCCAGGAATGTTGTCAAATGTTACAACTCAGGTGTTAGGTTGCCTTAGGTTAGGATATATAACGTTATAGACGTATATACTGTTCCCACCGAGAAGTAGGGTCCGACACACGTGGAATGTTGTCAAATGTTGCATCCGAGGTGTTAGGTTGCCTTAGGTTAGGTTATATGATGTTATAGACGCATATAATGTTCCCACCGAGAAGTAGGTCCGACACGCCTGGATTGTTGTCAAATATTACATCCGAGATGTTAGGTTGCCTTACGTTAGGATATATAATATTATAGACGCATATAATGTTCCCACCGATAAGTAGGGTCCGACACGCCAGGAATATTGTCATATGTTACATCCGAGTTGCTATGTTGCTTTAGGTTAGGATATACAACGTTATAGACGCATATAATGTTCCCACCGAGAAGTAGGGTCCGACTCGCCAGGAATGTTGTCAAATGTTACAACTCAGGTGTTAGGTTGCCTTAGGTTAGGGTATATAACGTTATAGACGCATATAATGTTCCCACCGAGAAGTAGGGTCCGACTCGCCAGGAATGTTGTCAAATGTTACATCTGAGGTGTTAGGTTGCCTTAGGTTAGGTTATATGACGTTATAGACGAATATAATGTTCCCACCGAGAAGTAGGTCTGACACGCCTCGATTGTTGTCAAATATTACATCCGAGATGTTAGGTTGCCTTAGGTTAGGTTATATGACGTTATAGACGCATATAATGTTCCCACCGAGAAGTAGGTCCGACACGCCTGGATTGTTGTCAAATATTACATCCGAGATGTTAGGTTGCCTTAGGTTAGGATATATAACGTTATAGACGTAAATACTGTTCCCACCGAGAAGTAGGGTCCGACTCGCCAGGAATGTTGTCAAATGTTACATCTGAGGTGTTAGGTTGCCTTAGGTTAGGGTATATAACGTTATAGACGCATATAATGTTCCCACCGAGAAGTAGGGCCCGACACGCTTGGAATGTTGTCAAATGTTACATCCGAGGTGTTAGGTTGCCTTAGGTTAGGTTATATGACGTTATAGACGAATATAATGTTCCCACCGAGAAGTAGGTCCGACACGCCTGGATTGTTATCAAATATTACACCCGAGATGTTAGGTTGCCTTAGGTTAGGATATATAACGTTATAGACGTATATACTGTTCCCACCTCGAAGTAGGGTCCGACACACGTGGAATGTTGTCAAATGTTGCATCCGAGGTGTTAGGTTGCCTTAGGTTAGGTTATATGATGTTATAGACGCATATAATGTTCCCACCGAGAAGTAGGTCCGACACGCCTGGATTGTTGTCAAATATTACATCCGAGATGTTAGGTTGCCTGATGTTAGGTTGCCTTACGTTAGGATATATAATATTATAGACGCATATAATGTTCCCACCGATAAGTAGGGTCCGACACGCCAGGAATATTGTCATATGTTACATCCGAGTTGCTATGTTGCTTTAGGTTAGGATATACAACGTTATAGACGCATATAATGTTCCCACCGAGAAGTAGGGTCCGACTCGCCAGGAATGTTGTCAAATGTTACAACTGAGGTGTTAGGTTGCCTTAGGTTAGGGTATATAACGTTATAGACGCATATAATGTTCCCACCGAGAAGTAGGGTCCGACTCGCCAGGAATGTTGTCAAATGTTACATCTGAGGTGTTAGGTTGCCTTAGGTTAGGATATATAACGTTATAGACGCATACAATGATCCCACCGTGAAGTAGGGTCCGACACACCAGGAATATTGACAAATATTACATCCGAGTTGTTAGGTTGCCTTATTTTACGGTATACAGCGTTATAGCCGCATACAATGTTCCCACCGAGAAGTAGGGTCCGACAGGTTTGGAATGTTGGCAAATATTACATCCGAGGAGATAGGTTGCCTTAGGTTAGGATATACAACGTTATAGACGCATATAATGTTCCTACAGAGAAGTAGGGTCCGACACACCTGGAATGTTGTCAAATGTTACAGCCGAGCTGTTAGGTTATCTTAGGTTGGGATATATAACGTTATAGTCGTATACAGTGTGCCGACCGAGGAGTAGGTTCCGTGTAGCCAGGAATGTTGTAAAATGTTACATTCATGATTTTAGGTTGCCTTATGTTAGGATATATAACGTTATAGACGCATATAATGTTCCCACCGATAAGTAGGGTCCGACACGACAGGAATATTGTCAAATATTACATGCGAGTTATTAGGTTGCCTTAGGTTATGATATATAATGTTATAGACGGTATATAATGTTCCCACCGAGAAGTAGGGTCCGAATCGCCAGGAATGTTGTCAAATGTTACATCCGAGGTGCTAGGTTGCGTTAGGTTAGGATATAAAACGTTATAGACGCATATAATGTTCTCACCGAGAAGTAGGGTCCGACACATATGGAATCTTGTCAAATGTTACATCCGAGGTGTTAGGTTGCCTTAGGTTATAATATATAACGTTATAGACACATATAATGTTCCCACCGAGAAGTAGGTTCCGACTCATCAGAAATGTTGTCAAATGTTACATCCGACGTGTTTGGTTGCCTTAGGTTAGGTTATATGACGTTATAGACGCATATAATGTTCCCACCGATAAGTAGGGTCCGACTCGCCAGGAATGTTGTCAAATGTTACATCTGAGGTGTTAGGTTGCCTTAGTTTAGGGTATTAACGTTATAGACGCATATAATGTTCTCACCGAGAAGTAGGGTCCGACACATATGGAATCTTGTCAAATGTTACATCCGAGGTGTTAGGTTGCCTTAGGTTATAATATATAACGTTATAGACGAATATAATGTTCCCACCGAGAAGTAGGTCCGACACGCCAGGATTTTTGTCAAATGTTACATCCGAGGTGCTAGGTTGCCTTAGGTTAGGATATACAACGTTATAGACGCATACAATGTTCCCACCGAGAAGTAGGGTCCGACAGGTTTGGAATGTTGGCAAATATTACATCCGAGGAGTCAGGTTGCCTTAGGTTAGGATATACAACGTTATAGACGCATATAATGTTCCCATCGAGAAGTAGGGTCCGACTCGCCAGGAATGTTGTCAAATGTTACAGCCGAGGTGTTAGGTTAACTTAGGTTGGGATATATAACGTTATAGTCGTATACAATGTTCCGAACGAGGAGTAGTTTCCAAGAAGCCAGGAATGTTGTAAAATGTTACATTCGCGATGTTAGGTTGCCTTAGGTTAGGATATATAACGTTATAGACGCATATACTGTTACCACCGAGAAGTAGGGTCCGACTCGCCAGAAATGTTGTCAAATGTTACATCCGAGGTGTTTGGTTGCCTTAGGTTAGGTTATATGACGTTATAGACGCATATAATGTTCCCACCGATAAGTAGGTTCCGACTCGCCAGGAATGTTGTCAAATGTTACATCTGAGGTGTTAGGTTGCCTTAGTTTAGGGTATTAACGTTATAGACGCATATAATGTTCTCACCGAGAAGTAGGGTCCGACACATGTGGAATCTTGTCAAATGTTACATCCGAGGTGTTAGGTTGCCTTAGGTTATAATATATAACGATATAGACACATATAATGTTCCCACCGAGAAGTAGGTTCCGACTCATCAGAAATGTTGTCAAATGTTACATCCGACGTGTTTGGTTGCCTTAGGTTAGGTTACATGACGTTATAGACGCATATAATGTTCCCACCGAGAAGTAGGGTCCGACACACATGGAATGTTGTCAAATGCTACATCCGAGGTGATAGGTTGCCTTAGGTTATGATATATAACGTTATAGACGCATATAATGTTCCCACCGAGAAGTAGGTCCGACACGCCAGGATTTATGTCAAGTGTTACATCCGAGGTGCTAGGTTGCCTTAGGTTAGGATATACAACGTTATAGACGCATATAATGTTCCCACCGAGAAGTAGGGTCCGACACACCTGGAATGTTGTCAAATGTTACATCCGAGGTGTTTGGTTGCCTTAGGTTAGGTTATATGACGCTATAGACGCATAGAATGTTCCCACCGAGAAGTAGGTCCGACACGCCTGGATTGTTATCAAATATTACATCCGAGATGTTAGGTTGCCTTATGTTAGGATATATAACGTTATAGACGTATATACTGTTCCCACCGAGAAGTAGGGTCCGACACACGTGGAATGTTGTCAAATGTTGCATCCGAGGTGTTAGGTTGCCTTAGGTTAGGTTATATGATGTTATAGACGCATATAATGTTCCCACCGAGAAGTAGGTCCGACACGCCTGGATTTTTGTCAAATATTACATCCGAGATGGTAGGTTGCCTTACGTTAGGATATATAATATTATAGACGCATATAATGTTCCCACCGATAAGTAGGGTCCGACACGCCAGGAATATTGTCATATGTTACATCCGAGTTGCTATGTTGCTTTAGGTTAGGATATACAACGTTATAGACGCATATAATGTTCCCACCGAGAAGTAGGGTCCGACTCGCCAGGAATGTTGTCAAATGTTACAACTCAGGTGTTAGGTTGCCTTAGGTTAGGGTATATAACGTTATAGACGCATATAATGTTCCCACCGAGAAGTAGGGTCCGACTCGCCAGGAATGTTGTCAAATGTTACATCTGAGGTGTTAGGTTGCCTTAGGTTAGGATATATAACGTTATAGACGCATACAATGTTCCCACCGTGAAGTAGGGTCCGACACACCTGGAATGTTGTCAAATGTTACATCCGAGGTGTTAGGTTGCCTTATGTTAGGATATATAACGTTCTAGACGCATATAATGTTCCCACGGAGAAGTAGGGTCCGACAGACCTGGAATGTTGTCAAATGTTACATCCGAGGTGTTAGGTTAACTTTGGTTAGGATATATAACGTTATAGACGCATTTAATGTTCCCACCGAGAAGTAGGGTCCGACTCGCCAGAAATGTTGTCAAATGTTACATCCGAGGTGTGTGGTTGCCTTAGGTTAGGTTATATGACGTTATAGACGCATATAATGTTCCAACCGAGAAGTAGGTCCGACACGCCTGGATTGTTGTCAAATATTACATCCGAGATGTTAGGTTGCCTTAAGTTAGGATATATAACGCTATAGACGTATATACTGTTCCCACCGTGAAGTCGGGTCCGACACACCAGGAATATTGACAAATATTACATCCGAGTTGTTAGGTTGCCTTATTTTACGATATACAGCGTTATAGACGCATACAATGTTCCCACCGAGAAGTAGGGTCCGACAGGTTTGGAATGTTGGCAAATATTACATCCGAGGAGTCAGGTTGCCTTAGGTTAGGATATACAACGTTATAGACGCATATAATGTTCCCATCGAGAAGTAGGGTCCGACACACCTGGAATGTTGTCAAATGTTACAGCCGAGGTGTTAGGTTAACTTAGGTTGGGATATATAACGTTATAGTCGTATACAATGTTCCGAACGAGGAGTTGTTTCCAAGAAGCCAGGAATGTTGTAAAATGTTACATTCGCGATGTTAGGTTGCCTTAGGTTAGGATATATAACGTTATAGACGCATATACTGTTACCACCGAGAAGTAGGGTCCGACTCGCCAGAAATGTTGTCAAATGTTACATCCGAGGTGTTTGGTTGCCTTAGGTTAGGTTATATGACGTTATAGACGCATATAATGTTCCCACCGATAAGTAGGGTCCGACTCGCCAGGAATGTTGTCAAATGTTACATCTGAGGTGTTAGGTTGCCTTAGTTTAGGGTATTAACGTTATAGACGCATATAATGTTCTCACCGAGAAGTAGGGTCCGACACATATGGAATCTTGTCAAATGTTACATCCGAGGTGTTAGGTTGCCTTAGGTTATAATATATAACGATATAGACACATATAATGTTCCCACCGAGAAGTAGGTTCCGACTCATCAGAAATGTTGTCAAATGTTACATCCGACGTGTTTGGTTGCCTTAGGTTAGGTTACATGACGTTATAGACGCATATAATGTTCCCACCGAGAAGTAGGGTCCGACACACATGGAATGTTGTCAAATGCTACATCCGAGGTGATAGGTTGCCTTAGGTTATGATATATAACGTTATAGACGCATATAATGTTCCCACCGAGAAGTAGGTCCGACACGCCAGGATTTATGTCAAGTGTTACATCCGAGGTGCTAGGTTGCCTTAGGTTAGGATATACAACGTTATAGACGCATATAATGTTCCCACCGAGAAGTAGGGTCCGACACACCTGGAATGTTGTCAAATGTTACATCCGAGGTGTTTGGTTGCCTTAGGTTAGGTTATATGACGCTATAGACGCATAGAATGTTCCCACCGAGAAGTAGGTCCGACACGCCTGGATTGTTATCAAATATTACATCCGAGATGTTAGGTTGCCTTATGTTAGGATATATAACGTTATAGACGTATATACTGTTCCCACCGAGAAGTAGGGTCCGACACACGTGGAATGTTGTCAAATGTTGCATCCGAGGTGTTAGGTTGCCTTAGGTTAGGTTATATGATGTTATAGACGCATATAATGTTCCCACGGAGAAGTAGGTCCGACACGCCTGGATTTTTGTCAACTATTACATCCGAGATGGTAGGTTGCCTTACGTTAGGATATATAATATTATAGACGCATATAATGTTCCCACCGATAAGTAGGGTCCGACACGCCAGGAATATTGTCATATGTTACATCCGAGTTGCTATGTTGCTTTAGGTTAGGATATACAACGTTATAGACGCATATAATGTTCCCACCGAGAAGTAGGGTCCGACTCGCCAGGAATGTTGTCAAATGTTACAACTCAGGTGTTAGGTTGCCTTAGGTTAGGGTATATAACGTTATAGACGCATATAATGTTCCCACCGAGAAGTAGGGTCCGACTCGCCAGGAATGTTGTCAAATGTTACATCTGAGGTGTTAGGTTGCCTTAGGTTAGGATATATAACGTTATAGACGCATACAATGTTCCCACCGTGAAGTAGGGTCCGACACACCTGGAATGTTGTCAAATGTTACATCCGAGGTGTTAGGTTGCCTTATGTTAGGATATATAACGTTCTAGACGCATATAATGTTCCCACGGAGAAGTAGGGTCCGACAGACCTGGAATGTTGTCAAATGTTACATCCGAGGTGTTAGGTTAACTTTGGTTAGGATATATAACGTTATAGACGCATTTAATGTTCCCACCGAGAAGTAGGGTCCGACTCGCCAGAAATGTTGTCAAATGTTACATCCGAGGTGTTTGGTTGCCTTAGGTTAGGTTATATGACGTTATAGACGCATATAATGTTCCCACCGAGAAGTAGGGCCGGACACGCTTGGAATGTTGTCAGATATTACATCCGAGATGTTAGGTGGCCCTAGGTTAGGATATATAACGTTATAGACGTAAATACTGTTCCCACCGAGAAGTAGGGTCCGACACACGTGGAACGTTGTCAAATGTTACATCCGAGGTGTTAGGTTGCCTTAGGATAGGTTTTATGACGTTATAGACGCATATAATGTTCCCACCGAGAAGTAGGGTCCGACAAACCAGGAATATTGACAAATATTACATCCGAGTTGTTAGGTTGCCTTATTTTACGATATACAGCGTTATGGACGCATACAATGTTCCCACCGAGAAGTAGGGTCCGACAGGTTTGGAATGTTGGCAAATAGTACATCCGAGGAGTTAGGTTGCCTTAGGTTAGGGTATACAACGTTATAGACGCATATAATGTTCCCATCGAGAAGTAGGGTCCGACACACCTGGAATGTAGTCAAATGTTACAGCCGAGGTGTTAGGTTAACTTAGGTTGGGATATATAACGTTATAGTCGTATACAATGTTCCTAACGAGGAGTAGTTTCCAAGAAGCCAGGAATGTTGTAAAATGTTACATTCGCGATGTTAGGTTGCCTTAGGTTAGGATATATAACGTTATAGACGCATATACTGTTACCACCGAGAAGTAGGGTCCGACACGCCAGAAATGTTGTCAAATGTTACATCCGAGGTGTTTGGTTGCCTTAGGTTAGGTTATATGACGTTATAGACGCATATAATGTTCCCACCGATAAGTAGGGTCCGACTCGCCAGGTATGTTGTCAAATGTTACATCTGCGGTGTTAGGTTGCCTTAGTTTAGGGTATTAACGTTATAGACGCATATAATGTTCCCACCGAGAAGTAGGGCCCGACACGCTTGGAATGTTGTCAAATATTACATGCGAGGTGTTAGGTTGCCTTAGGTTAGGTTATATGACGTTATAGACGCACATAATGTTCCCACCGAGAAGTAGGACCGACACGCCTGGATTTTTGTCAAATGTTACATCCGAGGTGTTAGGTTGCCTTAGGTTAGGATATACAACGGTATAGACGCATATAATGTTCCCACCGAGAAGTAGGGCCCGACACACCTGGAATGTTGTCAAATGTTACATCCGAGGTGTTAGGTTGCCTTATGTTAGGATATATAACATTCTAGACGCATATAATGTTCCCACCGAGAAGGAGGGTCCGACTCGCCAGGAATGTTGGCAAATATTACATCCGAAGAGTTAGGTTGCCTTAGGTTAGGTTATATGACGTTATAGACGCATATAATGTTCCCACCGATAAGTAGGGTCCGACTCGCCAGGAATGTTGTCAAATTTTACATCTGAGATGTTAGGTTGCCTTAGTTTAGGGTATTAACGTTATAGACGCATATAATGTTCCCACCGAGAAGTAGGGCCCGACACGCTTGGAATGTTGTCAAATATTACATGCGAGGTGTTAAGTTGCCTTAGGTTAGGTTATATGACGTTATAGACGCATATAATGTTCCCACCGAGCAGTAGGTCCGACACGCCTGGATTGTTGTCAAATATTACGTCCGAGATGATAGGTTGCCTTAGGTTAGCATATATAACGTTATAGACGTATATACAGTTCCCACCGGGAAGTAGGGTCCGACACACGTGGAATGTTGTCAAATGTTACATCCGATGTGTTAGGTTGCCTTAGGTTAGGTTATATGATGTTATAGACGCATATAATGTTCCCATCGAGAAGTAGGGTCCGACACACCTGGAATGTTGTCAAATGTTACAGCCGAGGTGTTAGGTTAACTTAGGTTGGGATATATAACGTTATAGTCGTATACAATGTTCCGAACGAGGAGTTGTTTCCAAGAAGCCAGGAATGTTGTAAAATGTTACATTCGCGATGTTAGGTTGCCTTAGGTTAGGATATATAACGTTATAGACGCATATACTGTTACCACCGAGAAGTAGGGTCCGACTCGCCAGAAATGTTGTCAAATGTTACATCCGAGGTGTTTGGTTGCCTTAGGTTAGGTTATATGACGTTATAGACGCATATAATGTTCCCACCGATAAGTAGGGTCCGACTCGCCAGGAATGTTGTCAAATGTTACATCTGAGGTGTTAGGTTGCCTTAGTTTAGGGTATTAACGTTATAGACGCATATAATGTTCTCACCGAGAAGTAGGGTCCGACACATATGGAATCTTGTCAAATGTTACATCCGAGGTGTTAGGTTGCCTTAGGTTATAATATATAACGATATAGACACATATAATGTTCCCACCGAGAAGTAGGTTCCGACTCATCAGAAATGTTGTCAAATGTTACATCCGACGTGTTTGGTTGCCTTAGGTTAGGTTACATGACGTTATAGACGCATATAATGTTCCCACCGAGAAGTAGGGTCCGACACACATGGAATGTTGTCAAATGCTACATCCGAGGTGATAGGTTGCCTTAGGTTATGATATATAACGTTATAGACGCATATAATGTTCCCACCGAGAAGTAGGTCCGACACGCCAGGATTTATGTCAAGTGTTACATCCGAGGTGCTAGGTTGCCTTAGGTTAGGATATACAACGTTATAGACGCATATAATGTTCCCACCGAGAAGTAGGGTCCGACACACCTGGAATGTTGTCAAATGTTACATCCGAGGTGTTTGGTTGCCTTAGGTTAGGTTATATGACGCTATAGACGCATAGAATGTTCCCACCGAGAAGTAGGTCCGACACGCCTGGATTGTTATCAAATATTACATCCGAGATGTTAGGTTGCCTTATGTTAGGATATATAACGTTATAGACGTATATACTGTTCCCACCGAGAAGTAGGGTCCGACACACGTGGAATGTTGTCAAATGTTGCATCCGAGGTGTTAGGTTGCCTTAGGTTAGGTTATATGATGTTATAGACGCATATAATGTTCCCACGGAGAAGTAGGTCCGACACGCCTGGATTTTTGTCAACTATTACATCCGAGATGGTAGGTTGCCTTACGTTAGGATATATAATATTATAGACGCATATAATGTTCCCACCGATAAGTAGGGTCCGACACGCCAGGAATATTGTCATATGTTACATCCGAGTTGCTATGTTGCTTTAGGTTAGGATATACAACGTTATAGACGCATATAATGTTCCCACCGAGAAGTAGGGTCCGACTCGCCAGGAATGTTGTCAAATGTTACAACTCAGGTGTTAGGTTGCCTTAGGTTAGGGTATATAACGTTATAGACGCATATAATGTTCCCACCGAGAAGTAGGGTCCGACTCGCCAGGAATGTTGTCAAATGTTACATCTGAGGTGTTAGGTTGCCTTAGGTTAGGATATATAACGTTATAGACGCATACAATGTTCCCACCGTGAAGTAGGGTCCGACACACCTGGAATGTTGTCAAATGTTACATCCGAGGTGTTAGGTTGCCTTATGTTAGGATATATAACGTTCTAGACGCATATAATGTTCCCACGGAGAAGTAGGGTCCGACAGACCTGGAATGTTGTCAAATGTTACATCCGAGGTGTTAGGTTAACTTTGGTTAGGATATATAACGTTATAGACGCATTTAATGTTCCCACCGAGAAGTAGGGTCCGACTCGCCAGAAATGTTGTCAAATGTTACATCCGAGGTGTTTGGTTGCCTTAGGTTAGGTTATATGACGTTATAGACGCATATAATGTTCCCACCGAGAAGTAGGGCCGGACACGCTTGGAATGTTGTCAGATATTACATCCGAGATGTTAGGTGGCCCTAGGTTAGGATATATAACGTTATAGACGTAAATACTGTTCCCACCGAGAAGTAGGGTCCGACACACGTGGAACGTTGTCAAATGTTACATCCGAGGTGTTAGGTTGCCTTAGGATAGGTTTTATGACGTTATAGACGCATATAATGTTCCCACCGAGAAGTAGGGTCCGACAAACCAGGAATATTGACAAATATTACATCCGAGTTGTTAGGTTGCCTTATTTTACGATATACAGCGTTATGGACGCATACAATGTTCCCACCGAGAAGTAGGGTCCGACAGGTTTGGAATGTTGGCAAATAGTACATCCGAGGAGTTAGGTTGCCTTAGGTTAGGGTATACAACGTTATAGACGCATATAATGTTCCCATCGAGAAGTAGGGTCCGACACACCTGGAATGTAGTCAAATGTTACAGCCGAGGTGTTAGGTTAACTTAGGTTGGGATATATAACGTTATAGTCGTATACAATGTTCCTAACGAGGAGTAGTTTCCAAGAAGCCAGGAATGTTGTAAAATGTTACATTCGCGATGTTAGGTTGCCTTAGGTTAGGATATATAACGTTATAGACGCATATACTGTTACCACCGAGAAGTAGGGTCCGACACGCCAGAAATGTTGTCAAATGTTACATCCGAGGTGTTTGGTTGCCTTAGGTTAGGTTATATGACGTTATAGACGCATATAATGTTCCCACCGATAAGTAGGGTCCGACTCGCCAGGTATGTTGTCAAATGTTACATCTGCGGTGTTAGGTTGCCTTAGTTTAGGGTATTAACGTTATAGACGCATATAATGTTCCCACCGAGAAGTAGGTCCGACACGCCAGGATTTATGTCAAGTGTTACATCCGAGGTGCTAGGTTGCCTTAGGTTAGGATATACAACGTTATAGACGCATATAATGTTCCCACCGAGAAGTAGGGTCCGACACACCTGGAATGTTGTCAAATGTTACATCCGAGGTGTTTGGTTGCCTTAGGTTAGGTTATATGACGCTATAGACGCATAGAATGTTCCCACCGAGAAGTAGGTCCGACACGCCTGGATTGTTATCAAATATTACATCCGAGATGTTAGGTTGCCTTATGTTAGGATATATAACGTTATAGACGTATATACTGTTCCCACCGAGAAGTAGGGTCCGACACACGTGGAATGTTGTCAAATGTTGCATCCGAGGTGTTAGGTTGCCTTAGGTTATGTTATATGATGTTATAGACGCATATAATGTTCCCACGGAGAAGTAGGTCCGACACGCCTGGATTTTTGTCAACTATTACATCCGAGATGGTAGGTTGCCTTACGTTAGGATATATAATATTATAGACGCATATAATGTTCCCACCGATAAGTAGGGTCCGACACGCCAGGAATATTGTCATATGTTACATCCGAGTTGCTATGTTGCTTTAGGTTAGGATATACAACGTTATAGACGCATATAATGTTCCCACCGAGAAGTAGGGTCCGACTCGCCAGGAATGTTGTCAAATGTTACAACTCAGGTGTTAGGTTGCCTTAGGTTAGGGTATATAACGTTATAGACGCATATAATGTTCCCACCGAGAAGTAGGGTCCGACTCGCCAGGAATGTTGTCAAATGTTACATCTGAGGTGTTAGGTTGCCTTAGGTTAGGATATATAACGTTATAGACGCATACAATGTTCCCACCGTGAAGTAGGGTCCGACACACCTGGAATGTTGTCAAATGTTACATCCGAGGTGTTAGGTTGCCTTATGTTAGGATATATAACGTTCTAGACGCATATAATGTTCCCACGGAGAAGTAGGGTCCGACAGACCTGGAATGTTGTCAAATGTTACATCCGAGGTGTTAGGTTAACTTTGGTTAGGATATATAACGTTATAGACGCATTTAATGTTCCCACCGAGAAGTAGGGTCCGACTCGCCAGAAATGTTGTCAAATGTTACATCCGAGGTGTTTGGTTGCCTTAGGTTAGGTTATATGACGTTATAGACGCATATAATGTTCCCACCGAGAAGTAGGGCCGGACACGCTTGGAATGTTGTCAGATATTACATCCGAGATGTTAGGTGGCCCTAGGTTAGGATATATAACGTTATAGACGTAAATACTGTTCCCACCGAGAAGTAGGGTCCGACACACGTGGAACGTTGTCAAATGTTACATCCGAGGTGTTAGGTTGCCTTAGGATAGGTTTTATGACGTTATAGACGCATATAATGTTCCCACCGAGAAGTAGGGTCCGACAAACCAGGAATATTGACAAATATTACATCCGAGTTGTTAGGTTGCCTTATTTTACGATATACAGCGTTATGGACGCATACAATGTTCCCACCGAGAAGTAGGGTCCGACAGGTTTGGAATGTTGGCAAATAGTACATCCGAGGAGTTAGGTTGCCTTAGGTTAGGGTATACAACGTTATAGACGCATATAATGTTCCCATCGAGAAGTAGGGTCCGACACACCTGGAATGTAGTCAAATGTTACAGCCGAGGTGTTAGGTTAACTTAGGTTGGGATATATAACGTTATAGTCGTATACAATGTTCCTAACGAGGAGTAGTTTCCAAGAAGCCAGGAATGTTGTAAAATGTTACATTCGCGATGTTAGGTTGCCTTAGGTTAGGATATATAACGTTATAGACGCATATACTGTTACCACCGAGAAGTAGGGTCCGACACGCCAGAAATGTTGTCAAATGTTACATCCGAGGTGTTTGGTTGCCTTAGGTTAGGTTATATGACGTTATAGACGCATATAATGTTCCCACCGATAAGTAGGGTCCGACTCGCCAGGTATGTTGTCAAATGTTACATCTGCGGTGTTAGGTTGCCTTAGTTTAGGGTATTAACGTTATAGACGCATATAATGTTCCCACCGAGAAGTAGGGTCCGACAGGTTTGGAATGTTGGCAAATAGTACATCCGAGGAGTTAGGTTGCCTTAGGTTAGGGTATACAACGTTATAGACGCATATAATGTTCCCATCGAGAAGTAGGGTCCGACACACCTGGAATGTAGTCAAATGTTACAGCCGAGGTGTTAGGTTAACTTAGGTTGGGATATATAACGTTATAGTCGTATACAATGTTCCTAACGAGGAGTAGTTTCCAAGAAGCCAGGAATGTTGTAAAATGTTACATTCGCGATGTTAGGTTGCCTTAGGTTAGGATATATAACGTTATAGACGCATATACTGTTACCACCGAGAAGTAGGGTCCGACACGCCAGAAATGTTGTCAAATGTTACATCCGAGGTGTTTGGTTGCCTTAGGTTAGGTTATATGACGTTATAGACGCATATAATGTTCCCACCGATAAGTAGGGTCCGACTCGCCAGGTATGTTGTCAAATGTTACATCTGCGGTGTTAGGTTGCCTTAGTTTAGGGTATTAACGTTATAGACGCATATAATGTTCCCACCGAGAAGTAGGGCCCGACACGCTTGGAATGTTGTCAAATATTACATGCGAGGTGTTAGGTTGCCTTAGGTTAGGTTATATGACGTTATAGACGCACATAATGTTCCCACCGAGAAGTAGGACCGACACGCCTGGATTTTTGTCAAATGTTACATCCGAGGTGTTAGGTTGCCTTAGGTTAGGATATACAACGGTATAGACGCATATAATGTTCCCACCGAGAAGTAGGGCCCGACACACCTGGAATGTTGTCAAATGTTACATCCGAGGTGTTAGGTTGCCTTATGTTAGGATATATAACATTCTAGACGCATATAATGTTCCCACCGAGAAGGAGGGTCCGACTCGCCAGGAATGTTGGCAAATATTACATCCGAAGAGTTAGGTTGCCTTAGGTTAGGTTATATGACGTTATAGACGCATATAATGTTCCCACCGATAAGTAGGGTCCGACTCGCCAGGAATGTTGTCAAATTTTACATCTGAGATGTTAGGTTGCCTTAGTTTAGGGTATTAACGTTATAGACGCATATAATGTTCCCACCGAGAAGTAGGGCCCGACACGCTTGGAATGTTGTCAAATATTACATGCGAGGTGTTAAGTTGCCTTAGGTTAGGTTATATGACGTTATAGACGCATATAATGTTCCCACCGAGCAGTAGGTCCGACACGCCTGGATTGTTGTCAAATATTACGTCCGAGATGATAGGTTGCCTTAGGTTAGCATATATAACGTTATAGACGTATATACAGTTCCCACCGGGAAGTAGGGTCCGACACACGTGGAATGTTGTCAAATGTTACATCCGATGTGTTAGGTTGCCTTAGGTTAGGTTATATGATGTTATAGACGCATATAATGTTCCCATCGAGAAGTAGGGTCCGACACACCTGGAATGTTGTCAAATGTTACAGCCGAGGTGTTAGGTTAACTTAGGTTGGGATATATAACGTTATAGTCGTATACAATGTTCCGAACGAGGAGTTGTTTCCAAGAAGCCAGGAATGTTGTAAAATGTTACATTCGCGATGTTAGGTTGCCTTAGGTTAGGATATATAACGTTATAGACGCATATACTGTTACCACCGAGAAGTAGGGTCCGACTCGCCAGAAATGTTGTCAAATGTTACATCCGAGGTGTTTGGTTGCCTTAGGTTAGGTTATATGACGTTATAGACGCATATAATGTTCCCACCGATAAGTAGGGTCCGACTCGCCAGGAATGTTGTCAAATGTTACATCTGAGGTGTTAGGTTGCCTTAGTTTAGGGTATTAACGTTATAGACGCATATAATGTTCTCACCGAGAAGTAGGGTCCGACACATATGGAATCTTGTCAAATGTTACATCCGAGGTGTTAGGTTGCCTTAGGTTATAATATATAACGATATAGACACATATAATGTTCCCACCGAGAAGTAGGTTCCGACTCATCAGAAATGTTGTCAAATGTTACATCCGACGTGTTTGGTTGCCTTAGGTTAGGTTACATGACGTTATAGACGCATATAATGTTCCCACCGAGAAGTAGGGTCCGACACACATGGAATGTTGTCAAATGCTACATCCGAGGTGATAGGTTGCCTTAGGTTATGATATATAACGTTATAGACGCATATAATGTTCCCACCGAGAAGTAGGTCCGACACGCCAGGATTTATGTCAAGTGTTACATCCGAGGTGCTAGGTTGCCTTAGGTTAGGATATACAACGTTATAGACGCATATAATGTTCCCACCGAGAAGTAGGGTCCGACACACCTGGAATGTTGTCAAATGTTACATCCGAGGTGTTTGGTTGCCTTAGGTTAGGTTATATGACGCTATAGACGCATAGAATGTTCCCACCGAGAAGTAGGTCCGACACGCCTGGATTGTTATCAAATATTACATCCGAGATGTTAGGTTGCCTTATGTTAGGATATATAACGTTATAGACGTATATACTGTTCCCACCGAGAAGTAGGGTCCGACACACGTGGAATGTTGTCAAATGTTGCATCCGAGGTGTTAGGTTGCCTTAGGTTAGGTTATATGATGTTATAGACGCATATAATGTTCCCACGGAGAAGTAGGTCCGACACGCCTGGATTTTTGTCAACTATTACATCCGAGATGGTAGGTTGCCTTACGTTAGGATATATAATATTATAGACGCATATAATGTTCCCACCGATAAGTAGGGTCCGACACGCCAGGAATATTGTCATATGTTACATCCGAGTTGCTATGTTGCTTTAGGTTAGGATATACAACGTTATAGACGCATATAATGTTCCCACCGAGAAGTAGGGTCCGACTCGCCAGGAATGTTGTCAAATGTTACAACTCAGGTGTTAGGTTGCCTTAGGTTAGGGTATATAACGTTATAGACGCATATAATGTTCCCACCGAGAAGTAGGGTCCGACTCGCCAGGAATGTTGTCAAATGTTACATCTGAGGTGTTAGGTTGCCTTAGGTTAGGATATATAACGTTATAGACGCATACAATGTTCCCACCGTGAAGTAGGGTCCGACACACCTGGAATGTTGTCAAATGTTACATCCGAGGTGTTAGGTTGCCTTATGTTAGGATATATAACGTTCTAGACGCATATAATGTTCCCACGGAGAAGTAGGGTCCGACAGACCTGGAATGTTGTCAAATGTTACATCCGAGGTGTTAGGTTAACTTTGGTTAGGATATATAACGTTATAGACGCATTTAATGTTCCCACCGAGAAGTAGGGTCCGACTCGCCAGAAATGTTGTCAAATGTTACATCCGAGGTGTTTGGTTGCCTTAGGTTAGGTTATATGACGTTATAGACGCATATAATGTTCCCACCGAGAAGTAGGGCCGGACACGCTTGGAATGTTGTCAGATATTACATCCGAGATGTTAGGTGGCCCTAGGTTAGGATATATAACGTTATAGACGTAAATACTGTTCCCACCGAGAAGTAGGGTCCGACACACGTGGAACGTTGTCAAATGTTACATCCGAGGTGTTAGGTTGCCTTAGGATAGGTTTTATGACGTTATAGACGCATATAATGTTCCCACCGAGAAGTAGGGTCCGACAAACCAGGAATATTGACAAATATTACATCCGAGTTGTTAGGTTGCCTTATTTTACGATATACAGCGTTATGGACGCATACAATGTTCCCACCGAGAAGTAGGGTCCGACAGGTTTGGAATGTTGGCAAATAGTACATCCGAGGAGTTAGGTTGCCTTAGGTTAGGGTATACAACGTTATAGACGCATATAATGTTCCCATCGAGAAGTAGGGTCCGACACACCTGGAATGTAGTCAAATGTTACAGCCGAGGTGTTAGGTTAACTTAGGTTGGGATATATAACGTTATAGTCGTATACAATGTTCCTAACGAGGAGTAGTTTCCAAGAAGCCAGGAATGTTGTAAAATGTTACATTCGCGATGTTAGGTTGCCTTAGGTTAGGATATATAACGTTATAGACGCATATACTGTTACCACCGAGAAGTAGGGTCCGACACGCCAGAAATGTTGTCAAATGTTACATCCGAGGTGTTTGGTTGCCTTAGGTTAGGTTATATGACGTTATAGACGCATATAATGTTCCCACCGATAAGTAGGGTCCGACTCGCCAGGTATGTTGTCAAATGTTACATCTGCGGTGTTAGGTTGCCTTAGTTTAGGGTATTAACGTTATAGACGCATATAATGTTCCCACCGAGAAGTAGGGCCCGACACGCTTGGAATGTTGTCAAATATTACATGCGAGGTGTTAGGTTGCCTTAGGTTAGGTTATATGACGTTATAGACGCACATAATGTTCCCACCGAGAAGTAGGACCGACACGCCTGGATTTTTGTCAAATGTTACATCCGAGGTGTTAGGTTGCCTTAGGTTAGGATATACAACGGTATAGACGCATATAATGTTCCCACCGAGAAGTAGGGCCCGACACACCTGGAATGTTGTCAAATGTTACATCCGAGGTGTTAGGTTGCCTTATGTTAGGATATATAACATTCTAGACGCATATAATGTTCCCACCGAGAAGGAGGGTCCGACTCGCCAGGAATGTTGGCAAATATTACATCCGAAGAGTTAGGTTGCCTTAGGTTAGGTTATATGACGTTATAGACGCATATAATGTTCCCACCGATAAGTAGGGTCCGACTCGCCAGGAATGTTGTCAAATTTTACATCTGAGATGTTAGGTTGCCTTAGTTTAGGGTATTAACGTTATAGACGCATATAATGTTCCCACCGAGAAGTAGGGCCCGACACGCTTGGAATGTTGTCAAATATTACATGCGAGGTGTTAAGTTGCCTTAGGTTAGGTTATATGACGTTATAGACGCATATAATGTTCCCACCGAGCAGTAGGTCCGACACGCCTGGATTGTTGTCAAATATTACGTCCGAGATGATAGGTTGCCTTAGGTTAGCATATATAACGTTATAGACGTATATACAGTTCCCACCGGGAAGTAGGGTCCGACACACGTGGAATGTTGTCAAATGTTACATCCGATGTGTTAGGTTGCCTTAGGTTAGGTTATATGATGTTATAGACGCATATAATGTTCCCACCGAGAAGTAGGGCCGACACGCCTGGATTGTTGTCAAATATTACATCCGAGATGTTAGGTTGCCTTGCGTTAGGATATATAATGTTATAGACGCATATAATGTTCCCACCGATAAGTAGGGTCCGACACGCCAGGAATATTGTCAAATGTTACATCCGAGGTGCTAGGTTGCTTTAGGTTAGGATATACAACGTTATAGACGCATATAATGTTCCCACCGAGAAGTAGGGTCCGACACACATGGAATGATGTCAAATGTTACATCCGAGGTGATAGGTTGCCTTAGGTTATGATATATAACGTTATAGACGCATATAATGTTCCCACCGAGAAGTAGGGTCCGACTCGCCAGGAATGTTGTCAAATGTTACATCTGAGGTGCTAGGTTGCCTTAGGCTAGGGTATATAACGTTATAGACGAATATAATGTTCCCACCGAGAAGTAGGTCCGACACGCCAGGATTTATGTCAAGTGTTACATCCGAGGTGCTAGGTTGCCTTAGGTTAGGATATACAACGTTATAGACGCATATAATGTTCCCACCGAGAAGTAGGGTCCGACACACCTGGAATGCTGTCAAATGTTACATCCGATGTGTTTGGTTGCCTTAGGTTAGGTTATATGACGCTATAGACGCATAGAATGTTCCCACCGAGAAGTAGGTCCGACACGACTGGATTGTTATCAAATATTACATCCGAGATGTTAGGTTGCCTTAGGTTAGGATATATAACGTTATAGACGTATATACTGTTCCCACCGAGAAGTAGGGTCCGACACACGTGGAATGTTGTCAAATGTTGCATCCGAGGTGTTAGGTTGCCTTAGGTTAGGTTATATGATGTTATAGACGCATATAATGTTCCCACCGAGAAGTAGGTCCGACACGCCTGGATTGTTGTCAAATATTACATCCGAGATGTTAGGTTGCCTTACGTTAGGATATATAATATTATAGACGCATATAATGTTCCCACCGATAAGTAGGGTCCGACACGCCAGGAATATTGTCATATGTTACATCCGAGTTGCTATGTTGCTTTAGGTTAGGATATACAACGTTATAGACGCATATAATGTTCCCACCGAGAAGTAGGGTCCGACTCGCCAGGAATGTTGTCAAATGTTACAACTCAGGTGTTAGGTTGCCTTAGGTTAGGGTATATAACGTTATAGACGCATATAATGTTCCCACCGAGAAGTAGGGTCCGACTCGCCAGGAATGTTGTCAAATGTTACATCTGAGGTGTTAGGTTGCCTTAGGTTAGGATATATAACGTTATAGACGCATACAATGTTCCCACCGTGAAGTAGGGTCCGACACACCAGGAATATTGACAAATATTACATCCGAGTTGTTAGGTTGCCTTAGGTTAGGATATATAACGTTATAGACGCATATAATGTTCCAACCGAGAAGTAGGTCCGACACGCCTGGATTGTTGTCAAATATTACATCCGAGATGTTAGGTTGCCTTAGGTTAGGATATGTAACGTTATAGACGTATATACTGTTCCCACCGTGAAGTAGGGTCCGACACACCAGGAATGTTGTCAAATGTTACGTCCGAGGTGCTAGGTTGCGTTAGGTTAGGATATAAAACGTGATAGACGCATATAATGTTCCCACCAAGAAGTGGAGTCCGACACACATGGAATGTTGTCAAATGTTACATGCGAGGTGTTATGTTGCCTTAGGCTATGGTATATAACGTTATAGACGCATATAATGTTCCCACCGAGAAGTAGGGTCCGACACGCCAGGAATATTGTCAAATGTTACATCCGACGTGCTAGGTTGCTTTAGGTTAGGATATACAACGTTATAGACCCATATAATGTTCCCACCGAGAAGTAGGGTCCGACACACCTGGAATGTTGTCAAATGTTACAGGCGAGGTGTTAGGTTAACTTAGGTTGGGATATATAACGTTATAGTCGTATACAATGTTCCGAACGAGGAGTAGTTTCCAAGAAGCCAGGAATGTTGTAAAATGTTACATTCGCGATGTTAGGTTGCCTTAGGTTAGGATATATAACGTTATAGACGCATATACTGTTACCACCGAGAAGTAGGGTCCGACTCGCCAGAAATGTTGTCAAATGTTACATCCGAGGTGTTTGGTTGCCTTAGGTTAGGTTATATGACGTTATAGACGCATATAATGTTCCCACCGATAAGTAGGGTCCGACTCGCCAGGAATGTTGTCAAATGTTACATCTGAGGTGTTAGGTTGCCTTAGTTTAGGGTATTAACGTTATAGACGCATATAATGTTCCCACCGAGAAGTAGGGCCCGACACGCTTGGAATGTTGTCAAATATTACATGCGAGGTGTTAGGTTGCCTTAGGTTAGGTTATATGACGTTATAGACGCATATAATGTTCCCACCGAGAAGTAGGGCCGACACGCCTGGATTGTTGTCAAATATTACATCCGCGATGTTAGGTTGCCTTACGTTAGGATATATAATGTTATAGACGCATATAATGTTCCCACCGATAAGTAGGGTCCGACACGCCAGGAATATTGTCAAATGTTACATCCGAGGTGCTAGGTTGCTTTAGGTTAGGATATACAACGTTATAGACGCATATAATGTTCCCACCGAGAAGTAGGTCCGACACACATGGAATGTTGTCAAATGTTACATCCGAGGTGATAGGTTGCCTTAGGTTATGATATATAACGTTATAGACGCATATAATGTTCCCACCGAGAAGTAGGTCCGACACGCCAGGATTTATGTCAAGTGTTACATCCGAGGTGCTAGGTTGCCTTAGGTTAGGATATACAACGTTATAGACGCATATAATGTTCCCACGGAGAAGTAGGGTCCGACACACCTGGAATGTTGTCAAATGTTACATCCGAGGTGTTTGGTTGCCTTAGGTTAGGTTATATGACGCTATAGACTCATAGAATGTTCCCACCGAGAACTAGGGTCCGACACGTCTAGATTGTTGTCAGATATTACATCCGAGATGATAGGTTAGGATATATAACGTTATAGACGCATATACTGTTACCACCGAGAAGTAGGGTCCGACTCGCCAGAAATGTTGTCAAATGTTACATCCGAGGTGTTTGGTTGCCTTAGGTTAGGTTATATGACGTTATAGACGCATATAATGTTCCCACCGATAAGTAGGGTCCGACTCGCCAGGAATGTTGTCAAATGTTACATCTGAGGTGTTAGGTTGCCTTAGTTTAGGGTATTAACGTTATAGACGCATATAATGTTCCCACCGAGAAGTAGGGCCCGACACGCTTGGAATGTTGTCAAATATTACATGCGAGGTGTTAGGTTGCCTTAGGTTAGGCTATATGACGTTATAGACGCATATAATGTTCCCACCGAGAAGTAGGGTCCGACACGCCAGGAATATTGACAAATAGTACATCCGAGTTTTTAGGTTGCCTTATTTTACGATATACAGCGTTATAGACGCATACAATGTTCCCACCGAGAAGTAGGGTCCGACAGGTTTGGAATGTTGGCAATAATACGTCCGAGGAGATAGGTTGCCTTAGGTTAGGATATACAACGGTATAGACGCATATAATGTTCCCACCGAGAAGTAGGGCCCGACACACCTGGAATGTTGTCAAATGTTACATCCGAGGTGTTAGGTTGCCTTATGTTAGGATATATAACGTTCTAGACGCATATAATGTTCCCACGGAGAAGTAGGGTCCGACAGACCTGGAATGTTGTCAAATGTTACATCCGAGGTGTTAGGTTAACTTTGGTTAGGATATATAACGTTATAGACGCATTTAATGTTCCCACCGAGAAGTAGGGTCCGACTCGCCAGAAATGTTGTCAAATGTTACATCCCAGGTGTTTGGTTGCCTTAGGTTAGGTTATATGACGTTATAGACGCATATAATGTTCCCACCGAGAAGTAGGGCCGGACACGCTTGGAATGTTGTCAGATATTACATCCGAGATGTTAGGTGGCCTTAGGTTAGGATATATAACGTTATAGACGTAAATACTGTTCCCACCGAGAAGTAGGGCCCGACACACCTGGAATGTTGTCAAATGTTACATCCGAGGTGTTAGGTTGCCTTATGTTAGGATATATAACGTTCTAGACGCATATAATGTTCCCACCGAGAAGTAGGGTCCGACTCGCCAGAAATGTTGTCAAATGTTACATCCCAGGTGTTTGGTTGCCTTAGGTTAGGTTATATGACGTTATAGACGCATATAATGTTCCCACCGAGAAGGAGGGTCCGACTCGCCAGGAATGTTGGCAAATATTACATCCGAAGAGTTAGGTTGCCTTAGGTTGGGATAAACAACGTTATAGACGCATATAATGTTCCCACGGAGAAGTTGGGTCCGACAGACCTGGAATGTTGTCAAATGTTACATCCGAGGTGTTAGGTTAACTTTGGTTAGGATATATAACGTTATAGACGCATTTAATGTTCCCACCGATAAGTAGGTTCCGACACGCCAGGAATATTGTCATATGTTACATCCGAGTTGCTATGTTGCTTTAGGTTAGGATATACAACGTTATAGACGCATATAATGTTCTCACCGAGAAGTAGGGTCCGACACACATGGAATGTTGTCAAATGTTACATCCGAGGTGTTAGGTTGCCTTAGGTTATGATATATAACGTTATAGACGCATATAATGTTCCCACCGAGAAGTAGGGTCCGACTCGCCAGAAATGTTGTCAAATGTTACATCCGGGGTGTTTGGTTGCCTTAGGTTAGGTTATATGACGTTATAGACGCATATAATGTTCCCACCGAGAAGTAGTGTCCGACTCGCCAGGAATGTTGTCAAATGTTACATCCGAGGCGCTAGGTTGCGTTAGGTTAGGATATAAAACGTTATAGACGCTTATAATGTTCCTACCGAGAAGTAGGGTCCGACACATATGGAATCTTGTCAAATGTTACATCCGAGGTGTTTGGTTGCCTTAGGTTAGGTTATATGACGTTATAGACGCATACAATGTTCGAACCGAGAAGTAGGTCCGACACGCCTGGATTGTTGTCAAATATTACATCCGAGATGTTAGGTTGCCTTAGGTTAGGATATATAAAGTTATAGACGTATATACTGTTCCCACCGTGAAGTCGGGTCCGACACACCAGGAATATTGACAAATATTACATCCGAGTTGTTAGGTTGCCTTATTTTACGATATACAGCGTTATGGACGCATACAATGTTCCCACCGAGAAGTAGGGTCTGACAGGTTTGGAATGTTGGCAAATATTACATCCGAGGAGTTAGGTTGCCTTAGGTTAGGATATACAACGTTATAGACGCATATAATGTTCCCATCGAGAAGTAGGTTCCGACACACCTGGAATGTTGTCAAATGTTACAGCCGAGGTGTTAGGTTAACTTAGGTTGGGATATATAACGTTATAGTCGTATACAAAGTTCCGAACGAGGAGTAGTTTCCAAGAAGCCAGAAATGTTGTAAAATGTTACATTCGCGATGTTAGGTTGCCTTAGGTTAGGATATATAACGTTATAGACGCATATACTGTTACCACCGAGAAGTAGGGTCCGACTCGCCAGAAATGTTGTCAAATGTTACATCCGAGGTGTTTGGTTGCCTTAGGTTAGGTTATATGACGTTATAGACGCATATAATGTTCCCACCGAGAAGTAGGGTCCGACACACATGGAATGTTGTCAAATGTTACATCCGAGGTGATAGGTTGCCTTAGGTTATGATATATAACGTTATAGACGCATATAATGTTCCCACCGAGAAGTAGGTCCGACACGCCAGGATTTATGTCAAGTGTTACATCCGAGGTGCTAGGTTGCCTTAGGTTAGGATATACAACGTTATAGACGCATATAATGTTCCCACCGAGAAGTAGGGTCCGACACACCTGGAATGTTGTCAAATGTTACATCCGAGGTGTTTGGTTGCCTTAGGTTAGGTTATATGACGTTATAGACGCATATAATGTTCCCACCGAGAAGTAGGGCCGGACACGCTTGGAATGTTGTCAAATATTACATCCGAGATGTTAGGTGGCCTTAGGTTAGGATATATAACGTTATAGACGCATATAATGTTCCCACAGAGAAGTAGGTCCCGACACGCTTGGAATGTCGTCAAATGTTACATCCGAGGTGTTAGGTTGCCTTAGGTTAGGTTATATGACGATATAGAAGCATATAATGTTCCCACCGAGAAGTAGGTCCGACACGCCTGGATTGTTGTCAAATATTACATCCGAGATGTTAGGTTGCTTAGGTTAGGATATATAACGTTATAGACGTATATACTGTTCCCACCGAGAAGTAGGGACCGACACACGTGGAATGTTGTCAAATGTTACATCCGAGGTGTTAGGTTGCCTTAGGATGGGTTATATGACGTTATAGACGCACATAATGTTCCCACCGAGAAGTAGGACCGACACGCCTGGATTTTTGTCAAATGTTACATCCGAGGTGTTAGGTTGCCTTAGGTTAGGATATATAACGTTATAGACGCATATAATGTTCCCACCGAGAACTAGGGTCCGACACGTCTGGATTGTTGTCAGATATTACATCCGAGATGATAGGTTGCCGTAGGTTAGGATATATAACGTTATAGACGCATATAATGTTCCCACCGATAAGTAGGGTCCGACTCGACAGGAATGTTGTCAAATGTTACATCCGAGGTGCTCGGTTGCCTTAGGTCAGGATATATAACGTTATAGACGCATATAATGTTCCCACCGATAAGTAGGGTCCGACACGCCAGGAATATTGACAAATATTACATCCGAGTTGTTAGGTTGCCTTATTTTACGATATACAGCGTTATAGACGCATACAATGTTCCCACCGAGAAGTAGGGTCCGACAGGTTTGGAATGTTGGCAATAATACGTCTGAGGAGATAGGTTGCCTTAAGTTAGGATATACAACGGTATAGACGCATATAATGTTCCCACCGAGAAGTAGGGCCCGACACACCTGGAATGTTGTCAAATGTTACATCCGAGGTGTTAGGTTGCCTTATGTTAGGATATATAACATTCTAGACGCATATAATGTCCCCACCGAGAAGGAGGGTCCGACTCGCCAGGAATGTTGTCAAATGTTACATCCGAGGTGCTAGGTTGCTTTAGATTAGGATATACAACGTTATAGACGCATATAATGTTCCCACCGAGATGTAGGGTCCGACACACATGGAATGTTGTCAAATGTTACATCTGAGGTGTTAGGTTGCCTTAGGTTAGGATATATAACGTTATAGACGCATATAATGTTCCCACCGAGAAGTAGGTCCCGACACGCTTGGAATGTTGTCAAATGTTACATCCGAGGTGCTAGGTTGCGTTAGGTTAGGATATAAAACTTTATAGACGCATATAATGTTCCCACCGAGAAGTAGGGTCCGACACGCCTGGATTGTTGTCAAATGTTACATCCGAGTTATTAGGTTGCCTTAGGTTAGGATATATAACGTTATAGACGGTATATAATGTTCCCACCGAGAAGTAGGGTCCGACTCGCCAGGAATGTTGTCAAATGTTACATCCGAGGTGCTAGGTTGCGTTAGGTTAGGATATAAAACTTTATAGACGCATATAATGTTCCCACCGAAAAGTAGGGTCCGACACGCCTAGATTGTTGTCAAACGTTACATCCGAGTTATTAGGTTGCCTTAGGTTAGGATATATAACGTTATAGACTCATATAATGTTGCCACCGAGAAGTAGGGTTCGACTCGCCAGAAATGTTGTAAAATGTTACATCCGAGGTGTTTGGTTGCCTTAGGTTAGGTTATATGACGTTATAGACGCATATAATGTTCCATCCGAGAAGTAGGTCCGACACGCCTGGATTGCTGTCAAATATTACATCCGAGATGTTATGTTGCCTTAGGTTAGGATATATAACGTTATAGACGCATATAATGTTCCCACCGAGAAGTAGGGTCCGACTCGCCAGGAATGTTGTCAAATGTTACATCTGAGGTGCTAGGTTGCCTTAGGCTAGGGTATATAACGTTATAGACGAATATAATGTTCCCACCGAGAAGTAGGTCCGACACGCCAGGATTTATGTCAAGTGTTACATCCGAGGTGCTAGGTTGCCTTAGGTTAGGATATACAACGTTATAGACGCATATAATGTTCCCACCGAGAAGTAGGGTCCGACACACCTGGAATGCTGTCAAATGTTACATCCGATGTGTTTGGTTGCCTTAGGTTAGGTTATATGACGCTATAGACGCATAGAATGTTCCCACCGAGAAGTAGGTCCGACACGACTGGATTGTTATCAAATATTACATCCGAGATGTTAGGTTGCCTTAGGTTAGGATATATAACGTTATAGACGTATATACTGTTCCCACCGAGAAGTAGGGTCCGACACACGTGGAATGTTGTCAAATGTTGCATCCGAGGTGTTAGGTTGCCTTAGGTTAGGTTATATGATGTTATAGACGCATATAATGTTCCCACCGAGAAGTAGGTCCGACACGCCTGGATTGTTGTCAAATATTACATCCGAGATGTTAGGTTGCCTTACGTTAGGATATATAATATTATAGACGCATATAATGTTCCCACCGATAAGTAGGGTCCGACACGCCAGGAATATTGTCATATGTTACATCCGAGTTGCTATGTTGCTTTAGGTTAGGATATACAACGTTATAGACGCATATAATGTTCCCACCGAGAAGTAGGGCCCGACACACCTGGAATATTGTCAAATGTTACATCCGAGGTGTTTGGTTGCCTTATGTTAGGTTATATGACGTTATAGACGCATATAATGTTCCCACCGAGAAGTAGGTCCGACACGCCTGGATTGTTGTAAAATATTACATCCGAGATGTTAGGTGGCCTTAGGTTAGGATATATATCTTTATAGACGTATATACTGTTCCCACCGTGAAGTAGGTCCGACACACCAGGAATATTGACAAATATTACATCCGAGTTGCTAGGTTGCCTTATTTTACGATATACAGCGTTATAGACGCATACAATATTCCCACCGAGAAGTAGTGTCCGACAGTTTTGGAATGTTGGCAATTATTAGATCCGAAGAGTTAGGTTGCCTTAGGTTGGGATATACAACGTTATAGAAGCATATAATGTTCCCACGGAGAAGTAGGGTCCGACAGACCTGGAATGTTGTCAAATGTTACATCCGAGGTGTTTGGTTGCCTTAGGTTAGGTTATATGACGTTATAGACGCATATAATGTTCCCACCGAGAAGTAGGGTCCGACAGTTTTGGAATGTTGGCAAATATTACATCCGAAGAGTTAGGTTGCCTTAGCTTGGGATATACAACGTTATAGACGCATATAATGTTCCCACCGAGAAGTAGGGTCCGACTCGCCAGGAATGTTGTCAAATGTTACATCTGAGGTGCTAGGTTGCCTTAGGTTAGGGTATATAACGTTATAAACTAATATAATGTTCCCACCGAGAAGTAGGTCCGACACGCCAGGATTTATGTCAAGTGTTACATCCGAGGTGCTAGGTTGCCTTAGGTTAGGATATACAACGTTATAGACGCATATAATGTTCCCACCGAGAAGTAGGGTCCGACAGACCTGGAATGTTGTCAAATGTTACATCCGAGGTGTTTGGTTGCCTTAGGTTAGGTTATATGACGTTATAGACGCACATAATGTTCCCACCGAGAAGTAGTGTCCGACTCGCCAGGAATGTTGTCAAATGTTACATCCGAGGTCCTAGGTTGCGTTAGGTTAGGATATAAAACGATATAGACGCACATAATGTTCCCACCGAGAAGTAGGGTGCGACACATATGGAATCTTGTCAAATGTTACATCCGAGGTGTTTGGTTGCCTTAGGTTAGGTTATATGACGTTATAGACGCATATAATGTTCCAACCGAGAAGTAGGTCCGACACGCCAGGATTGTTGTCAAATATTACATCCGAGATGTTAGGTTGCCTTAGGTTAGGATATATAACGTTATAGACGTATATACTGTTCCCACCGTGAAGTAGGGTCCGACACACCAGGAATATTGACAAATATTACATCCGAGTTGTTAGGTTGCCTTAGGTTATGATATATAACGTTATAGATGCATATAATGATCCCACCGAGATGTAGGGTCCGACACACCTGCAATGTTGTCAAATGTTACATCCGAGGTGTTAGGTTGCCTTAGGTTAGGATATATAACGTTATAGACGCATATAATGTTCCCACTGAGAAGTAGGGTCCGACAGGTTTGGAATGTTGGCAATAATACGTCCGAGGATATAGGTTGCCTTAGGTTAGGATATACAACGGTATAGACGCATATAATGTTCCCACCGAGAAGTAGGGCCCGACACACCTGGAATGTTGTCAAATGTTACATCCGAGGTGTTAGGTTGCCTTATGTTAGGATATATAACTTTCTAGACGCATATAATGTCCCCACCGAGAAGGAGGGTCCGACTCGCCAGGAATGTTGTCAAATGTTACATCCGAGGTGCTAGGTTGCGTTAGGTTAGGATATAAAACGTTATAGACGCATATAATGTTCCCACCGAGAAGTAGGGTCCGACACATATGGAATCTTGTCAAATGTTACATCCGAGGTGTTTGGTTGCCTTAGGTTAGGTTATATGACGTTATAGACGCATATAATGTTCCAACTGAGAAGTAGGTCCGACACGCGAGGATTGTTGTCAAATATTACATCCGAGATGTTAGGTTGCCTTAGGTTAGGACATATAACGTTATAGACGTATATACTGTTCCCACCGTGAAGTAGGGTCCGACACACCAGGAATATTGACAAATATTACATCCGAGTTGTTAGGTTGCCTTAGGTTATGATATATAACGTTATAGACGCATATAATGCTCCCACCGAGATGTAGGGTCCGACACACCTGCAATGTTGTCAAATGTTACATCCGAGGTGTTAGGTTGCCTTAGGTTAGGATATATAACGTTATAGACGCATATAATGTTCCCACCGAGAAGTAGGTCCCGACACGCTTGGAATGTTGTCAAATGTTACATCCGAGGTGCTAGGTTGCGTTAGGTTAGGATATAAAACTTTATAGACGCATATAATGTTCCCACCGAGAAGTAGGGTCCGACACGCCTGGATTGTTGTCAAATGTTACATCCGAGTTATTAGGTTGCCTTAGGTTAGGATATATAACGTTATAGACGGTATATAATGTTCCCACCGAGAAGTAGGGTCCGACTCGCCAGGAATGTTGTCAAATGTTACATCCGAGGTGCTAGGTTGCGTTAGGTTAGGATATAAAACTTTATAGACGCATATAATGTTCCCACCGAGAAGTAGGGTCCGACACGCCTGGATTGTTGTCAAATGTTACATCCGAGTTATTAGGTTGCCTTAGGTTAGGATATATAACGTTATAGACTCATATAATGTTGCCACCGAGAAGTAGGGTTCGACTCGCCAGAAATGTTGTAAAATGTTACATCCGAGGTGTTTGGTTGCCTTAGGTTAGGTTATATGACGTTATAGACGCATATAATGTTCCATCCGAGAAGTAGGTGCGACACGCCTGGATTGTTGTCAAATATTACATCCGAGATGTTATGTTGCCTTAGGTTAGGATATGTAACGTTATAGACGCATATAATGTTCCCACCGAGAAGTAGGGTCCGACTCGCCAGGAATGTTGTCAAATGTTACATCTGAGGTGCTAGGTTGCCTTAGGTTGGGGTATATAACGTTATAAACAAATATAATGTTCCCACCGAGATGTAGGTCCGACACGCCAGGATTTATGTCAAGTGTTACATCCGAGGTGCTAGGTTGCCTTAGGTTAGGATATACAACGTTATAGACGCATATAATGTTCCCACCGAGAAGTAGGGTCCGACACACCTGGAATGTTGTCAAATGTTACATCCGAGGTGTTTGGTTGCCTTAGGTTAGGTTATATGACGCTATAGACGCATAGAATGTTCCCACCGAGAAGTAGGTCCGACACGCCTGGATTGTTATCAAATATTACATCCGAGATGTTAGGTTGCCTTAGGTTAGGATATATAACGTTATAGACGTATATACTGTTCCCACCGAGAAGTAGGGTCCGACACACGTGGAATGTTGTCAAATGTTGCATCCGAGGTGTTAGGTTGCCTTAGGTTAGGTTATATGATGTTATAGACGCATATAATGTTCCCACCGAGAAGTAGGTCCGACACGCCTGGATTGTTGTCAAATATTACATCCGAGATGTTAGGTTGCCTTACGTTAGGATATATAATATTATAGACGCATATAATGTTCCCACCGATAAGTAGGGTCCGACACGCCAGGAATATTGTCATATGTTACATCCGAGTTGCTATGTTGCTTTAGGTTAGGATATACAACGTTATAGACGCATATAATGTTCCCACCGAGAAGTAGGGCCCGACACACCTGGAATGTTGTCAAATGTTACATCCGAGGTGTTAGGTTGCCTTATTTCAGGATATATAACATTCTAGACGCATATAATGTCCCCACCGAGAAGGAGGGTCCGACTCGCCAGGAATGTTGTCAAATGTTACATCCGAGGTGCTAGGTTGCTTTAGATTAGGATATACAACGTTATAGACGCATATAATGTTCCCACCGAGATGTAGGGTCCGACACACATGGAATGTTGTCAAATGTTACATCTGAGGTGTTAGGTTGCCTTAGGTTAGGATATATAACGTTATAGACGCATATAATGTTCCCACCGAGAAGTAGGTCCCGACACGCTTGGAATGTTGTCAAATGTTACATCCGAGGTGCTAGGTTGCGTTAGGTTAGGATATAAAACTTTATAGACGCATATAATGTTCCCACCGAGAAGTAGGGTCCGACACGCCTGGATTGTTGTCAAATGTTACATCCGAGTTATTAGGTTGCCTTAGGTTAGGATATATAACGTTATAGACGGTATATAATGTTCCCACCGAGAAGTAGGGTCCGACTCGCCAGGAATGTTGTCAAATGTTACATCCGAGGTGCGAGGTTGCGTTAGGTTAGGATATAAAACTTTATAGACGCATATAATGTTCCCACCGAGAAGTAGGGTCCGACACGCCTGGATTGTTGTCAAATGTTACATCCGAGTTATTAGGTTGCCTTAGGTTAGGATATATAACGTTATAGACTCATATAATGTTGCCACCGAGAAGTAGGGTTCGACTCGCCAGAAATGTTGTAAAATGTTACATCCGAGGTGTTTGGTTGCCTTAGGTTAGGTTATATGACGTTATAGACGCATATAATGTTCCATCCGAGAAGTAGGTCCGACACGCCTGGATTGCTGTCAAATATTACATCCGAGATGTTATGTTGCCTTAGGTTAGGATATATAACGTTATAGACGCATATAATGTTCCCACCGAGAAGTAGGGTCCGACTCGCCAGGAATGTTGTCAAATGTTACATCTGAGGTGCTAGGTTGCCTTAGGTTAGGGTATATAACGTTATAGACGAATATAATGTTCCCACCGAGAAGTAGGTCCGACACGCCAGGATTTATGTCAAGTGTTACATCCGAGGTGCTAGGTTGCCTTAGGTTAGGATATACAACGTTATAGACGCATATAATGTTCCCACCGAGAAGTAGGGCCCGACACACCTGGAATGTTGTCAAATGTTACATCCGAGGTGTTTGGTTGCCTTAGGTTAGGTTATATGACGCTATAGACGCATAGAATGTTCCCACCGAGAAGTAGGTCCGACACGCCTGGATTGTTATCAAATATTACATCCGAGATGTTAGGTTGCCTTAGGTTAGGATATATAACGTTATAGACGTATATACTGTTCCCACCGAGAAGTAGGGTCCGACACACGTGGAATGTTGTCAAATGTTGCATCCGAGGTGTTAGGTTGCCTTAGGTTAGGTTATATGATGTTATAGACGCATATAATGTTCCCACCGAGAAGTAGGTCCGACACGCCTGGATTGTTGTCAAATATTACATCCGAGATGTTAGGTTGCCTTACGTTAGGATATATAATATTATAGACGCATATAATGTTCCCACCGATAAGTAGGGTCCGACACGCCAGGAATATTGTCATATGTTACATCCGAGTTGCTATGTTGCTTTAGGTTAGGATATACAACGTTATAGACGCATATAATGTTCCCACCGAGAAGTAGGGCCCGACACACCTGGAATGTTGTCAAATGTTACATCCGAGGTGTTAGGTTGCCTTATGTTAGGATATATAACGTTCTAGACGCATATAATGTTCCCAACGAGAAGGAGGGTCCGACTCGCCAGGAATGTTGTCAAATGTTACATCCGAGGTGCTCGGTTGCCTTAGGTTAGGATATATAACGTTATAGACGCATATAATGTTCCCACCGAGAAGTAGGGTCCGACTCGCCAGGAATATTGTCAAATGTTACATCCGAGGTGTTTGGTTGCCTTAGGTTATGTTATATGACGTTATAGACGCATATAATGTTCCCACCGAGAAGTAGGTCCGACACGCCTGGATTGTTGTAAAATATTACATCCGAGATGTTAGGTGGCCTTAGGTTAGGATATATATCTTTATAGACGTATATACTGTTCCCACCGTGAAGTAGGTCCGACACACCAGGAATATTGACAAATATTACATCCGAGTTGCTAGGTTGCCTTATTTTACGATATACAGCGTTATAGACGCATACAATATTCCCACCGAGAAGTAGTGTCCGACACACCTGCAATGTTGTCAAATGTTACATCCGAGGTGTTAGGTTGCCTTAGGTTAGGATATATAACGTTATAGACGCATATAATGTTCCCACTGAGAAGTAGGTTCCGACTCGCCAGGAATATTGTCATATGTTACATCCGAGTTGCTATGTTGCTTTAGGTTAGGATATACAACGTTATAGACGCATATAATGTTCCCGCCGAGAAGTAGGCTCCGACACACATGGAATGTTGTCAAATGTTACATCCGAGGTGTTAGGTTGCCTTAGGTTATGATATATAACGTTATAGACGCATATAATGTTCCCACCGAGAAGTAGGGTCCGACTCGCCAGGAATGTTGTCAAATTTTACATCTGAGATGTTAGGTTGCCTTAGTTTAGGGTATTAACGTTATAGACGCATATAATGTTCCCACCGAGAAGGAGGGTCCGACTCGCCAGGAATGTTGGCAAATATTACATCCGAAGAGTTAGGTTGCCTTAGGTTGGGATAAACAACGTTATAGACGCATATAATGTTCCCACGGAGAAGTTGGGTCCGACAGACCTGGAATGTTGTCAAATGTTACATCCGAGGTGTTAGGTTAACTTTGGTTAGGATATATAACGTTATAGACGCATTTAATGTTCCCACCGATAAGTAGGTTCCGACACGCCAGGAATATTGTCATATGTTACATCCGAGTTGCTATGTTGCTTTAGGTTAGGATATACAACGTTATAGACGCATATAATGTTCTCACCGAGAAGTAGGGTCCGACACACATGGAATGTTGTCAAATGTTACATCCGAGGTGTTAGGTTGCCTTAGGTTATGATATATAACGTTATAGACGCATATAATGTTCCCACCGAGAAGTAGGGTCCGACTCGCCAGAAATGTTGTCAAATGTTACATCCGGGGTGTTTGGTTGCCTTAGGTTAGGTTATATGACGTTATAGACGCATATAATGTTCCCACCGAGAAGTAGTGTCCGACTCGCCAGGAATGTTGTCAAATGTTACATCCGAGGCGCTAGGTTGCGTTAGGTTAGGATATAAAACGTTATAGACGCTTATAATGTTCCTACCGAGAAGTAGGGTCCGACACATATGGAATCTTGTCAAATGTTACATCCGAGGTGTTTGGTTGCCTTAGGTTAGGTTATATGACGTTATAGACGCATACAATGTTCGAACCGAGAAGTAGGTCCGACACGCCTGGATTGTTGTCAAATATTACATCCGAGATGTTAGGTTGCCTTAGGTTAGGATATATAACGTTATAGACGTATATACTGTTCCCACCGTGAAGTCGGGTCCGACACACCAGGAATATTGACAAATATTACATCCGAGTTGTTAGGTTGCCTTATTTTACGATATACAGCGTTATGGACGCATACAATGTTCCCACCGAGAAGTAGGGTCCGACAGGTTTGGAATGTTGGCAAATATTACATCCGAGGAGTTAGGTTGCCTTAGGTTAGGATATACAACGTTATAGACGCATATAATGTTCCCATCGAGAAGTAGGTTCCGACACACCTGGAATGTTGTCAAATGTTACAGCCGAGGTGTTAGGTTAACTTAGGTTGGGATATATAACGTTATAGTCGTATACAATGTTCCGAACGAGGAGTAGTTTCCAAGAAGCCAGAAATGTTGTAAAATGTTACATTCGCGATGTTAGGTTGCCTTAGGTTAGGATATATAACGTTATAGACGCATATACTGTTACCACCGAGAAGTAGGGTCCGACTCGCCAGAAATGTTGTCAAATGTTACATCCGAGGTGTTTGGTTGCCTTAGGTTAGGTTATATGACGTTATAGACGCATATAATGTTCCCACCGATAAGTAGGGTCCGACTCGCCAGGAATGTTGTCAAATTTTACATCTGAGATGTTAGGTTGCCTTAGTTTAGGGTATTAACGTTATAGACGCATATAATGTTCCCACCGAGAAGTAGGGCCCGACACGCTTGGAATGTTGTCAAATATTACATGCGAGGTGTTAAGTTGCCTTAGGTTAGGTTATATGACGTTATAGACGCATATAATGTTCCCACCGAGCAGTAGGTCCGACACGCCTGGATTGTTGTCAAATATTACGTCCGAGATGATAGGTTGCCTTAGGATAGGATATATAACGTTATAGACGTATATACAGTTCCCACCGGGAAGTAGGGTCCGACACACGTGGAATGTTGTCAAATGTTACATCCGATGTGTTAGGTTGCCTTAGGTTAGGTTATATGATGTTATAGACGCATATAATGTTCCCACCGAGAAGTAGGGCCGACACGCCTGGATTGTTGTCAAATATTACATCCGAGATGTTAGGTTGCCTTACGTTAGGATATATAATGTTATAGACGCATATAATGTTCCCACCGATAAGTAGGGTCCGACACGCCAGGAATATTGTCAAATGTTACATCCGAGGTGCTAGGTTGCTTTAGGTTAGGATATACAACGTTATAGACGCATATAATGTTCCCACCGAGAAGTAGGGTCCGACACACATGGAATGTTGTCAAATGTTACATCCGAGGTGATAGGTTGCCTTAGGTTATGATATATAACGTTATAGACGCATATAATGTTCCCACCGAGAAGTAGGTCCGACACGCCAGGATTTATGTCAAGTGTTACATCCGAGGTGCTAGGTTGCCTTAGGTTAGGATATACAACGTTATAGACGCATATAATGTTCCCACCGAGAAGTAGGGTCCGACACACCTGGAATGTTGTCAAATGTTACATCCGAGGTGTTTGGTTGCCTTAGGTTAGGTTATATGACGTTATAGACGCATATAATGTTCCCACCGAGAAGTAGGGCCGGACACGCTTGGAATGTTGTCAAATATTACATCCGAGATGTTAGGTGGCCTTAGGTTAGGATATATAACGTTATAGACGCATATAATGTTCCCACAGAGAAGTAGGTCCCGACACGCTTGGAATGTTGTCAAATGTTACATCCGAGGTGTTAGGTTGCCTTAGGTTAGGTTATATGACGTTATAGAAGCATATAATGTTCCCACCGAGAAGTAGGTCCGACACGCCTGGATTGTTGTCAAATATTACATCCGAGATGTTAGGTTGCTTAGGTTAGGATATATAACGTTATAGACGTATATACTGTTCCCACCGAGAAGTAGGGACCGACACACGTGGAATGTTGTCAAATGTTACATCCGAGGTGTTAGGTTGCCTTAGGATGGGTTATATGACGTTATAGACGCACATAATGTTCCCACCGAGAAGTAGGACCGACACGCCTGGATTTTTGTCAAATGTTACATCCGAGGTGTTAGGTTGCCTTAGGTTAGGATATATAACGTTATAGACGCATATAATGTTCCCACCGAGAACTAGGGTCCGACACGTCTGGATTGTTGTCAGATATTACATCCGAGATGATACGTTGCCGTAGGTTAGGATATATAACGTTATAGACGCATATAATGTTCCCACCGATAAGTAGGGTCCGACTCGCCAGGAATGTTGTCAAATGTTACATCCGAGGTGCTCGGTTGCCTTAGGTCAGGATATATAACGTTATAGACGCATATAATGTTCCCACCGATAAGTAGGGTCCGACACGCCAGGAATATTGACAAATATTACATCCGAGTTGTTAGGTTGCCTTATTTTACGATATACAGCGTTATAGACGCATACAATGTTCCCACCGAGAAGTAGGGTCCGACAGGTTTGGAATGTTGGCAATAATACGTCTGAGGAGATAGGTTGCCTTAGGTTAGGATATACAACGGTATAGACGCATATAATGTTCCCACCGAGAAGTAGGGCCCGACACACCTGGAATGTTGTCAAATGTTACATCCGAGGTGTTAGGTTGCCTTATGTTAGGATATATAACATTCTAGACGCATATAATGTCCCCACCGAGAAGGAGGGTCCGACTCGCCAGGAATGTTGTCAAATGTTACATCCGAGGTGCTAGGTTGCTTTAGATTAGGATATACAACGTTATAGACGCATATAATGTTCCCACCGAGATGTAGGGTCCGACACACATGGAATGTTGTCAAATGTTACATCTGAGGTGTTAGGTTGCCTTAGGTTAGGATATATAACGTTATAGACGCATATAATGTTCCCACCGAGAAGTAGGTCCCGACACGCTTGGAATGTTGTCAAATGTTACATCCGAGGTGCTAGGTTGCGTTAGGTTAGGATATAAAACTTTATAGACGCATATAATGTTCCCACCGAGAAGTAGGGTCCGACAGTTTTGGAATGTTGGCAAATATTACATCCGAAGAGTTAGGTTGCCTTAGGTTAGGATATATAACGTTATAGACGGTATATAATGTTCCCACCGAGAAGTAGGGTCCGACTCGCCAGGAATGTTGTCAAATGTTACATCTGAGGTGCTAGGTTGCCTTAGGTTAGGGTATATAACGTTATAAACTAATATAATGTTCCCACCGAGAAGTAGGTCCGACACGCCAGGATTTATGTCAAGTGTTACATCCGAGGTGCTAGGTTGCCTTAGGTTAGGATATACAACGTTATAGACGCATATAATGTTCCCACCGAGAAGTAGGGTCCGACAGACCTGGAATGTTGTCAAATGTTACATCCGAGGTGTTTGGTTGCCTTAGGTTAGGTTATATGACGTTATAGACGCACATAATGTTCCCACCGAGAAGTAGTGTCCGACTCGCCAGGAATGTTGTCAAATGTTACATCCGAGGTCCTAGGTTGCGTTAGGTTAGGATATAAAACGATATAGACGCACATAATGTTCCCACCGAGAAGTAGGGTGCGACACATATGGAATCTTGTCAAATGTTACATCCGAGGTGTTTGGTTGCCTTAGGTTAGGTTATATGACGTTATAGACGCATATAATGTTCCAACCGAGAAGTAGGTCCGACACGCCAGGATTGTTGTCAAATATTACATCCGAGATGTTAGGTTGCCTTAGGTTAGGATATATAACGTTATAGACGTATATACTGTTCCCACCGTGAAGTAGGGTCCGACACACCAGGAATATTGACAAATATTACATCCGAGTTGTTAGGTTGCCTTAGGTTATGATATATAACGTTATAGATGCATATAATGCTCCCACCGAGATGTAGGGTCCGACACACCTGCAATGTTGTCAAATGTTACATCCGAGGTGTTAGGTTGCCTTAGGTTAGGATATATAACGTTATAGACGCATATAATGTTCCCACTGAGAAGTAGGGTCCGACAGGTTTGGAATGTTGGCAATAATACGTCCGAGGATATAGGTTGCCTTAGGTTAGGATATACAACGGTATAGACGCATATAATGTTCCCACCGAGAAGTAGGGCCCGACACACCTGGAATGTTGTCAAATGTTACATCCGAGGTGTTAGGTTGCCTTATGTTAGGATATATAACTTTCTAGACGCATATAATGTCCCCACCGAGAAGGAGGGTCCGACTCGCCAGGAATGTTGTCAAATGTTACATCCGAGGTGCTAGGTTGCGTTAGGTTAGGATATAAAACGTTATAGACGCATATAATGTTCCCACCGAGAAGTAGGGTCCGACACATATGGAATCTTGTCAAATGTTACATCCGAGGTGTTTGGTTGCCTTAGGTTAGGTTATATGACGTTATAGACGCATATAATGTTCCAACCGAGAAGTAGGTCCGACACGCGAGGATTGTTGTCAAATATTACATCCGAGATGTTAGGTTGCCTTAGGTTAGGACATATAACGTTATAGACGTATATACTGTTCCCACCGTGAAGTAGGGTCCGACACACCAGGAATATTGACAAATATTACATCCGAGTTGTTAGGTTGCCTTAGGTTATGATATATAACGTTATAGACGCATATAATGCTCCCACCGAGATGTAGGGTCCGACACACCTGCAATGTTGTCAAATGTTACATCCGAGGTGTTAGGTTGCCTTAGGTTAGGATATATAACGTTATAGACGCATATAATGTTCCCACCGAGAAGTAGGTCCCGACACGCTTGGAATGTTGTCAAATGTTACATCCGAGGTGCTAGGTTGCGTTAGGTTAGGATATAAAACTTTATAGACGCATATAATGTTCCCACCGAGAAGTAGGGTCCGACACGCCTGGATTGTTGTCAAATGTTACATCCGAGTTATTAGGTTGCCTTAGGTTAGGATATATAACGTTATAGACGGTATATAATGTTCCCACCGAGAAGTAGGGTCCGACTCGCCAGGAATGTTGTCAAATGTTACATCCGAGGTGCTAGGTTGCGTTAGGTTAGGATATAAAACTTTATAGACGCATATAATGTTCCCACCGAGAAGTAGGGTCCGACACGCCTGGATTGTTGTCAAATGTTACATCCGAGTTATTAGGTTGCCTTAGGTTAGGATATATAACGTTATAGACTCATATAATGTTGCCACCGAGAAGTAGGGTTCGACTCGCCAGAAATGTTGTAAAATGTTACATCCGAGGTGTTTGGTTGCCTTAGGTTAGGTTATATGACGTTATAGACGCATATAATGTTCCATCCGAGAAGTAGGTGCGACACGCCTGGATTGTTGTCAAATATTACATCCGAGATGTTATGTTGCCTTAGGTTAGGATATGTAACGTTATAGACGCATATAATGTTCCCACCGAGAAGTAGGGTCCGACTCGCCAGGAATGTTGTCAAATGTTACATCTGAGGTGCTAGGTTGCCTTAGGTTGGGGTATATAACGTTATAAACGAATATAATGTTCCCACCGAGATGTAGGTCCGACACGCCAGGATTTATGTCAAGTGTTACATCCGAGGTGCTAGGTTGCCTTAGGTTAGGATATACAACGTTATAGACGCATATAATGTTCCCACCGAGAAGTAGGGTCCGACACACCTGGAATGTTGTCAAATGTTACATCCGAGGTGTTTGGTTGCCTTAGGTTAGGTTATATGACGCTATAGACGCATAGAATGTTCCCACCGAGAAGTAGGTCCGACACGCCTGGATTGTTATCAAATATTACATCCGAGATGTTAGGTTGCCTTAGGTTAGGATATATAACGTTATAGACGTATATACTGTTCCCACCGAGAAGTAGGGTCCGACACACGTGGAATGTTGTCAAATGTTGCATCCGAGGTGTTAGGTTGCCTTAGGTTAGGTTATATGATGTTATAGACGCATATAATGTTCCCACCGAGAAGTAGGTCCGACACGCCTGGATTGTTGTCAAATATTACATCCGAGATGTTAGGTTGCCTTACGTTAGGATATATAATATTATAGACGCATATAATGTTCCCACCGATAAGTAGGGTCCGACACGCCAGGAATATTGTCATATGTTACATCCGAGTTGCTATGTTGCTTTAGGTTAGGATATACAACGTTATAGACGCATATAATGTTCCCACCGAGAAGTAGGGCCCGACACACCTGGAATGTTGTCAAATGTTACATCCGAGGTGTTAGGTTGCCTTATTTCAGGATATATAACATTCTAGACGCATATAATGTCCCCACCGAGAAGGAGGGTCCGACTCGCCAGGAATGTTGTCAAATGTTACATCCGAGGTGCTAGGTTGCTTTAGATTAGGATATACAACGTTATAGACGCATATAATGTTCCCACCGAGATGTAGGGTCCGACACACATGGAATGTTGTCAAATGTTACATCTGAGGTGTTAGGTTGCCTTAGGTTAGGATATATAACGTTATAGACGCATATAATGTTCCCACCGAGAAGTAGGTCCCGACACGCTTGGAATGTTGTCAAATGTTACATCCGAGGTGCTAGGTTGCGTTAGGTTAGGATATAAAACTTTATAGACGCATATAATGTTCCCACCGAGAAGTAGGGTCCGACACGCCTGGATTGTTGTCAAATGTTACATCCGAGTTATTAGGTTGCCTTAGGTTAGGATATATAACGTTATAGACGGTATATAATGTTCCCACCGAGAAGTAGGGTCCGACTCGCCAGGAATGTTGTCAAATGTTACATCCGAGGTGCGAGGTTGCGTTAGGTTAGGATATAAAACTTTATAGACGCATATAATGTTCCCACCGAGAAGTAGGGTCCGACACGCCTGGATTGTTGTCAAATGTTACATCCGAGTTATTAGGTTGCCTTAGGTTAGGATATATAACGTTATAGACTCATATAATGTTGCCACCGAGAAGTAGGGTTCGACTCGCCAGAACTGTTGTAAAATGTTACATCCGAGGTGTTTGGTTGCCTTAGGTTAGGTTATATGACGTTATAGACGCATATAATGTTCCATCCGAGAAGTAGGTCCGACACGCCTGGATTGCTGTCAAATATTACATCCGAGATGTTATGTTGCCTTAGGTTAGGATATATAACGTTATAGACGCATATAATGTTCCCACCGAGAAGTAGGGTCCGACTCGCCAGGAATGTTGTCAAATGTTACATCTGAGGTGCTAGGTTGCCTTAGGTTAGGGTATATAACGTTATAGACGAATATAATGTTCCCACCGAGAAGTAGGTCCGACACGCCAGGATTTATGTCAAGTGTTACATCCGAGGTGCTAGGTTGCCTTAGGTTAGGATATACAACGTTATAGACGCATATAATGTTCCCACCGAGAAGTAGGGTCCGACACACCTGGAATGTTGTCAAATGTTACATCCGAGGTGTTTGGTTGCCTTAGGTTAGGTTATATGACGCTATAGACGCATAGAATGTTCCCACCGAGAAGTAGGTCCGACACGCCTGGATTGTTATCAAATATTACATCCGAGATGTTAGGTTGCCTTAGGTTAGGATATATAACGTTATAGACGTATATACTGTTCCCACCGAGAAGTAGGGTCCGACACACGTGGAATGTTGTCAAATGTTGCATCCGAGGTGTTAGGTTGCCTTAGGTTAGGTTATATGATGTTATAGACGCATATAATGTTCCCACCGAGAAGTAGGTCCGACACGCCTGGATTGTTGTCAAATATTACATCCGAGATGTTAGGTTGCCTTACGTTAGGATATATAACGTTATAGACGCATATAATGTTCCCACCGAGAAGTAGGGTCCGACTCGCCAGAAATGTTGTCAAATGTTACATCCGAGGTGTTTGGTTGCCTTAGGTTAGGTTATATGACGTTATAGACGCATATAATGTTCCCACCGAGAAGTAGTGTCCGACTCGCCAGGAATGTTGTCAAATGTTACATCCGAGGTGCTAGGTTGCGTTAGGTTAGGATATAAAACGTTATAGACGCATATAATGTTCCCACCGAGAAGTAGGGTCCGACACATATGGAATCTTGTCAAATGTTACATCCGAGGTGTTTGGTTGCCTTAGGTTAGGTTATATGACGTTATAGACGCATATAATGTTCCAACCGAGAAGTAGGTCCGACACGCCAGGATTGTTGTCAAATATTACATCCGAGATGTTAGGTTGCCTTAGGTTAGGATATATAACGTTATAGACGTATATACTGTTCCCACCGTGAAGTAGGGTCCGACACACCAGGAATATTGACAAATATTACATCCGAGTTGTTAGGTTGCCTTAGGTTATGATATATAACGTTATAGACGCATATAATGCTCCCACCGAGATGTAGGGTCCGACACACCTGCAATGTTGTCAAATGTTGCATCCGAGGTGTTAGGTTGCCTTAGGTTAGGATGTATAACGTTATAGAAGCATATAATGTTCCCACTGAGAGGTAGGTTCCGATTCGCCAGGAATGTTGTCAAATGTTACATCCGAGGTGCTAGGTTGCTTTAGATTAGGATATACAACGCTATAGACGCATATAATGTTCCCACCGAGAAGTAGGGTCCGACACGTCTGGATTGTTGTCAGATATTACATCCGAGATGATAGGTTGCCGTAGGTTAGGATATATAACGTTATAGACGTATATACTGTTCCCACCGAGAAGTAGGATCCGACACACGTGGAATGTTGTCAAATGTTACATCCGAGGTGTTAGGTTGCCTTAGGTTAGGTTATATGACGTTATAGACGCATATAATGTTCCCACCGAGACGTAGGTCCGACACACGAGGAATATTGACAAATATTACATCCGAGTTGCTAGGTTGCCTTATTTTACGATATACAGCGTCATAGACGCATACAATACTCCCACCGAGAAGTAGGGTCCGACAGTTTTGGAATGTTGGCAAATATTACATCCGAAGAGTTAGGTTGCCTTAGGTTGGGATATACAACGTTATAGACGCATATAATGTTCCCACCGAGAAGTAGGGTCCGACTCGCCAGGAATGTTGTCAAATGTTACATCTGAGGTGCTAGGTTGCCTTAGGTTAGGGTATATAACGTTATAAACTAATATAATGTTCCCACCGAGAAGTAGGTCCGACACGCCAGGATTTATGTCAAGTGTTACATCCGAGGTGCTAGGTTGCATTAGGTTAGGATATACAACGTTATAGACGCATATAATGTTCCCACCGAGAAGTAGGGTCCGACACACCTGGAATGTTGTCAAATGTTACATCCGAGGTGTTTGGTTGCCTTAGGTTACGTTATATGACGCTATAGACGCATAGAATGTTCCCACCGAGAAGTAGGACCGACACGCCTGGATTGTTATCAAATATTACATCCGAGATGTTAGGTTGCCTTAGGTTAGGATATCTAACGTTATAGACGTATATACTGTTCCCACCGCGAAGTAGGGTCCGACACACCAGGAATATTGACAAATATTACATCCGAGTTGTTACGTTGCCTTAGGTTCTGATATATAACGTTATAGACGCATATAATGCTCCCACCGAGATGTAGGGTCCGACACACCTGCAATGTTGTCAAATGTTACATTCGAGGTGTTAGGTTGCCTTAGGTTAGGATATATAACGTTATAGACGCATATAATCTTCCCACTGAGAAGTAGGTTCCGACTTGCCAGGAATGTTGTCAAATGTTACATCCGAGGTGCTAGGTTGCTTTAGATTAGGATATACAACGTTATAGACGCATATAATGTTCCCACCGAGAAGTAGGTCCCGACACGCTTGGGATGTTGTCAAATGTTACATCCGATGTGTTAGGTTGCCTTAGGTTAGGTTATATGACGTTATAGACGCATATAATGTTCCCACCGAGAAGTAGGTCCGACACATATGGAATCTTGTCAAATGTTACATCCGAGGTGTTTGGTTGCCTTAGGTTAGGTTATATGACGTTATAGACGCATATAATGTTCCAACCGAGAAGTAGGTCCGACACGCCTGGATTGTTATCAAATATTACATCCGAGATGTTAGGTTGCCTTAGGTTAGGATATATAACGTTATAGACGTATATACTGTTCCCACCGAGAAGTAGGGTCCGACACACGTGGAATTTTGTCAAATGTTGCATCCGAGGTGTTAGGTTGCCTTAGGTTAGGTTATATAATGTTATAGACGCATATAATGTTCCCACCGAGAAGTAGGTCCGACACGCCTGGATTGTTGTCAAATATTACATCCGAGATGTTAGGTTGCCTTACGTTAGGATATATAATATTATAGACGCATATAATGTTCCCACCGATAAGTAGGGTCCGACACGCCAGGAATATTGTCATATGTTACATCCGAGTTGCTATGTTGCTTTAGGTTAGGATATACAACGTTATAGACGCATATAATGTTCCCACCGAGAAGTAGGGCCCGACACACCTGGAATGTTGTCAAATGTTACATCCGAGGTGTTAGGTTGCCTTATGTTAGGATATATAACGTTCTAGACGCATATAATGTTCCCAACGAGAAGGAGGGTCCGACTCGCCAGGAATGTTGTCAAATGTTACATCCGAGGTGCTCGGTTGCCTTAGGTTAGGATATATAACGTTATAGACGCATATAATGTTCCCACCGAGAAGTAGGGTCCGACTCGCCAGGAATATTGTCAAATGTTACATCCGAGGTGTTTGGTTGCCTTAGGTTATGTTATATGACGTTATAGACGCATATAATGTTCCCACCGAGAAGTAGGTCCGACACGCCTGGATTGTTGTAAAATATTACATCCGAGATGTTAGGTGGCCTTAGGTTAGGATATATATCTTTATAGACGTATATACTGTTCCCACCGTGAAGTAGGTCCGACACACCAGGAATATTGACAAATATTACATCCGAGTTGCTAGGTTGCCTTATTTTACGATATACAGCGTTATAGACGCATACAATATTCCCACCGAGAAGTAGTGTCCGACACACCTGCAATGTTGTCAAATGTTACATCCGAGGTGTTAGGTTGCCTTAGGTTAGGATATATAACGTTATAGACGCATATAATGTTCCCACTGAGAAGTAGGTTCCGACTCGCCAGGAATATTGTCATATGTTACATCCGAGTTGCTTTGTTGCTTTAGGTTAGGATATACAACGTTATAGACGCATATAATGTTCCCACCGAGAAGTAGGCTCCGACACACATGGAATGTTGTCAAATGTTACATCCGAGGTGTTAGGTTGCCTTAGGTTGTGATATATAACGTTATAGACGCATATAATGTTCCCACCGAGAAGTAGGGTCCGACTCGCCAGAAATGTTGTCAAATGTTACATCCGAGGTGTTTGGTTGCCTTAGGTTAGGTTATATGACGTTATAGACGCATATAATGTTCCCACCGAGAAGGAGTGTCCGACTCGCCAGGAATGTTGTCAAATGTTACATCCGAGGTGCTAGGTTGCGTTAGGTTAGGATATAAAACGTTATAGACGCATATAATGTTCCCACCGAGAAGTAGGGTCCGACACATATGGAATCTTGTCAAATGTTACATCCGAGGTGTTTGGTTGCCTTAGGTTAGGTTATATGACGTTATAGACGCATATAATGTTCCAACCGAGAAGTAGGTTCCGATTCGCCAGGAATGTTGTCAAATGTTACATCCGAGGTGCTAGGTTGCTTTAGATTAGGATATACAACGCTATAGACGCATATAATGTTCCCACCGAGAAGTAGGGTCCGACACGTCTGGATTGTTGTCAGATATTACATCCGAGATGATAGGTTGCCGTAGGTTAGGATATATAACGTTATAGACGTATATACTGTTCCCACCGAGAAGTAGGATCCGACACACGTGGAATGTTGTCAAATCTTACATCCGAGGTGTTAGGTTGCCTTAGGTTAGGTTATATGACGTTATAGACGCATATAATGTTCCCACCGAGACGTAGGTCCGACACACGAGGAATATTGACAAATATTACATCCGAGTTGCTAGGTTGCCTTATTTTACGATATACAGCGTTATAGACGCATACAATACTCCCACCGAGAAGTAGGGTCCGACAGTTTTGGAATGTTGGCAAATATTACATCCGAAGAGTTAGGTTGCCTTAGGTTGGGATATACAACGTTATAGACGCATATAATGTTCCCACCGAGAAGTAGGGTCCGACTCGCCAGGAATGTTGTCAAATGTTACATCTGAGGTGCTAGGTTGCCTTAGGTTAGGGTATATAACGTTATAAACTAATATAATGTTCCCACCGAGAAGTAGGTCCGACACGCCAGGATTTATGTCAAGTGTTACATCCGAGGTGCTAGGTTGCATTAGGTTAGGATATACAACGTTATAGACGCATATAATGTTCCCACCGAGAAGTAGGGTCCGACACACCTGGAATGTTGTCAAATGTTACATCCGAGGTGTTTGGTTGCCTTAGGTTACGTTATATGACGCTATAGACGCATAGAATGTTCCCACCGAGAAGTAGGACCGACACGCCTGGATTGTTATCAAATATTACATCCGAGATGTTAGGTTGCCTTAGGTTAGGATATCTAACGTTATAGACGTATATACTGTTCCCACCGCGAAGTAGGGTCCGACACACCAGGAATATTGACAAATATTACATCCGAGTTGTTACGTTGCCTTAGGTTCTGATATATAACGTTATAGACGCATATAATGCTCCCACCGAGATGTAGGGTCCGACACACCTGCAATGTTGTCAAATGTTACATTCGAGGTGTTAGGTTGCCTTAGGTTAGGATATATAACGTTATAGACGCATATAATCTTCCCACTGAGAAGTAGGTTCCGACTTGCCAGGAATGTTGTCAAATGTTACATCCGAGGTGCTAGGTTGCTTTAGATTAGGATATACAACGTTATAGACGCATATAATGTTCCCACCGAGAAGTAGGTCCCGACACGCTTGGGATGTTGTCAAATGTTACATCCGATGTGTTAGGTTGCCTTAGGTTAGGTTATATGACGTTATAGACGCATATAATGTTCCCACCGAGAAGTAGGTCCGACACATATGGAATCTTGTCAAATGTTACATCCGAGGTGTTTGGTTGCCTTAGGTTAGGTTATATGACGTTATAGACGCATATAATGTTCCAACCGAGAAGTAGGTCCGACACGCCAGGATTGTTGTCAAATATTACATCCGAGATGTTAGGTTGCCTTAGCTTAGGATATATAACGTTATAGACGTATATACTGTTCCCACCGTGAAGTAGGGTCCGACACACCAGGAATATTGACAAATATTACATCCGAGTTGTTAGGTTGCCTTAGGTTATGATATATAACGTTATAGACGCATATAATGCTCCCACCGAGATGTAGGGTCCGACACACCTGCAATGTTGTCAAATGTTGCATCCGAGGTGTTAGGTTGCCTTAGGTTAGGATGTATAACGTTATAGAAGCATATAATGTTCCCACCGAGAAGTAGTGCCCGACTCGCCAGGAATGTTGTCAAATGTTACATCCGAGGTGCTAGGTTGCGTTAGGTTAGGATATAAAACGTTATAGACGCATATAATGTTCCCACCGAGAAGTAGGGTCCGACACATATGGAATCTTGTCAAATGTTACATCCGAGGTGTTTGGTTGCCTTAGGTTAGGTTATATGACGTTATAGACGCATATAATGTTCCCACCGAGAAGTAGTGTCCGACTCGCCAGGAGTGTTGTCAAATGTTACATACGAGGTGCTAGGTTGCGTTAGGTTAGGATATAAAACGTTATAGACGCATATAATGTTCCCACCGAGAAGTAGGGTCCGACACATATGGAATCTTGTCAAATGTTACATACGAGGTGTTAGGTTGCCTTAGGTTAGGTTATATGACGTTATAGACGCATATAATGTTCCCACCGAGAAGTAGGTCCGACACGCCAGGAGTGTTGTCAAATATTACATCCGAGATGTTAGGATGCTTAGGTTAGGATATATAACGTTGCAGACGTATATACTGTTCCCACCGAGAAGTAGGGACCGACACACGTGGAATGTTGTCAAATGTTACATCCGAGGTGTTAGGTTACCTTAGGATAGGTTATATGACGTTATAGACGCAAATAATGTTCCCACCGAGAAGTAGGACCGACACGCCTGGATTTTTGTCAAATGTTACATCCGAGGTGTTATGTTGCCTTAGGTCAGGATATGTAACGTTATAGACGCATATAATGTTCCCACCGAGAACTAGGGTCCGACACGTCTGGATTGTTCTCAGATATTACATCCGAGATGATAGGTTGCCGTAGGTTAGGATATATAACGTTATAGACGTATATACTGTTCCCACCGTGAAGTAGGATCCGACACACGTGGAATGTTGTCAAGTGTTACATCCGAGGTGTTAGGTTGCCTTAGGTTAGGTTATATGACGTTATAGACGCATATAATGTTCCCACCGAGAAGTAGGTCCGACACGCCTGGATTGTTGACAAATATTACATCCGAGATGTTAGGTTGCCTTAGGTTAGGATATATAACGTTATAGACGCATATAATGTTCCCACCGATAAGTAGGGTCCGACACGCCAGGAATATTGACAAATTTTACATCCGAGATGGTAGGTTGCCTTATTTTACGATATACAGCGTTATAGACGCATACAATACTCCCACCGAGAAGTAGGGTCCGACAGTTTTGGAATGTTGGCAAATATTACATCCGAAGAGTTAGGTTGCCTTAGGTTGGGATATACAACGTTATAGACGCATATAATGTTCCCACGGAGAAGTAGGGTCCGACAGACCTGGAATGTTGTCAAATGTTACATCCGAGGTGTTTGGTTGCCTTAGGTTAGGTTATATGACGTTATAGACGCATATAATGTTCCAACCGAGAAGTAGGTCCGACACGCGAGGATTGTTGTCAAATATTACATCCGAGATGTTAGGTTGCCTTAGGTTAGGATATATAACGTTATAGACGGATATACTGTTCCCACCGTGAAGTAGGGTCCAACACACCAGGAATATTGACAAATATTACATCCGAGTTGTTAGGTTGCCTTAGGTTATGATATATAACGTTATAGACGCATATAATGCTCCCACCGAGATGTAGGGTCCGACACACCTGCAATGTTGTCAAATGTTACATCCGAGGTGTTAGGTTGCCTTAGGTTAGGATATATAACGTTATAGACGCATATAATGTTCCCACTGAGAAGTAGGTTCCGACTCGCCAGGAATATTGTCATATGTTACGTCCGAGTTGCTATGTTTCTTTAGGTTAGGATATACAACGTTATAGACGCATATAATGTTCCCACCGAGAAGTAGGCTCCGACACACATGGAATGTTGTCAAATGTTACATCCGAGGTGTTAGGTTGCCTCAGGTTATGATATATAACGTTATAGACGCATATAATGTTCCCACCGAGAAGTAGGGTCCGACTCGCCAGAAATGTTGTCAAATGTTACATCCGAGGTGTTTGGTTGCCTTAGGTTAGGTTATATGACGTTATAGACGCATATAATGTTCCCACCGAGAAGTAGTGTCCGACTCGCCAGGAATGTTGTCAAATGTTACATACGAGGTGCTAGGTTGCGTTAGGTTAGGATATAAAACGTTATAGACGCATATAATGTTCCCACCGAGAAGTAGGGTCCGACACATATGGAATCTTGTCAAATGTTACATCCGAGGTGTTAGGTTGCCTTAGGTTAGGTTATATGACGTTATAGACGCATATAATGTTCCCACCGAGAAGTAGGTCCGACACGCCAGGATTGTTGTCAAATATTACATCCGAGATGTTAGGATGCTTAGGTTAGGATATATAACGTTGCAGACGTATATACTGTTCCCACCGAGAAGTAGGGACCGACACACGTCGAACGTTGTCAAATGTTACATCCGAGGTGTTAGGTTGCCTTAGGATAGGTTATATGACGTTATAGACGCACATAATGTTCCCACCGAGAAGTAGGACCGACACGCCTGGATTTTTGTCAAATGTTACATCCGAGGTGTTATGTTGCCTTAGGTTAGGATATGTAACGTTATAGACGCATATAATGTTCCCACCGAGAACTAGGGTCCGACACGTCTGGATTGTTCTCAGATATTACATCCGAGATGATAGGTTGCCGTAGGTTAGGATATATAACGTTATAGACGTATATACTGTTCCCACCGTGAAGTAGGATCCGACACACGTGGAATGTTGTCAAGTGTTACATCCGAGGTGTTAGGTTGCCTTAGGTTAGGTTATATGACGTTATAGACGCATATAATGTTCCCACCGAGAAGTAGGTCCGACACGCCTGGATTGTTGTCAAATATTACATCCGAGATGTTAGGTTGCCTTAGGTTATGATATATAACGTTATAGACGCATATAATGTTCCCACCGAGAAGTAGGGTCCGACACACATGGAATGTTGTCAAATGTTACATCTGAGGTGTTAGGTTGCCTTAGGTTAGGATATATAACGTTATAGACGCATATAATGTTCCCACCGAGAAGTAGGTCCCGACACGCTTGGAATGTTGTCAAATGTTACATCCGAGGTGTTAGGTTGCCTTACGTTAGGTTATATGACGTTATAGACGCATATAATGTTCCCACCGAGAAGTAGGTCCGACACGCCTGGATTGTTGTCAAATATTACATCCGAGATGTTAGGTTGCATAGGTTACGATATATAACGTTATAGACGTATATACTGTTCCCACCGAGAAGTAGGGACCGACACACGTGGAATGTTGTCAAATGTTACATCCGAGGGGTTAGGTTGCCTTAGGATAGGTTAAATGACGTTATAGACGCACATAATGTTCCCACCGAGAAGTAGGACCGACACGCCTGGATTTTTGTCAAATGTTACATCCGAGGTGTTAGGTTGCCTTAGGTTAGGATATATAACGCTATAGACGCATATAATGTTCCCACCGAGAACTAGGGTCCGACACGTCTGGATTGTTGTCAGATATTACATCCGAGATGATAGGTTGCCGTAGGTTAGGATATATAACGTTATAGACGTATATACTGTTCCCACCGAGAACTAGGATCCGACACACGTGGAATGTTGTCAAATGTTACATCCGATGTGTTAGGTTGCCTTAGGTTAGGTTCTAAGACGTTATAGACGCATATAATGTTCCCACCGAGAAGTAGGTCCGACACGCCTGGATTGTTGTCAAATATTACATCCGAGATGTTAGGTTGCCTTAGGTTAGGATATATAACGTTATAGACGCATATAATGTTCCCACCGATAAGTAGGGTCCGACGCGCCAGGAATATTGACAAATATTACATCCGAGTTGTTAGGTTGCCTTATTTTACGATATACAGCGTTATAGACGCATACAATGTTCCCACCGAGAAGTAGGGTCCGACAGGTTTGGAATGTTGGCAATAATACGTCCTAGGAGATAGGTTGTCTTAGGTTAGGATATACAACGTTATAGACGCATATAATATTCCCACCGAGAAGTAGGGCCCGACACACCTGGAATGTTGTCAAATGTTACATCCGAGGTGTTAGGTTGCCTTATGTTAGGATATATAACGTTCTAGACGCATATAATGTTCCCACCGAGAAGGAGGGTCCGACTCGCCAGGAATGTTGTCAAATGTTACATCCGAGGTGCTCGGTTGCCTTAGGTTAGGATATATAACGTTATAGATGCATATAATGTTCCCACCGAGAAGTAGGGTCGGACTCGCCAGGAATATTGTCAAATGTTACATCCGAGATGTTAGGTGGCCTTAGGTTAGGATATATAACGTTATAGACGTATATACTGTTCCTACCGTGAAGTAGGTCCGACACACCAGGAATATTGACAAATATTACATCCTAGTTGCTAGGTTGCCTTATTTTACGATATACAGCGTTATAGACGCATACAATATTCCCACCGAGAAGTAGGGTCCGACAGTTTTGGAATGTTGGCAAATATTACATCCGAAGAGTTAGGTTGCCTTAGGTTGGGATATACAACGTTATAGACGCATATAATGTTCCCACGGAGAAGTAGGGTCCGACAGACCTGGAATGTTGTCAAATGTTACATCCGAGGTGTTAGGTTAACTTTGGTTGGGATATATAACGTTATAGACGTATACAATGTTCCGACCGAGAAGTAGGTTCCGACAAGCCAGGAATGTTGTAAAATGTTACATTCGCGATGTTAGGTTGCCTTAGGTTGGGATATATAAAGTTATAGACGCAAATAATGTTCCCACCGATAAGTAGGGTCCGACACGGCAGGAATATTGTCAAATCTTACATCCGAGTTATTAGGTTGCCTTAGGTTAGGATACATACGTTATAGACGCATATAATGTTCACACTGGGAAGTAGGTTCCGACACACTAGGAATATTGTCAAATGTTACATCCGAGGTGCTAGGTTGCCTTAGGTTAGGATATAAAACGTTATAGACGCATATAATGTTCCTACCGAGAAGTAGTTTCGGACACACATGGAATCTTGTCAAATGTTACATCCGAGGTGTTAGGTTGCCGTAGGTTATGTTATATGACGTTATAGACGCATATAATGTTCCCACAGAGAAGTAGGTCCGACACGCCTGGATTGTGGGCAAATATTACATCCGAGATGTTAGGTTGCCTTAGGTTAGGATATATAACGTTATAGACGGTATATAATGTTCCCATCGAGAAGTAGGGTCCGACACACAAGGAATATTGACAAATATTACATCCGTGTTGTTACTTTGCCTTATTTTACGATATACAGCGTTATAGACGCATACAATACTCCCACCGAGAAGTAGGGTCCGACAGTTTTGGAATGTTGGCAAATATTACATCCGAAGAGTTAGGTTGCCAGAGGTTGGGATATACAACGTTACAGACGCATATAATGTTCCCACGGAGAAGTAGGGTCCGACAGACCTGGAATGTTGTCAAATGTTACATACGAGGTGTTAGGTTAACTTTGGTTAGGATATATAACGTTATAGACGCATATAATGTTCCCGCCGAGAAGTAGGGTCCGACTCGCCAGAAATGTTGTCAAATGTTACATCCGAGGTGTTTGGTTGCCTTAGGTTAGGTTATATGACGTTATAGACGAATATAATGTTCCCACCGAGAAGTAGTGTCCGACTCGCCAGGAATGTTGTCAAATGTTACATCCGAGGTGCTAGGTTGCGTTAGGTTAGGATATAAAACGTTATAGACGCATATAATGTTCCCACCGAGAAGTAGGGTCCGACACATATGGAATCTTGTCAAATGTTACATCCGAGGTGTTAGGTTGCCTTAGGTTAGGATATATAACGTTATAGACGCATATAATGTTCCCACTGAGAAGTAGGTTCCGACTCGCCAGGAATATTGTCATATGTTACATCCGAGTTGCTATGTTTCTTTAGGTTAGGATATACAACGTTATAGACGCATATAATGTTCCCACCGAGAAGTAGGCTCCGACACACATGGAATGTTGTCAAATGTTACATCCGAGGTGTTAGGTTGCCTTAGGTTATGATATATAACGTTATAGACGCATATAATGTTCCCACCGAGAAGTAGGGTCCGACTCGCCAGAAATGTTGTCAAATGTTACATCCGAGGTGTTTGGTTGCCTTAGGTTAGGTTATATGACGTTATAGACGCATATAATGTTCCCACCGAGAAGTAGGGTCCGACACATATGGAATCTTGTCAAATGTCACATCCGAGGTGTTTGGTTGCCTTAGGTTAGGTTATATGACGTTATAGACGCATATAATGTTCCAACCGAGAAGTAGGTCCGACACGCCAGGATTGTTGTCAAATATTACATCCGAGATGTTAGGTTGCCTTAGGTTAGGATATATAACGTTATAGACGTATATACTGTTCCCACCGTGAAGTAGGGTCCGACACACCAGGAATATTGACAAATATTACATCCGAGTTGTTAGGATGCCTTAGGTTATGATATATAACGTTATAGACGCATATAATGCTCCCACCGAGATGTAGGGTCCGACACACCTGGATTGTTGTCAAATATTACATCCGAGATGTTAGGTTGCCTTAGGTTAGGATATATAACGTTATAGACGCATATAATGTTCCCACCGATAAGTAGGGTCCGACGCGCCAGGAATATTGACAAATATTACATCCGAGTTGTTAGGTTGCCTTATTTTACGATATACAGCGTTATAGACGCATACAATATTCCCACCGAGAAGTAGGGTCCGACAGTTTTGGAATGTTGGCAAATATTACATCCGAAGAGTTAGGTTGCCTTAGGTTGGGATATACAACGTTATAGACGCATATAATGTTCCCACGGAGAAGTAGGGTCCGACACACCTGGAATGTTGTCAAATGTTACATCCGAGGGGTTAGGTTGCCTTAGGTTAGGTTATATGACGTTATAGACGCACATAATGTTCCCACCGAGAACTAGGGTCCGACACGTCTGGATTGTTGTCAGATATTACATCCGAGATGATAGGTTGCCGTAGGTTAGGATATATAACGTTATAGACGGATATACTGTTCCCACCGTGAAGTAGGGTCCAACACACCAGGAATATTGACAAATATTACATCCGAGTTGTTAGGTTGCCTTAGGTTATGATATATAACGTTATAGACGCATATAATGCTCCCACCGAGATGTAGGGTCCGACACACCTGCAATGTTGTCAAATGTTACATCCGAGGTGTTAGGTTGCCTTAGGTTAGGATATATAACGTTATAGACGCATATAATGTTCCCACTGAGAAGTAGGTTCCGACTCGCCAGGAATATTGTCATATGTTACGTCCGAGTTGCTATGTTTCTTTAGGTTAGGATATACAACGTTATAGACGCATATAATGTTCCCACCGAGAAGTAGGCTCCGACACACATGGAATGTTGTCAAATGTTACATCCGAGGTGTTAGGTTGCCTCAGGTTATGATATATAACGTTATAGACGCATATAATGTTCCCACCGAGAAGTAGGGTCCGACTCGCCAGAAATGTTGTCAAATGTTACATCCGAGGTGTTTGGTTGCCTTAGGTTAGGTTATATGACGTTATAGACGCATATAATGTTCCCACCGAGAAGTAGGGTCCGACTCGCCAGAAATGTTGTCAAATGTTACATCCGAGGTGTTTGGTTGCCATAGGTTAGGTTATATGACGTTATAGACGCATATAATGTTCCCACCGAGAAGTAGTGTCCGACTCGCCAGGAATGTTGTCAAATGTTACATACGAGGTGCTAGGTTGCGTTAGGTTAGGATATAAAACGTTATAGACGCATATAATGTTCCCACCGAGAAGTAGGGTCCGACACATATGGAATCTTGTCAAATGTTACATCCGAGGTGTTAGGTTGCCTTAGGTTAGGTTATATGACGTTATAGACGCATATAATGTTCCCACCGAGAAGTAGGTCCGACACGCCAGGATTGTTGTCAAATATTACATCCGAGATGTTAGGATGCTTAGGTTAGGATATATAACGTTGCAGACGTATATACTGTTCCCACCGAGAAGTAGGGACCGACACACGTCGAACGTTGTCAAATGTTACATCCGAGGTGTTAGGTTGCCTTAGGATAGGTTATATGACGTTATAGACGCACATAATGTTCCCACCGAGAAGTAGGACCGACACGCCTGGATTTTTGTCAAATGTTACATCCGAGGTGTTATGTTGCCTTAGGTTAGGATATGTAACGTTATAGACGCATATAATGTTCCCACCGAGAACTAGGGTCCGACACGTCTGGATTGTTCTCAGATATTACATCCGAGATGATAGGTTGCCGTAGGTTAGGATATATAACGTTATAGACGTATATACTGTTCCCACCGTGAAGTAGGATCCGACACACGTGGAATGTTGTCAAGTGTTACATCCGAGGTGTTAGGTTGCCTTAGGTTAGGTTATATGACGTTATAGACGCATATAATGTTCCCACCGAGAAGTAGGTCCGACACGCCTGGATTGTTGTCAAATATTACATCCGAGATGTTAGGTTGCCTTAGGTTAGGATATATAACGTTATAGACGCATATAATGTTCCCACCGATAAGTAGGGTCCGACACGCCAGGAATATTGACAAATTTTACATCCGAGTTGGTAGGTTGCCTTATTTTACGATATACAGCGTTATAGACGCATACAATACTCCCACCGAGAAGTAGGGTCCGACAGTTTTGGAATGTTGGCAAATATTACATTCGAAGAGTTAGGTTGCCTTAGGTTGGGATATACAACGTTATAGACGCATATAATGTTCCCACGGAGAAGTAGGGTCGGACAGACCTGGAATGTTGTCAAATGTTACATCCGAGGTGTTTGGTTGCCTTAGGTTAGGTTATACGACGTTATAGACGCATATAATGTTCCCACCGAGAAGTAGTGTCCGACTCGCCAGGAATGTTGTCAAATGTTACATCCGAGGTGCTAGGTTGCGTTAGGTTAGGATATAAAACGTTATAGACGCATATAATGTTCCCACCGAGAAGTAGGGTCCGACACATATGGAATCTTGTCAAATGTTACATCCGAGGTGTTTGGTTGCCTTAGGTTAGGTTATATGACGTTATAGACGCATATAATGTTCCAACAGAGAAGTAGGTCCGACACGCCAGGATTGTTGTCAAATATTACATCCGAGATGTTAGGTTGCCTTAGGTTAGGATATATAACGTTATAGACGTATATACTGTTCCCACCGTGAAGTAGGGTCCGACACACCAGGAATATTGACAAATATTACATCCGAGTTGTTAGGTTGCCTTAGGTTATGATATATAACGTTATAGACGCATATAATGTTCCCACCGAGAAGTAGGGTCCGACACACATGGAATGTTGTCAAATGTTACATCTGAGGTGTTAGGTTGCCTTAGGTTAGGATATATAACGTTATAGACGCATATAATGTTCCCACCGAGAAGTAGGTCCCGACACGCTTGGAATGTTGTCAAATGTTACATCCGAGGTGTTAGGTTGCCTTACGTTAGGTTATATGACGTTATAGACGCATATAATGTTCCCACCGAGAAGTAGGTCCGACACGCCTGGATTGTTGTCAAATATTACATCCGAGATGTTAGGTTGCATAGGTTACGATATATAACGTTATAGACGTATATACTGTTCCCACCGAGAAGTAGGGACCGACACACGTGGAATGTTGTCAAATGTTACATCCGAGGGGTTAGGTTGCCTTAGGATAGGTTAAATGACGTTATAGACGCACATAATGTTCCCACCGAGAAGTAGGACCGACACGCCTGGATTTTTGTCAAATGTTACATCCGAGGTGTTAGGTTGCCTTAGGTTAGGATATATAACGCTATAGACGCATATAATGTTCCCACCGAGAACTAGGGTCCGACACGTCTGGATTGTTGTCAGATATTACATCCGAGATGATAGGTTGCCGTAGGTTAGGATATATAACGTTATAGACGTATATACTGTTCCCACCGAGAACTAGGATCCGACACACGTGGAATGTTGTCAAATGTTACATCCGATGTGTTAGGTTGCCTTAGGTTAGGTTCTAAGACGTTATAGACGCATATAATGTTCCCACCGAGAAGTAGGTCGGACACGCCTGGATTGTTGTCAAATATTACATCCGAGATGTTAGGTTGCCTTAGGTTAGGATATATAACGTTATAGACGCATATAATGTTCCCACCGATAAGTAGGGTCCGACGCGCCAGGAATATTGACAAATATTACATCCGAGTTGTTAGGTTGCCTTATTTTACGATATACAGCGTTATAGACGCATACAATGTTCCCACCGAGAAGTAGGGTCCGACAGGTTTGGAATGTTGGCAATAATACGTCCTAGGAGATAGGTTGCCTTAGGTTGGGATATACAACGTTATAGACGCATATAATGTTCCCACGGAGAAGTAGGGTCCGACAGACCTGGAATGTTGTCAAATGTTACATCCGAGGTGTTAGGTTAACTTTGGTTGGGATATATAACGTTATAGACGTATACAATGTTCCGACCGAGAAGTAGGTTCCGACAAGCCAGGAATGTTGTAAAATGTTACATTCGCGATGTTAGGTTGCCTTAGGTTGGGATATATAAAGTTATAGACGCAAATAATGTTCCCACCGATAAGTAGGGTCCGACACGGCAGGAATATTGTCAAATCTTACATCCGAGTTATTAGGTTGCCTTAGGTTAGGATACATAACGTTATAGACGCATATAATGTTCACACTGGGAAGTAGGTTCCGACACACTAGGAATATTGTCAAATGTTACATCCGAGGTGCTAGGTTGCCTTAGGTTAGGATATAAAACGTTATAGACGCATATAATGTTCCTACCGAGAAGTAGTTTCGGACACACATGGAATCTTGTCAAATGTTACATCCGAGGTGTTAGGTTGCCGTAGGTTATGTTATATAACGTTATAGACGCATATAATGTTCCCACAGAGAAGTAGGTCCGACACGCCTGGATTGTGGGCAAATATTACATCCGAGATGTTAGGTTGCCTTAGGTTAGGATATATAACGTTATAGACGGTATATAATGTTCCCATCGAGAAGTAGGGTCCGACACACAAGGAATATTGACAAATATTACATCCGTGTTGTTACTTTGCCTTATTTTACGATATACAGCGTTATAGACGCATACAATACTCCCACCGAGAAGTAGGGTCCGACAGTTTTGGAATGTTGGCAAATATTACATCCGAAGAGTTAGGTTGCCAGAGGTTGCGATATACAACGTTACAGACGCATATAATGTTCCCACCGAGAAGTAGTGTCCGACTCGCCAGGAATGTTGTCAAATGTTACATCCGAGGTGCTAGGTTGCGTTAGGTTAGGATATAAAACGTTATAGACGCATATAATGTTCCCACCGAGAAGTAGGGTCCGACACATATGGAATCTTGTCAAATGTTACATCCGAGGTGTTAGGTTGCCTTAGGTTAGGATATATAACGTTATAGACGCATATAATGTTCCCACTGAGAAGTAGGTTCCGACTCGCCAGGAATATTGTCATATGTTACATCCGAGTTGCTATGTTTCTTTAGGTTAGGATATACAACGTTATAGACGCATATAATGTTCCCACCGAGAAGTAGGCTCCGACACACATGGAATGTTGTCAAATGTTACATCCGAGGTGTTAGGTTGCCTTAGGTTATGATATATAACGTTATAGACGCATATAATGTTCCCACCGAGAAGTAGGGTCCGACTCGCCAGAAATGTTGTCAAATGTTACATCCGAGGTGTTTGGTTGCCTTAGGTTAGGTTATATGACGTTATAGACGCATATAATGTTCCCACCGAGAAGTAGGGTCCGACACATATGGAATCTTGTCAAATGTCACATCCGAGGTGTTTGGTTGCCTTAGGTTAGGTTATATGACGTTATAGACGCATATAATGTTCCAACCGAGAAGTAGGTCCGACACGCCAGGATTGTTGTCAAATATTACATCCGAGATGTTAGGTTGCCTTAGGTTAGGATATATAACGTTATAGACGTATATACTGTTCCCACCGTGAAGTAGGGTCCGACACACCAGGAATATTGACAAATATTACATCCGAGTTGTTAGGATGCCTTAGGTTATGATATATAACGTTATAGACGCATATAATGCTCCCACCGAGATGTAGGGTCCGACACACCTGGATTGTTGTCAAATATTACATCCGAGATGTTAGGTTGCCTTAGGTTAGGATATATAACGTTATAGACGCATATAATGTTCCCACCGATAAGTAGGGTCCGACGCGCCAGGAATATTGACAAATATTACATCCGAGTTGTTAGGTTGCCTTATTTTACGATATACAGCGTTATAGACGCATACAATATTCCCACCGAGAAGTAGGGTCCGACAGTTTTGGAATGTTGGCAAATATTACATCCGAAGAGTTAGGTTGCCTTAGGTTGGGATATACAACGTTATAGACGCATATAATGTTCCCACGGAGAAGTAGGGTCCGACACACCTGGAATGTTGTCAAATGTTACATCCGAGGTGTTAGGTTAACTTTGGTTGGGATATATAACGTTATAGACGTATACAATGTTCCGACCGAGAAGTAGGTTCCGACAAGCCAGGAATGTTGTAAAATGTTACATTCGCGATGTTAGGTTGCCTTAGGTTGGGATATATAAAGTTATAGACGCAAATAATGTTCCCACCGATAAGTAGGGTCCGACACGGCAGGAATATTGTCAAATCTTACATCCGAGTTATTAGGTTGCCTTAGGTTAGGATACATAACGTTATAGACGCATATAATGTTCACACTGGGAAGTAGGTTCCGACACACTAGGAATATTGTCAAATGTTACATCCGAGGTGCTAGGTTGCCTTAGGTTAGGATATAAAACGTTATAGACGCATATAATGTTCCTACCGAGAAGTAGTTTCGGATACACATGGAATCTTGTCAAATGTTACATCCGAGGTGTTAGGTTGCCGTAGGTTATGTTATATGACGTTATAGACGCATATAATGTTCCCACAAAGAAGTAGGTCCGACACGCCTGGATTGTGGGCAAATATTACATCCGAGATGTTAGGTTGCCTTAGGTTAGGATATATAACGTTATAGACGGTATATAATGTTCCCATCGAGAAGTAGGGTCCGACACACAAGGAATATTGACAAATATTACATCCGTGTTGTTACTTTGCCTTATTTTACGATATACAGCGTTATAGACGCATACAATGCTCCCACCGAGAAGTAGGGTCCGACAGTTTTGGAATGTTGGCAAATATTACATCCGAAGAGTTAGGTTGCCTTAGGTTGGGATATACAACGTTACAGACGCATATAATGTGCCCACGGAGAAGTAGGGTCCGACAGACCTGGAATGTTGTCAAATGTTACATACGAGGTGTTAGGTTAACTTTGGTTAGGATATATAACGTTATAGACGCATATAATGTTCCCGCCGAGAAGTAGGGTCCGACTCGCCAGAAATGTTGTCAAATGTTACATCCGAGGTGTTTGGTTGCCTTAGGTTAGGTTATATGACGTTATAGACGAATATAATGTTCCCACCGAGAAGTAGTGTCCGACTCGCCAGGAATGTTGTCAAATGTTACATCCGAGGTGCTAGGTTGCGTTAGGTTAGGATATAAAACGTTATAGACGCATATAATGTTCCCACCGAGAAGTAGGGTCCGACACATATGGAATCTTGTCAAATGTTACATCCGAGGTGTTTGGTTGCCTTAGGTTAGGTTATATGACGTTATAGACGCATATAATGTTCCAACCGAGAAGTAGGTCCGACACGCCTGGATTGTTGTCAAATATTACATCCGAGATGTTAGGTTGCCTTAGGTTAGGATATATAACGTTATAGACGCATATAATGTTCCCACCGATAAGTAGGGTCCGACGCGCCAGGAATATTGACAAATATTACATCCGAGTTGTTAGGTTGCCTTATTTTACGATATACAGCGTTATAGACGCATACAATGTTCCCACCGAGAAGTAGGGTCCGACAGGTTTGGAATGTTGGCAATAATACGTCCTAGGAGATAGGTTGCCTTAGGTTGGGATATACAACGTTATAGACGCATATAATGTTCCCACGGAGAAGTAGGGTCCGACAGACCTGGAATGTTGTCAAATGTTACATCCGAGGTGTTAGGTTAACTTTGGTTGGGATATATAACGTTATAGACGTATACAATGTTCCGACCGAGAAGTAGGTTCCGACAAGCCAGGAATGTTGTAAAATGTTACATTCGCGATGTTAGGTTGCCTTAGGTTGGGATATATAAAGTTATAGACGCAAATAATGTTCCCACCGATAAGTAGGGTCCGACACGGCAGGAATATTGTCAAATCTTACATCCGAGTTATTAGGTTGCCTTAGGTTAGGATACATAACGTTATAGACGCATATAATGTTCACACTGGGAAGTAGGTTCCGACACACTAGGAATATTGTCAAATGTTACATCCGAGGTGCTAGGTTGCCTTAGGTTAGGATATAAAACGTTATAGACGCATATAATGTTCCTACCGAGAAGTAGTTTCGGACACACATGGAATCTTGTCAAATGTTACATCCGAGGTGTTAGGTTGCCGTAGGTTATGTTATATAACGTTATAGACGCATATAATGTTCCCACAGAGAAGTAGGTCCGACACGCCTGGATTGTGGGCAAATATTACATCCGAGATGTTAGGTTGCCTTAGGTTAGGATATATAACGTTATAGACGGTATATAATGTTCCCATCGAGAAGTAGGGTCCGACACACAAGGAATATTGACAAATATTACATCCGTGTTGTTACTTTGCCTTATTTTACGATATACAGCGTTATAGACGCATACAATACTCCCACCGAGAAGTAGGGTCCGACAGTTTTGGAATGTTGGCAAATATTACATCCGAAGAGTTAGGTTGCCAGAGGTTGCGATATACAACGTTACAGACGCATATAATGTTCCCACCGAGAAGTAGTGTCCGACTCGCCAGGAATGTTGTCAAATGTTACATCCGAGGTGCTAGGTTGCGTTAGGTTAGGATATAAAACGTTATAGACGCATATAATGTTCCCACCGAGAAGTAGGGTCCGACACATATGGAATCTTGTCAAATGTTACATCCGAGGTGTTAGGTTGCCTTAGGTTAGGATATATAACGTTATAGACGCATATAATGTTCCCACTGAGAAGTAGGTTCCGACTCGCCAGGAATATTGTCATATGTTACATCCGAGTTGCTATGTTTCTTTAGGTTAGGATATACAACGTTATAGACGCATATAATGTTCCCACCGAGAAGTAGGCTCCGACACACATGGAATGTTGTCAAATGTTACATCCGAGGTGTTAGGTTGCCTTAGGTTATGATATATAACGTTATAGACGCATATAATGTTCCCACCGAGAAGTAGGGTCCGACTCGCCAGAAATGTTGTCAAATGTTACATCCGAGGTGTTTGGTTGCCTTAGGTTAGGTTATATGACGTTATAGACGCATATAATGTTCCCACCGAGAAGTAGGGTCCGACACATATGGAATCTTGTCAAATGTCACATCCGAGGTGTTTGGTTGCCTTAGGTTAGGTTATATGACGTTATAGACGCATATAATGTTCCAACCGAGAAGTAGGTCCGACACGCCAGGATTGTTGTCAAATATTACATCCGAGATGTTAGGTTGCCTTAGGTTAGGATATATAACGTTATAGACGTATATACTGTTCCCACCGTGAAGTAGGGTCCGACACACCAGGAATATTGACAAATATTACATCCGAGTTGTTAGGATGCCTTAGGTTATGATATATAACGTTATAGACGCATATAATGCTCCCACCGAGATGTAGGGTCCGACACACCTGGATTGTTGTCAAATATTACATCCGAGATGTTAGGTTGCCTTAGGTTAGGATATATAACGTTATAGACGCATATAATGTTCCCACCGATAAGTAGGGTCCGACGCGCCAGGAATATTGACAAATATTACATCCGAGTTGTTAGGTTGCCTTATTTTACGATATACAGCGTTATAGACGCATACAATATTCCCACCGAGAAGTAGGGTCCGACAGTTTTGGAATGTTGGCAAATATTACATCCGAAGAGTTAGGTTGCCTTAGGTTGGGATATACAACGTTATAGACGCATATAATGTTCCCACGGAGAAGTAGGGTCCGACACACCTGGAATGTTGTCAAATGTTACATCCGAGGTGTTAGGTTAACTTTGGTTGGGATATATAACGTTATAGACGTATACAATGTTCCGACCGAGAAGTAGGTTCCGACAAGCCAGGAATGTTGTAAAATGTTACATTCGCGATGTTAGGTTGCCTTAGGTTGGGATATATAAAGTTATAGACGCAAATAATGTTCCCACCGATAAGTAGGGTCCGACACGGCAGGAATATTGTCAAATCTTACATCCGAGTTATTAGGTTGCCTTAGGTTAGGATACATAACGTTATAGACGCATATAATGTTCACACTGGGAAGTAGGTTCCGACACACTAGGAATATTGTCAAATGTTACATCCGAGGTGCTAGGTTGCCTTAGGTTAGGATATAAAACGTTATAGACGCATATAATGTTCCTACCGAGAAGTAGTTTCGGATACACATGGAATCTTGTCAAATGTTACATCCGAGGTGTTAGGTTGCCGTAGGTTATGTTATATGACGTTATAGACGCATATAATGTTCCCACAAAGAAGTAGGTCCGACACGCCTGGATTGTGGGCAAATATTACATCCGAGATGTTAGGTTGCCTTAGGTTAGGATATATAACGTTATAGACGGTATATAATGTTCCCATCGAGAAGTAGGGTCCGACACACAAGGAATATTGACAAATATTACATCCGTGTTGTTACTTTGCCTTATTTTACGATATACAGCGTTATAGACGCATACAATGCTCCCACCGAGAAGTAGGGTCCGACAGTTTTGGAATGTTGGCAAATATTACATCCGAAGAGTTAGGTTGCCTTAGGTTGGGATATACAACGTTACAGACGCATATAATGTGCCCACGGAGAAGTAGGGTCCGACAGACCTGGAATGTTGTCAAATGTTACATACGAGGTGTTAGGTTAACTTTGGTTAGGATATATAACGTTATAGACGCATATAATGTTCCCGCCGAGAAGTAGGGTCCGACTCGCCAGAAATGTTGTCAAATGTTACATCCGAGGTGTTTGGTTGCCTTAGGTTAGGTTATATGACGTTATAGACGAATATAATGTTCCCACCGAGAAGTAGTGTCCGACTCGCCAGGAATGTTGTCAAATGTTACATCCGAGGTGCTAGGTTGCGTTAGGTTAGGATATAAAACGTTATAGACGCATATAATGTTCCCACCGAGAAGTAGGGTCCGACACATATGGAATCTTGTCAAATGTTACATCCGAGGTGTTTGGTTGCCTTAGGTTAGGTTATATGACGTTATAGACGCATATAATGTTCCAACCGAGAAGTAGGTCCGACACGCCAGGATTGTTGTCAAATATTACATCCGAGATGTTAGGTTGCCTTAGGTTAGTATATATAACGTTATAGACGTATATACTGTTCCCACCGTGAAGTAGGGTCCGACACACCAGGAATATTGACAAATATTACATCCGAGTTGTTAGGTTGCCTTAGGTTATGATATATAACGTTATAGACGCATATAATGCTCCCACCGAGATGTAGGGTCCGGCACACCTGCAATGTTGTCAAATGTTACATCCGAGGTGTTAGGTTGCCTTAGGTTAGGATATAAAACGTTATAGACGCATATAATGTTCCCACCGTGAAGTAGGGTCCGACACACCAGGAATATTGACAAATATTACATCCGAGTTGTTAGGATGCCTTAGGTTATGATATATAACGTTATAGACGCATATAATGCTCCCACCGAGATGTAGGGTCCGACACACCTGCAATGTTGTCAAATCTTACATCCGAGTTATTAGGTTGCCTTAGGTTAGGATACATAACGTTATAGACGCATATAATGTTCACACTGGGAAGTAGGTTCCGACACACTAGGAATATTGTCAAATGTTACATCCGAGGTGCTAGGTTGCCTTAGGTTAGGATATAAAACGTTATAGACGCATATAATGTTCCTACCGAGAAGTAGTTTCGGACACACATGGAATCTTGTCAAATGTTACATCCGAGGTGTTAGGTTGCCGTAGGTTATGTTATATGACGTTATAGACGCATATAATGTTCCCACAGAGAAGTAGGTCCGACACGCCTGGATTGTGGGCAAATATTACATCCGAGATGTTAGGTTGCCTTAGGTTAGGATATATAACGTTATAGACGGTATATAATGTTCCCATCGAGAAGTAGGGTCCGACACACAAGGAATATTGACAAATATTACATCCGTGTTGTTACTTTGCCTTATTTTACGATATACAGCGTTATAGACGCATACAATACTCCCACCGAGAAGTAGGGTCCGACAGTTTTGGAATGTTGGCAAATATTACATCCGAAGAGTTAGGTTGCCAGAGGTTGGGATATACAACGTTACAGACGCATATAATGTTCCCACGGAGAAGTAGGGTCCGACAGACCTGGAATGTTGTCAAATGTTACATACGAGGTGTTAGGTTAACTTTGGTTAGGATATATAACGTTATAGACGCATATAATGTTCCCGCCGAGAAGTAGGGTCCGACTCGCCAGAAATGTTGTCAAATGTTACATCCGAGGTGTTTGGTTGCCTTAGGTTAGGTTATATGACGTTATAGACGAATATAATGTTCCCACCGAGAAGTAGTGTCCGACTCGCCAGGAATGTTGTCAAATGTTACATCCGAGGTGCTAGGTTGCGTTAGGTTAGGATATAAAACGTTATAGACGCATATAATGTTCCCACCGAGAAGTAGGGTCCGACACATATGGAATCTTGTCAAATGTTACATCCGAGGTGTTAGGTTGCCTTAGGTTAGGATATATAACGTTATAGACGCATATAATGTTCCCACTGAGAAGTAGGTTCCGACTCGCCAGGAATATTGTCATATGTTACATCCGAGTTGCTATGTTTCTTTAGGTTAGGATATACAACGTTATAGACGCATATAATGTTCCCACCGAGAAGTAGGCTCCGACACACATGGAATGTTGTCAAATGTTACATCTGAGGTGTTAGGTTGCCTTAGGTTAGGATATATAACGTTATAGACGCATATAATGTTCCCACCGAGAAGTAGGTCCCGACACGCTTGGAATGTTGTCAAATGTTACATCCGAGGTGTTAGGTTGCCTTACGTTAGGTTATATGACGTTATAGACGCATATAATGTTCCCACCGAGAAGTAGGTCCGACACGCCTGGATTGTTGTCAAATATTACATCCGAGATGTTAGGTTGCATAGGTTACGATATATAACGTTATAGACGTATATACTGTTCCCACCGAGAAGTAGGGACCGACACACGTGGAATGTTGTCAAATGTTACATCCGAGGGGTTAGGTTGCCTTAGGATAGGTTAAATGACGTTATAGACGCACATAATGTTCCCACCGAGAAGTAGGACCGACACGCCTGGATTTTTGTCAAATGTTACATCCGAGGTGTTAGGTTGCCTTAGGTTAGGATATATAACGCTATAGACGCATATAATGTTCCCACCGAGAACTAGGGTCCGACACGTCTGGATTGTTGTCAGATATTACATCCGAGATGATAGGTTGCCGTAGGTTAGGATATATAACGTTATAGACGTATATACTGTTCCCACCGAGAACTAGGATCCGACACACGTGGAATGTTGTCAAATGTTACATCCGATGTGTTAGGTTGCCTTAGGTTAGGTTCTAAGACGTTATAGACGCATATAATGTTCCCACCGAGAAGTAGGTCGGACACGCCTGGATTGTTGTCAAATATTACATCCGAGATGTTAGGTTGCCTTAGGTTAGGATATATAACGTTATAGACGCATATAATGTTCCCACCGATAAGTAGGGTCCGACGCGCCAGGAATATTGACAAATATTACATCCGAGTTGTTAGGTTGCCTTATTTTACGATATACAGCGTTATAGACGCATACAATGTTCCCACCGAGAAGTAGGGTCCGACAGGTTTGGAATGTTGGCAATAATACGTCCTAGGAGATAGGTTGCCTTAGGTTGGGATATACAACGTTATAGACGCATATAATGTTCCCACGGAGAAGTAGGGTCCGACAGACCTGGAATGTTGTCAAATGTTACATCCGAGGTGTTAGGTTAACTTTGGTTGGGATATATAACGTTATAGACGTATACAATGTTCCGACCGAGAAGTAGGTTCCGACAAGCCAGGAATGTTGTAAAATGTTACATTCGCGATGTTAGGTTGCCTTAGGTTGGGATATATAAAGTTATAAACGCAAATAATGTTCCCACCGATAAGTAGGGTCCGACACGGCAGGAATATTGTCAAATCTTACATCCGAGTTATTAGGTTGCCTTAGGTTAGGATACATAACGTTATAGACGCATATAATGTTCACACTGGGAAGTAGGTTCCGACACACTAGGAATATTGTCAAATGTTACATCCGAGGTGCTAGGTTGCCTTAGGTTAGGATATAAAACGTTATAGACGCATATAATGTTCCTACCGAGAAGTAGTTTCGGACACACATGGAATCTTGTCAAATGTTACATCCGAGGTGTTAGGTTGCCGTAGGTTATGTTATATAACGTTATAGACGCATATAATGTTCCCACAGAGAAGTAGGTCCGACACGCCTGGATTGTGGGCAAATATTACATCCGAGATGTTAGGTTGCCTTAGGTTAGGATATATAACGTTATAGACGGTATATAATGTTCCCATCGAGAAGTAGGGTCCGACACACAAGGAATATTGACAAATATTACATCCGTGTTGTTACTTTGCCTTATTTTACGATATACAGCGTTATAGACGCATACAATACTCCCACCGAGAAGTAGGGTCCGACAGTTTTGGAATGTTGGCAAATATTACATCCGAAGAGTTAGGTTGCCAGAGGTTGGGATATACAACGTTACAGACGCATATAATGTTCCCACCGAGAAGTAGTGTCCGACTCGCCAGGAATGTTGTCAAATGTTACATCCGAGGTGCTAGGTTGCGTTAGGTTAGGATATAAAACGTTATAGACGCATATAATGTTCCCACCGAGAAGTAGGGTCCGACACATATGGAATCTTGTCAAATGTTACATCCGAGGTGTTAGGTTGCCTTAGGTTAGGATATATAACGTTATAGACGCATATAATGTTCCCACTGAGAAGTAGGTTCCGACTCGCCAGGAATATTGTCATATGTTACATCCGAGTTGCTATGTTTCTTTAGGTTAGGATATACAACGTTATAGACGCATATAATGTTCCCACCGAGAAGTAGGCTCCGACACACATGGAATGTTGTCAAATGTTACATCCGAGGTGTTAGGTTGCCTTAGGTTATGATATATAACGTTATAGACGCATATAATGTTCCCACCGAGAAGTAGGGTCCGACTCGCCAGAAATGTTGTCAAATGTTACATCCGAGGTGTTTGGTTGCCTTAGGTTAGGTTATATGACGTTATAGACGCATATAATGTTCCCACCGAGAAGTAGGGTCCGACACATATGGAATCTTGTCAAATGTCACATCCGAGGTGTTTGGTTGCCTTAGGTTAGGTTATATGACGTTATAGACGCATATAATGTTCCAACCGAGAAGTAGGTCCGACACGCCAGGATTGTTGTCAAATATTACATCCGAGATGTTAGGTTGCCTTAGGTTAGGATATATAACGTTATAGACGTATATACTGTTCCCACCGTGAAGTAGGGTCCGACACACCAGGAATATTGACAAATATTACATCCGAGTTGTTAGGATGCCTTAGGTTATGATATATAACGTTATAGACGCATATAATGCTCCCACCGAGATGTAGGGTCCGACACACCTGGATTGTTGTCAAATATTACATCCGAGATGTTAGGTTGCCTTAGGTTAGGATATATAACGTTATAGACGCATATAATGTTCCCACCGATAAGTAGGGTCCGACGCGCCAGGAATATTGACAAATATTACATCCGAGTTGTTAGGTTGCCTTATTTTACGATATACAGCGTTATAGACGCATACAATATTCCCACCGAGAAGTAGGGTCCGACAGTTTTGGAATGTTGGCAAATATTACATCCGAAGAGTTAGGTTGCCTTAGGTTGGGATATACAACGTTATAGACGCATATAATGTTCCCACGGAGAAGTAGGGTCCGACACACCTGGAATGTTGTCAAATGTTACATCCGAGGTGTTAGGTTAACTTTGGTTGGGATATATAACGTTATAGACGTATACAATGTTCCGACCGAGAAGTAGGTTCCGACAAGCCAGGAATGTTGTAAAATGTTACATTCGCGATGTTAGGTTGCCTTAGGTTGGGATATATAAAGTTATAGACGCAAATAATGTTCCCACCGATAAGTAGGGTCCGACACGGCAGGAATATTGTCAAATCTTACATCCGAGTTATTAGGTTGCCTTAGGTTAGGATACATAACGTTATAGACGCATATAATGTTCACACTGGGAAGTAGGTTCCGACACACTAGGAATATTGTCAAATGTTACATCCGAGGTGCTAGGTTGCCTTAGGTTAGGATATAAAACGTTATAGACGCATATAATGTTCCTACCGAGAAGTAGTTTCGGATACACATGGAATCTTGTCAAATGTTACATCCGAGGTGTTAGGTTGCCGTAGGTTATGTTATATGACGTTATAGACGCATATAATGTTCCCACAAAGAAGTAGGTCCGACACGCCTGGATTGTGGGCAAATATTACATCCGAGATGTTAGGTTGCCTTAGGTTAGGATATATAACGTTATAGACGGTATATAATGTTCCCATCGAGAAGTAGGGTCCGACACACAAGGAATATTGACAAATATTACATCCGTGTTGTTACTTTGCCTTATTTTACGATATACAGCGTTATAGACGCATACAATGCTCCCACCGAGAAGTAGGGTCCGACAGTTTTGGAATGTTGGCAAATATTACATCCGAAGAGTTAGGTTGCCTTAGGTTGGGATATACAACGTTACAGACGCATATAATGTGCCCACGGAGAAGTAGGGTCCGACAGACCTGGAATGTTGTCAAATGTTACATACGAGGTGTTAGGTTAACTTTGGTTAGGATATATAACGTTATAGACGCATATAATGTTCCCGCCGAGAAGTAGGGTCCGACTCGCCAGAAATGTTGTCAAATGTTACATCCGAGGTGTTTGGTTGCCTTAGGTTAGGTTATATGACGTTATAGACGAATATAATGTTCCCACCGAGAAGTAGTGTCCGACTCGCCAGGAATGTTGTCAAATGTTACATCCGAGGTGCTAGGTTGCGTTAGGTTAGGATATAAAACGTTATAGACGCATATAATGTTCCCACCGAGAAGTAGGGTCCGACACATATGGAATCTTGTCAAATGTTACATCCGAGGTGTTTGGTTGCCTTAGGTTAGGTTATATGACGTTATAGACGCATATAATGTTCCAACCGAGAAGTAGGTCCGACACGCCAGGATTGTTGTCAAATATTACATCCGAGATGTTAGGTTGCCTTAGGTTAGTATATATAACGTTATAGACGTATATACTGTTCCCACCGTGAAGTAGGGTCCGACACACCAGGAATATTGACAAATATTACATCCGAGTTGTTAGGTTGCCTTAGGTTATGATATATAACGTTATAGACGCATATAATGCTCCCACCGAGATGTAGGGTCCGGCACACCTGCAATGTTGTCAAATGTTACATCCGAGGTGTTAGGTTGCCTTAGGTTAGGATATAAAACGTTATAGACGCATATAATGTTCCCACCGTGAAGTAGGGTCCGACACACCAGGAATATTGACAAATATTACATCCGAGTTGTTAGGATGCCTTAGGTTATGATATATAACGTTATAGACGCATATAATGCTCCCACCGAGATGTAGGGTCCGACACACCTGCAATGTTGTCAAATCTTACATCCGAGTTATTAGGTTGCCTTAGGTTAGGATACATAACGTTATAGACGCATATAATGTTCACACTGGGAAGTAGGTTCCGACACACTAGGAATATTGTCAAATGTTACATCCGAGGTGCTAGGTTGCCTTAGGTTAGGATATAAAACGTTATAGACGCATATAATGTTCCTACCGAGAAGTAGTTTCGGACACACATGGAATCTTGTCAAATGTTACATCCGAGGTGTTAGGTTGCCGTAGGTTATGTTATATGACGTTATAGACGCATATAATGTTCCCACAGAGAAGTAGGTCCGACACGCCTGGATTGTGGGCAAATATTACATCCGAGATGTTAGGTTGCCTTAGGTTAGGATATATAACGTTATAGACGGTATATAATGTTCCCATCGAGAAGTAGGGTCCGACACACAAGGAATATTGACAAATATTACATCCGTGTTGTTACTTTGCCTTATTTTACGATATACAGCGTTATAGACGCATACAATACTCCCACCGAGAAGTAGGGTCCGACAGTTTTGGAATGTTGGCAAATATTACATCCGAAGAGTTAGGTTGCCAGAGGTTGGGATATACAACGTTACAGACGCATATAATGTTCCCACGGAGAAGTAGGGTCCGACAGACCTGGAATGTTGTCAAATGTTACATACGAGGTGTTAGGTTAACTTTGGTTAGGATATATAACGTTATAGACGCATATAATGTTCCCGCCGAGAAGTAGGGTCCGACTCGCCAGAAATGTTGTCAAATGTTACATCCGAGGTGTTTGGTTGCCTTAGGTTAGGTTATATGACGTTATAGACGAATATAATGTTCCCACCGAGAAGTAGTGTCCGACTCGCCAGGAATGTTGTCAAATGTTACATCCGAGGTGCTAGGTTGCGTTAGGTTAGGATATAAAACGTTATAGACGCATATAATGTTCCCACCGAGAAGTAGGGTCCGACACATATGGAATCTTGTCAAATGTTACATCCGAGGTGTTAGGTTGCCTTAGGTTAGGATATATAACGTTATAGACGCATATAATGTTCCCACTGAGAAGTAGGTTCCGACTCGCCAGGAATATTGTCATATGTTACATCCGAGTTGCTATGTTTCTTTAGGTTAGGATATACAACGTTATAGACGCATATAATGTTCCCACCGAGAAGTAGGCTCCGACACACATGGAATGTTGTCAAATGTTACATCCGAGGTGTTAGGTTGCCTTAGGTTATGATATATAACGTTATAGACGCATATAATGTTCCCACCGAGAAGTAGGGTCCGACTCGCCAGAAATGTTGTCAAATGTTACATCCGAGGTGTTTGGTTGCCTTAGGTTAGGTTATATGACGTTATAGACGCATATAATGTTCCCACCGAGAAGTAGGGTCCGACACATATGGAATCTTGTCAAATGTCACATCCGAGGTGTTTGGTTGCCTTAGGTTAGGTTATATGACGTTATAGACGCATATAATGTTCCAACCGAGAAGTAGGTCCGACACGCCAGGATTGTTGTCAAATATTACATCCGAGATGTTAGGTTGCCTTAGGTTAGGATATATAACGTTATAGACGTATATACTGTTCCCACCGTGAAGTAGGGTCCGACACACCAGGAATATTGACAAATATTACATCCGAGTTGTTAGGATGCCTTAGGTTATGATATATAACGTTATAGACGCATATAATGCTCCCACCGAGATGTAGGGTCCGACACACCTGGATTGTTGTCAAATATTACATCCGAGATGTTAGGTTGCCTTAGTTTAGGATATATAACGTTATAGACGCATATAATGTTCCCACCGATAAGTAGGGTCCGACGCGCCAGGAATATTGACAAATATTACATCCGAGTTGTTAGGTTGCCTTATTTTACGATATACAGCGTTATAGACGCATACAATATTCCCACCGAGAAGTAGGGTCCGACAGTTTTGGAATGTTGGCAAATATTACATCCGAAGAGTTAGGTTGCCTTAGGTTGGGATATACAACGTTATAGACGCATATAATGTTCCCACGGAGAAGTAGGGTCCGACACACCTGGAATGTTGTCAAATGTTACATCCGAGGTGTTAGGTTAACTTTGGTTGGGATATATAACGTTATAGACGTATACAATGTTCCGACCGAGAAGTAGGTTCCGACAAGCCAGGAATGTTGTAAAATGTTACATTCGCGATGTTAGGTTGCCTTAGGTTGGGATATATAAAGTTATAGACGCAAATAATGTTCCCACCGATAAGTAGGGTCCGACACGGCAGGAATATTGTCAAATCTTACATCCGAGTTATTAGGTTGCCTTAGGTTAGGATACATAACGTTATAGACGCATATAATGTTCACACTGGGAAGTAGGTTCCGACACACTAGGAATATTGTCAAATGTTACATCCGAGGTGCTAGGTTGCCTTAGGTTAGGATATAAAACGTTATAGACGCATATAATGTTCCTACCGAGAAGTAGTTTCGGATACACATGGAATCTTGTCAAATGTTACATCCGAGGTGTTAGGTTGCCGTAGGTTATGTTATATGACGTTATAGACGCATATAATGTTCCCACAGAGAAGTAGGTCCGACACGCCTGGATTGTGGGCAAATATTACATCCGAGATGTTAGGTTGCCTTAGGTTAGGATATATAACGTTATAGACGGTATATAATGTTCCCATCGAGAAGTAGGGTCCGACACACAAGGAATATTGACAAATATTACATCCGTGTTGTTACTTTGCCTTATTTTACGATATACAGCGTTATAGACGCATACAATACTCCCACCGAGAAGTAGGGTGCGACAGTTTTGGAATGTTGGCAAATATTACATCCGAAGAGTTAGGTTGCCTTAGGTTGGGATATACAACGTTACAGACGCATATAATGTTCCCACGGAGAAGTAGGGTCCGACAGACCTGGAATGTTGTCAAATGTTACATACGAGGTGTTAGGTTAACTTTGGTTAGGATATATAACGTTATAGACGCATATAATGTTCCCGCCGAGAAGTAGGGTCCGACTCGCCAGAAATGTTGTCAAATGTTACATCCGAGGTGTTTGGTTGCCTTAGGTTAGGTTATATGACGTTATAGACGAATATAATGTTCCCACCGAGAAGTAGTGTCCGACTCGCCAGGAATGTTGTCAAATGTTACATCCGAGGTGCTAGGTTGCGTTAGGTTAGGATATAAAACGTTATAGACGCATATAATGTTCCCACCGAGAAGTAGGGTCCGACACATATGGAATCTTGTCAAATGTTACATCCGAGGTGTTTGGTTGCCTTAGGTTAGGTTATATGACGTTATAGACGCATATAATGTTCCAACCGAGAAGTAGGTCCGACACGCCAGGATTGTTGTCAAATATTACATCCGAGATGTTAGGTTGCCTTAGGTTAGTATATATAACGTTATAGACGTATATACTGTTCCCACCGTGAAGTAGGGTCCGACACACCAGGAATATTGACAAATATTACATCCGAGTTGTTAGGTTGCCTTAGGTTATGATATATAACGTTATAGACGCATATAATGCTCCCACCGAGATGTAGGGTCCGGCACACCTGCAATGTTGTCAAATGTTACATCCGAGGTGTTAGGTTGCCTTAGGTTAGGATATATAACGTTATAGACGCATATAATGTTCCCACTGAGAAGTAGGTTCCGACTCGCCAGGAATATTGTCATATGTTACATCCGAGTTGCTATGTTTCTTTAGGTTAGGATATACAACGTTATAGACGCATATAATGTTCCCACCGAGAAGTAGGCTCCGACACACATGGAATGTTGTCAAATGTTACATCCGAGGTGTTAGGTTGCCTTAGGTTATGATATATAACGTTATAGACGCATATAATGTTCCCACCGAGAAGTAGGGTCCGACTCGCCAGAAATGTTGTCAAATGTTACATCCGAGGTGTTTGGTTGCCTTAGGTTAGGTTATATGACGTTATAGACGCATATAATGTTCCCACCGAGAAGTAGGGTCCGACACATATGGAATCTTGTCAAATGTTACATCCGAGGTGTTTGGTTGCCTTAGGTTAGGTTATATGACGTTATAGACGCATATAATGTTCCAACCGAGAAGTAGGTCCGACACGCCAGGATTGTTGTCAAATATTACATCCGAGATGTTAGGTTGCCTTAGGTTAGGATATATAACGTTATAGACGTATATACTGTTCCCACCGTGAAGTAGGGTCCGACACACCAGGAATATTGACAAATATTACATCCGAGTTGTTAGGATGCCTTAGGTTATGATATATAACGTTATAGACGCATATAATGCTCCCACCGAGATGTAGGGTCCGACACACCTGCAATGTTGTCAAATGTTACATCCGAGGTGTTAGGTTGCCTTAGGTCAGGATATGTAACGTTATAGACGCATATAATGTTCCCACTGAGAAGTAGGTTCCGACTCGCCAGGAATATTGTCATATGTTACATCCGAGCTGCTATGTTGCTTTAGGTAAGGATATACAACGTTATAGACGCATATAATGTTCCCACCGAGAAGTAGGCTCCGACACACATGGAATGTTGTCAAATGTTACATCCGAGGTGTTAGGTTGCCTTAGGTTAGGATATATAACGTTATAGACGCATATAATGTTCCCACCGATAAGTAGGGTCCGACGCGCCAGGAATATTGACAAATATTACATCCGAGTTGTTAGGTTGCCTTATTTTACGATATACAGCGTTATAGACGCATACAATGTTCCCACCGAGAAGTAGGGTCCGACAGGTTTGGAATGTTGGCAATAATACGTCCTAGGAGATAGGTTGCCTTAGGTTAGGATATACAACGTTATAGACGCATATATTATTCCCACCGAGAAGTAGGGCCCGACACACCTGGAATGTTGTCAAATGTTACATCCGAGGTGTTAGGTTGCCTTATGTTAGGATATATAACGTCCTAGACGCATATAATGTTCCCACCGAGAAGGAGGGTCCGACTCGACAGGAATGTTGTCAAATGTTACATCCGAGGTGCTCGGTTGCCTTAGGTTAGGATATATAACGTTATAGATGCATATAATGTTCCCACCGAGAAGTAGGGTCCGACTCGCCAGGAATATTGTCAAATGTTACATCCGAGGTGTTTGGTTGCCTTAGGTTAGGTTATATGACGTTATAGACGCATATAATGTTCCCACCGAGAAGTAGGTCCGACACGCCTGGATTGTTGTAAAATATTACATCCGAGATGTTAGGTGGCCTTAGGTTAGGATATATAACGTTATAGACGTATATACTGTTCCCACCGTGAAGTAGGTTCGACACACCAGGAATATTGACAAATATTACATCCTAGTTGCTAGGTTGCCTTATTTTACGATATACAGCGTTATAGACGCATACAATATTCCCACCGAGAAGTAGGGTCCGACAGTTTTGGAATGTTGGCAAATATTACATCCGAAGAGTTAGGTTGCCTTAGGTTGGGATATACAACATTATAGACGCATATAATGTTCCCACCGATAAGTAGGGTCCGACGCGCCAGGAATATTGACAAATATTACATCCGAGTTGTTAGGTTGCCTTATTTTACGATATACAGCGTTATAGACGCATACAATGTTCCCACCGAGAAGTAGGGTCCGACAGGTTTGGAATGTTGGCAATAATACGTCCTAGGAGATAGGTTGCCTTAGGTTAGGATATACAACGTTATAGACGCATATATTATTCCCACCGAGAAGTAGGGCCCGACACACCTGGTATGTTGTCAAATGTTACATCCGAGGTGTTAGGTTGCCTTATGTTAGGATATATAACGTTCTAGACGCATATAATGTTCCCACCGAGATGGAGGGTCCGACTCGACAGGAATGTTGTCAAATGTTACATCCGAGGTGCTCGGTTGCCTTAGGTTAGGATATATAACGTTATAGATGCATATAATGTTCCCACCGAGAAGTAGGGTCCGACTCGCCAGGAATATTGTCAAATGTTACATCCGAGGTGTTTGGTTGCCTTAGGTTAGGTTATATGACGTTATAGACGCATATAATGTTCCCACCGAGAAGTAGGTCCGACACGCCTGGATTGTTGTAAAATATTACATCCGAGATGTTAGGTGGCCTTAGGTTAGGATATATAACGTTATAGACGTATATACTGTTCCCACCGTGAAGTAGGTCCGACACACCAGGAATATTGACAAATATTACATCCTAGTTGCTAGGTTGCCTTATTTTACGATATACAGCGTTATAGACGCATACAATATTCCCACCGAGAAGTAGGGTCCGACAGTTTTGGAATGTTGGCAAATATTACATCCGAAGAGTTAGGTTGCCTTAGGTTGGGATATACAACATTATAGACGCATATAATGTTCCCACGGAGAAGTAGGGTCCGACAGACCTGGAATGTTGTCAAATGTTACATCCGAGGTGTTAGGTTAACTTTGGTTGGGATATATAACGTTATAGACGTATACAATGTTCCGACCGAGAAGTAGGTTCCGACAAGCCAGGAATGTTGTAAAATGTTACATTCGCGATGTTAGGTTGCCTTAGGTTAGGATATATAACGTTATAGACGCAAATAATGTTCCCACCGATAAGTAGGGTCCGACACGGCAGGAATATTGTCAAATCTTACATCCGAGTTATTAGGTTGCCTTAGGTTAGGATACATAACGTTATAGACGCATATAATATTCCCACTGGGAAGTAGGGTCCGACTCGCCAGGAATGTTGTCAAATGTTACATCTGAGGTGTTAGGTTGCCTTAGGTTAGGATATATAACGTTATAGACGCATGCAATGTTCCCACCGAGAAGTAGGTCCCGACACGCTTGGAATGTTGTCAAATGTTACAACCGAGGTGTTAGGTTGCCTTAGGATAGGTTATATGACGTTATAGACGCACATAATGTTCCCACCGAGAAGTAGGACCGACACGCCTGGATTTTTGTCAAATGTTACATCCGAGGTGTTATGTTGCCTTAGGTTAGGATATATAACGTTATAGACGCATATAATGTTCCCACCGATAAGTAGGGTCCGACACGCCAGGAATATTGACAAATTTTACATCCGAGTTGGTAGGTTGCCTTATTTTACGATATACAGCGTTATAGACGCATACAATACTCCCACCGAGAAGTAGGGTCCGACAGTTTTGGAATGTTGGCAAATATTACATCCGAAGAGTTAGGTTGCCTTAGGTTGGGATATACAACGTTATAGACGCATATAATGTTCCCACGGAGAAGTAGGGTCCGACAGACCTGGAATGTTGTCAAATGTTACATACGAGGTGTTAGGTTAACTTTGGTTAGGATATATAACGTTATAGACGCATATAATGTTCCCACCGAGAAGTAGGGTCCGACTCGCCAGAAATGTTGTCAAATGTTATATCCGAGGTGTTTGGTTGCCTTAGGTTAGCTTATATGACGTTATAGACGCATATAATGTTCCCACCGAGAAGTAGTGTCCGACTCGCCAGGAATGTTGTCAAATGTTACATCCGAGGTGCTAGGTTGCGTTAGGTTAGGATATAAAACGTTATAGACGCATATAATGTTCCCACCGAGAAGTAGGGTCCGACACATATGGAATCTTGTCAAATGTTACATCCGAGGTGTTCGGTTGCCTTAGGTTAGGTTATATGACGTTATAGACGCATATAATGTTCCAACCGAGAAGTAGGTCCGACACGCCAGGATTGTTGTCAAATATTACATCCGAGATGTTAGGTTGCCTTAGGTTAGGATATATAACGTTATAGACGTATATACTGTTCCCACCGTGAAGTAGGGTCCGACACACCAGGAATATTGAAAAATATTACATCCGAGTTGTTAGGTTGCCTTAGGTTATGATATATAACGTTATAGACGCATATAATGCTCCCACCGAGATGTAGGGTCCGACACACCTGCAATGTTGTCAAATGTTACATCCGAGGTGTTAGGTTGCCTTAGGTTAGGATATATAACGTTATAGACGCATATAATGTTCCCACTGAGAAGTAGGTTCCGACTCGCCAGGAATATTGTCTTATGTTACATCCGAGTTGCTATGTTTCTTTAGGTTAGGATATACAACGTTATAGACGCATATAATGTTCCCACCGAGTAGTAGGCTCCGACACACATGGAATGTTGTCAAATGTTACATCCGAGGTGTTAGGTTGCCTTAGGTTATGATATATAACGTTATAGACGCATATAATGTTCCCACCGAGAAGTAGTGTCCGACTCGCCAGGAATGTTGTCAAATGTTACATCCGAGGTGCTAGGTTGCGTTAGGTTAGGATATAAAACGTTATAGACGCATATAATGTTCCCACCGAGAAGTAGGGTCCGACACATATGGAATCTTGTCAAATGTTACATCCGAGGTGTTCGGTTGCCTTAGGTTAGGTTATATGACGTTATAGACGCATATAATGTTCCAACCGAGAAGTAGGTCCGACACGCCATGATTGTTGTCAAATATTACATCCGAGATGTTAGGTTGCCTTAGGTTAGGATATATAACGTTATAGACGTATATACTGTTCCCACCGTGAAGTATGGTCCGACACACCAGGAATATTGAAAAATATTACATCCGAGTTGTTAGGTTGCCTTAGGTTATGATATATAACGTTATAGACGCATATAATGCTCCCACCGAGATGTAGGGTCCGACACACCTGCAATGTTGTCAAATGTTACATCCGAGGTGTTAGGTTGCCTTAGGTTAGGATATATAACGTTATAGACGCATATAATGTTCCCACTGAGAAGTAGGTTCCGACTCGCCAGGAATATTGTCATATGTTACATCCGAGTTGCTATGTTTCTTTAGGTTAGGATATACAACGTTATAGACGCATATAATGTTCCCACCGAGAAGTAGGCTCCGACACACATGGAATGTTGTCAAATGTTACATCCGAGGTGTTAGGTTGCCTTAGGTTATGATATATAACGTTATAGACGCATATAATGTTCCCACCGAGAAGTAGGGTCCGACTCGCCAGAAATGTTGTCAAATGTTACATCCGAGGTGTTTGGTTGCCTTAGGTTAGGTTATATGACGTTATAGACGCATATAATGTTCCCACCGAGAAGTAGGGTCCGACACATATGGAATCTTGTCAAATGTCACATCCGAGGTGTTTGGTTGCCTTAGGTTAGGTTATATGACGTTATAGACGCATATAATGTTCCAACCGAGAAGTAGGTCCGACACGCCAGGATTGTTGTCAAATATTACATCCGAGATGTTAGGTTGCCTTAGGTTAGGATATATAACGTTATAGACGTATATACTGTTCCCACCGTGAAGTAGGGTCCGACACACCAGGAATATTGACAAATATTACATCCGAGTTGTTAGGATGCCTTAGGTTATGATATATAACGTTATAGACGCATATAATGCTCCCACCGAGATGTAGGGTCCGACACACCTGCAATGTTGTCAAATGTTACATCCGAGGTGTGAGGTTGCCTTAGGTTAGGATATATAACGTTATAGACGCATATAATGTTCCCACTGAGAAGTAGGTTCCGACTCGCCAGGAATATTGTCATATGTTACATCCGAGTTGCTATGTTGCTTTAGGTTAGGATATACAACGTTATAGACGCATATAATGTTCCCACCGAGAAGTAGGCTCCGACACACATGGAATGTTGTCAAATGTTACATCCGAGGTGTTAGGTTGCCTTAGGTTATGATATATAACGTTATAGACGCATATAATGTTCCCACCGAGAAGTAGGGTCCGACACACATGGAATGTTGTCAAATGTTACATCTGAGGTGTTAGGTTGCCTTAGGTTAGGATATATAACGTTATAGACGCATATAATGTTCCCACCGAGAAGTAGGTCCCGACACGCTTGGAATGCTGTCAAATGTTACATCCGAGGTGTTAGGTTGCCTTAGGTTAGGTTATATGACGTTATAGACGCATATAATGTTCCCACCGAGAAGTAGGTCCGACACGCCTGGATTGTTGTCAAATATTACATCCGAGATGTTAGGTTGCTTAGTTTAGGATATATAACGTTATAGGCGTATATACTGTTCCCACCGAGAAGTAGGGACCGACACACGTGGAATGTTGTCAAATGTCACATCCGAGGTGTTAGGTTGCCTTAGGATAGGTTATATGACGTTATAGACGCACATAATGTTCCCACCGAGAAGTAGGACCGACACGCCTGGATTTTTGTCAAATGTTACATCCGAGGTGTTAGGTTGCCTTAGGTTAGGATATATAACGTTATAGACGCATATAATGTTCCCACCGAGAAGTAGGGTCCGACACGTCTGGATTGTTGTCAGATATTACATCCGTGATGATAGGTTGCCGTAGGTTAGGATATATAACGTTATAGACGTATATACTGTTCCCACCGAGAAGTAGGATCCGACACACGTGGAATGTTGTCAAATGTTACATCCGAGGTGTTAGGTTGCCTTAGGTTAGGTTATATGACGTTATAGACGCATATAATGTTCCCACCGAGAAGTAGGTCCGACACGCCTGGATTGTTGTCAAATATTACATCCGAGATGTTAGGTGGCCTTAGGTTAGGATATATAACGTTATAGACGTATATACCGTTCCCACCGTGAAGTAGGTCCGACACACCAGGAATATTGAAAAATATTACATCCGAGTTGTTAGGTTGCCTTAGGTTATGATATATAACGTTATAGACGCATATAATGCTCCCACCGAGATGTAGGGTCCGACACACCTGCAATGTTGTCAAATGTTACATCCGAGGTGTTAGGTTGCCTTAGGTTAGGATATATAACGTTATAGACGCATATAATGTTCCCACTGAGAAGTAGGTTCCGACTCGCCAGGAATATTGTCATATGTTACATCCGAGTTGCTATGTTTCTTTAGGTTAGGATATACAACGTTATAGACGCATATAATGTTCCCACCGAGAAGTAGGCTCCGACACACATGGAATGTTGTCAAATGTTACATCCGAGGTGTTAGGTTGCCTTAGGTTATGATATATAACGTTATAGACGCATATAATGTTCCCACCGAGAAGTAGGGTCCGACTCGCCAGAAATGTTGTCAAATGTTACATCCGAGGTGTTTGGTTGCCTTAGGTTAGGTTATATGACGTTATAGACGCATATAATGTTCCCACCGAGAAGTAGGGTCCGACACATATGGAATCTTGTCAAATGTCACATCCGAGGTGTTTGGTTGCCTTAGGTTAGGTCATATGACGTTATAGACGCATATAATGTTCCAACCGAGAAGTAGGTCCGACACGCCAGGATTGTTGTCAAATATTACATCCGAGATGTTAGGTTGCCTTAGGTTAGGATATATAACGTTATAGACGTATATACTGTTCCCACCGTGAAGTAGGGTCCGACACACCAGGAATATTGACAAATATTACATCCGAGTTGTTAGGATGCCTTAGGTTATGATATATAACGTTATAGACGCATATAATGCTCCCACCGAGATGTAGGGTCCGACACACCTGCAATGTTGTCAAATGTTACATCCGAGGTGTGAGGTTGCCTTAGGTTAGGATATATAACGTTATAGACGCATATAATGTTCCCACTGAGAAGTAGGTTCCGACTCGCCAGGAATATTGTCATATGTTACATCCGAGTTGCTATGTTGCTTTAGGTTAGGATATACAACGTTATAGACGCATATAATGTTCCCACCGAGAAGTAGGTCCCGACACGCTTGGAATGCTGTCAAATGTTACATCCGAGGTGTTAGGTTGCCTTAGGTTAGGTTATATGACGTTATAGACGCATATAATGTTCCCACCGAGAAGTAGGTCCGACACGCCTGGATTGTTGTCAAATATTACATCCGAGATGTTAGGTTGCTTAGTTTAGGATATATAACGTTATAGGCGTATATACTGTTCCCACCGAGAAGTAGGGACCGACACACGTGGAATGTTGTCAAATGTCACATCCGAGGTGTTAGGTTGCCTTAGGATAGGTTATATGACGTTATAGACGCACATAATGTTCCCACCGAGAAGTAGGACCGACACGCCTGGATTTTTGTCAAATGTTACATCCGAGGTGTTAGGTTGCCTTAGGTTAGGATATATAACGTTATAGACGCATATAATGTTCCCACCGAGAAGTAGGGTCCGACACGTCTGGATTGTTGTCAGATATTACATCCGTGATGATAGGTTGCCGTAGGTTAGGATATATAACGTTATAGACGTATATACTGTTCCCACCGAGAAGTAGGATCCGACACACGTGGAATGTTGTCAAATGTTACATCCGAGGTGTTAGGTTGCCTTAGGTTAGGTTATATGACGTTATAGACGCATATAATGTTCCCACCGAGAAGTAGGTCCGACACGCCAGGATTGTTGTCAAATATTACATACGAGATGTTAGGTTGCCTTAGGTTAGGATATATAACGTTATAGAAGTATATACTGTTCCCACCGTGAAGTAGGGTCCGACACACCAGGAATATTGACAAATATTACATCCGAGTTGTTAGGTTGCCTTAGGTTATGATATATAACGTTATAGACGTATATACCGTTCCCACCGTGAAGTAGGGTCCGACACACCAGGAATATTGACAAATATTACATCCGAGTCGTTAGGTTTCATTATTTTACGATATACAGCGTTATAGACGCATACAATATTCCCACCGAGAAGTAGGGTCCGACAGGTTTGGAATGTTGGCAAATATTACATCCGAGGAGTTAGGTTGCCTTAGGATAGGATATACAACGTTATAGACGCATATAATGCTCCCACTGAGAAGTAGGGTCCGACACACCTGGAATGTTGTCAAATGTTACATCCGAGGCGTTAGGTTGCCTTAGGTTCGGATATACAACATTATAGACGCATATAATGTTCCCACCGATAAGTAGGGTCCGACGCGCCAGGAATATTGACAAATATTACATCCGAGTTGTTAGGTTGCCTTATTTTACGATATACAGCGTTATAGACGCATACAATGTTCCCACCGAGAAGTAGGGTCCGACAGTTTTGGAATGTTGGCAATAATACGTCCTAGGAGATAGGTTGCCTTAGGTTAGGATATACAACGTTATAGACGCATATATTATTCCCACCGAGAAGTAGGGCCCGACACACCTGGAATGTTGTCAAATGTTACATCCGAGGTGTTAGGTTGCCTTATGTTAGGATATATAACGTTCTAGACGCATATAATGTTCCCACCGAGAAGGAGGGTCCGACTCGACAGGAATGTTGTCAAATGTTACATCCGAGGTGCTCGGTTGCCTTAGGTTAGGATATATAACGTTATAGATGCATATAATGTTCCCACCGAGAAGTAGGGTCCGACTCGCCAGGAATATTGTCAAATGTTACATCCGAGGTGTTTGGTTGCCTTAGGTTAGGTTATATGACGTTATAGACGCATATAATGTTCCCACCGAGAAGTAGGTCCGACACGCCTGGATTGTTGTAAAATATTACATCCGAGATGTTAGGTGGCCTTAGGTTAGGATATATAACGTTATAGACGTATATACTGTTCCCACCGTGAAGTAGGTCCGACACACCAGGAATATTGACAAATATTACATCCTAGTTGCTAGGTTGCCTTATTTTACGATATACAGCGTTATAGACACATACAATATTCCCACCGAGAAGTAGGGTCCGACAGTTTTGGAATGTTGGCAAATATTACATCCGAAGAGTTAGGTTGCCTTAGGTTGGGATATACAACATTATAGACGCATATAATGTTCCCACGGAGAAGTAGGGTCCGACAGACCTGGAATGTTGTCAAATGTTACATCCGAGGTGTTAGGTTAACTTTGGTTGGGATATATAACGTTATAGACGTATACAATGTTCCGACCGAGAAGTAGGTTCCGACAAGCCAGGAATGTTGTAAAATGTTACATTCGCGATGTTAGGTTGCCTTAGGTTAGGATATATAACGTTATAGACGCAAATAATGTTCCCACCGATAAGTAGGGTCCGACACGGCAGGAATATTGTCAAATCTTACATCCGAGTTATTAGGTTGCCTTAGGTTAGGATACATAACGTTATAGACGCATATAATATTCCCACTGGGAAGTAGGGTCCGACTCGCCAGGAATGTTGTCAAATGTTACATCTGAGGTGTTAGGTTGCCTTAGGTTAGGATATATAACGTTATAGACGCATGCAATGTTCCCACCGAGAAGTAGGTCCCGACACGCTTGGAATGTTGTCAAATGTTACAACCGAGGTGTTAGGTTGCCTTAGGATAGGTTATATGACGTTATAGACGCACATAATGTTCCCACCGAGAAGTAGGACCGACACGCCTGGATTTTTGTCAAATGTTACATCCGAGGTGTTATGTTGCCTTAGGTTAGGATATATAACGTTATAGACGCATATAATGTTCCCACCGATAAGTAGGGTCCGACACGCCAGGAATATTGACAAATTTTACATCCGAGTTGGTAGGTTGCCTTATTTTACGATATACAGCGTTATAGACGCATACAATACTCCCACCGAGAAGTAGGGTCCGACAGTTTTGGAATGTTGGCAAATATTACATCCGAAGAGTTAGGTTGCCTTAGGTTGGGATATACAACGTTATAGACGCATATAATGTTCCCACGGAGAAGTAGGGTCCGACAGACCTGGAATGTTGTCAAATGTTACATACGAGGTGTTAGGTTAACTTTGGTTAGGATATATAACGTTATAGACGCATATAATGTTCCCACCGAGAAGTAGGGTCCGACTCGCCAGAAATGTTGTCAAATGTTATATCCGAGGTGTTTGGTTGCCTTAGGTTAGCTTATATGACGTTATAGACGCATATAATGTTCCCACCGAGAAGTAGTGTCCGACTCGCCAGGAATGTTGTCAAATGTTACATCCGAGGTGCTAGGTTGCGTTAGGTTAGGATATAAAACGTTATAGACGCATATAATGTTCCCACCGAGAAGTAGGGTCCGACACATATGGAATCTTGTCAAATGTTACATCCGAGGTGTTCGGTTGCCTTAGGTTAGGTTATATGACGTTATAGACGCATATAATGTTCCAACCGAGAAGTAGGTCCGACACGCCAGGATTGTTGTCAAATATTACATCCGAGATGTTAGGTTGCCTTAGGTTAGGATATATAACGTTATAGACGTATATACTGTTCCCACCGTGAAGTAGGGTCCGACACACCAGGAATATTGAAAAATATTACATCCGAGTTGTTAGGTTGCCTTAGGTTATGATATATAACGTTATAGACGCATATAATGTTCCCACCGAGAAGTAGTGTCCGACTCGCCAGGAATGTTGTCAAATGTTACATCCGAGGTGCTAGGTTGCGTTAGGTTAGGATATAAAACGTTATAGACGCATATAATGTTCCCACCGAGAAGTAGGGTCCGACACATATGGAATCTTGTCAAATGTTACATCCGAGGTGTTCGGTTGCCTTAGGTTAGGTTATATGACGTTATAGACGCATATAATGTTCCAACCGAGAAGTAGGTCCGACACGCCAGGATTGTTGTCAAATATTACATCCGAGATGTTAGGTTGCCTTAGGTTAGGATATATAACGTTATAGACGTATATACTGTTCCCACCGTGAAGTATGGTCCGACACACCAGGAATATTGAAAAATATTACATCCGAGTTGTTAGGTTGCCTTAGGTTATGATATATAACGTTATAGACGCATATAATGCTCCCACCGAGATGTAGGGTCCGACACACCTGCAATGTTGTCAAATGTTACATCCGAGGTGTTAGGTTGCCTTAGGTTAGGATATATAACGTTATAGACGCATATAATGTTCCCACTGAGAAGTAGGTTCCGACTCGCCAGGAATATTGTCATATGTTACATCCGAGTTGCTATGTTTCTTTAGGTTAGGATATACAACGTTATAGACGCATATAATGTTCCCACCGAGAAGTAGGCTCCGACACACATGGAATGTTGTCAAATGTTACATCCGAGGTGTTAGGTTGCCTTAGGTTATGATATATAACGTTATAGACGCATATAATGTTCCCACCGAGAAGTAGGGTCCGACTCGCCAGAAATGTTGTCAAATGTTACATCCGAGGTGTTTGGTTGCCTTAGGTTAGGTTATATGACGTTATAGACGCATATAATGTTCCCACCGAGAAGTAGGGTCCGACACATATGGAATCTTGTCAAATGTCACATCCGAGGTGTTTGGTTGCCTTAGGTTGGTTATATGACGTTATAGACGCATATAATGTTCCAACCGAGAAGTAGGTCCGACACGCCAGGATTGTTGTCAAATATTACATCCGAGATGTTAGGTTGCCTTAGGTTAGGATATATAACGTTATAGACGTATATACTGTTCCCACCGTGAAGTAGGGTCCGACACACCAGGAATATTGACAAATATTACATCCGAGTTGTTAGGATGCCTTAGGTTATGATATATAACGTTATAGACGCATATAATGCTCCCACCGAGATGTAGGGTCCGACACACCTGCAATGTTGTCAAATGTTACATCCGAGGTGTGAGGTTGCCTTAGGTTAGGATATATAACGTTATAGACGCATATAATGTTCCCACTGAGAAGTAGGTTCCGACTCGCCAGGAATATTGTCATATGTTACATCCGAGTTGCTATGTTGCTTTAGGTTAGGATATACAACGTTATAGACGCATATAATGTTCCCACCGAGAAGTAGGCTCCGACACACATGGAATGTTGTCAAATGTTACATCCGAGGTGTTAGGTTGCCTTAGGTTATGATATATAACGTTATAGACGCATATAATGTTCCCACCGAGAAGTAGGGTCCGACACACATGGAATGTTGTCAAATGTTACATCTGAGGTGTTAGGTTGCCTTAGGTTAGGATATATAACGTTATAGACGCATATAATGTTCCCACCGAGAAGTAGGTCCCGACACGCTTGGAATGCTGTCAAATGTTACATCCGAGGTGTTAGGTTGCCTTAGGTTAGGTTATATGACGTTATAGACGCATATAATGTTCCCACCGAGAAGTAGGTCCGACACGCCTGGATTGTTGTCAAATATTACATCCGAGATGTTAGGTTGCTTAGTTTAGGATATATAACGTTATAGGCGTATATACTGTTCCCACCGAGAAGTAGGGACCGACACACGTGGAATGTTGTCAAATGTCACATCCGAGGTGTTAGGTTGCCTTAGGATAGGTTATATGACGTTATAGACGCACATAATGTTCCCACCGAGAAGTAGGACCGACACGCCTGGATTTTTGTCAAATGTTACATCCGAGGTGTTAGGTTGCCTTAGGTTAGGATATATAACGTTATAGACGCATATAATGTTCCCACCGAGAAGTAGGGTCCGACACGTCTGGATTGTTGTCAGATATTACATCCGTGATGATAGGTTGCCGTAGGTTAGGATATATAACGTTATAGACGTATATACTGTTCCCACCGAGAAGTAGGATCCGACACACGTGGAATGTTGTCAAATGTTACATCCGAGGTGTTAGGTTGCCTTAGGTTAGGTTATATGACGTTATAGACGCATATAATGTTCCCACCGAGAAGTAGGTCCGACACGCCTGGATTGTTGTCAAATATTACATCCGAGATGTTAGGTGGCCTTAGGTTAGGATATATAACGTTATAGACGTATATACCGTTCCCACCGTGAAGTAGGTCCGACACACCAGGAATATTGAAAAATATTACATCCGAGTTGTTAGGTTGCCTTAGGTTATGATATATAACGTTATAGACGCATATAATGCTCCCACCGAGATGTAGGGTCCGACACACCTGCAATGTTGTCAAATGTTACATCCGAGGTGTTAGGTTGCCTTAGGTTAGGATATATAACGTTATAGACGCATATAATGTTCCCACTGAGAAGTAGGTTCCGACTCGCCAGGAATATTGTCATATGTTACATCCGAGTTGCTATGTTTCTTTAGGTTAGGATATACAACGTTATAGACGCATATAATGTTCCCACCGAGAAGTAGGCTCCGACACACATGGAATGTTGTCAAATGTTACATCCGAGGTGTTAGGTTGCCTTAGGTTATGATATATAACGTTATAGACGCATATAATGTTCCCACCGAGAAGTAGGGTCCGACTCGCCAGAAATGTTGTCAAATGTTACATCTGAGGTGTTTGGTTGCCTTAGGTTAGGTTATATGACGTTATAGACGCATATAATGTTCCCACCGAGAAGTAGGGTCCGACACATATGGAATCTTGTCAAATGTCACATCCGAGGTGTTTGGTTGCCTTAGGTTAGGTCATATGACGTTATAGACGCATATAATGTTCCAACCGAGAAGTAGGTCCGACACGCCAGGATTGTTGTCAAATATTACATCCGAGATGTTAGGTTGCCTTAGGTTAGGATATATAACGTTATAGACGTATATACTGTTCCCACCGTGAAGTAGGGTCCGACACACCAGGAATATTGACAAATATTACATCCGAGTTGTTAGGATGCCTTAGGTTATGATATATAACGTTATAGACGCATATAATGCTCCCACCGAGATGTAGGGTCCGACACACCTGCAATGTTGTCAAATGTTACATCCGAGGTGTGAGGTTGCCTTAGGTTAGGATATATAACGTTATAGACGCATATAATGTTCCCACTGAGAAGTAGGTTCCGACTCGCCAGGAATATTGTCATATGTTACATCCGAGTTGCTATGTTGCTTTAGGTTAGGATATACAACGTTATAGACGCATATAATGTTCCCACCGAGAAGTAGGCTCCGACACACATGGAATGTTGTCAAATGTTACATCCGAGGTGTTAGGTTGCCTTAGGTTATGATATATAACGTTATAGACGCATATAATGTTCCCACCGAGAAGTAGGGTCCGACACACATGGAATGTTGTCAAATGTTACATCTGAGGTGTTAGGTTGCCTTAGGTTAGGATATATAACGTTATAGACGCATATAATGTTCCCACCGAGAAGTAGGTCCCGACACGCTTGGAATGCTGTCAAATGTTACATCCGAGGTGTTAGGTTGCCTTAGGTTAGGTTATATGACGTTATAGACGCATATAATGTTCCCACCGAGAAGTAGGTCCGACACGCCTGGATTGTTGTCAAATATTACATCCGAGATGTTAGGTTGCTTAGTTTAGGATATATAACGTTATAGGCGTATATACTGTTCCCACCGAGAAGTAGGGACCGACACACGTGGAATGTTGTCAAATGTTACATCCGAGGTGTTAGGTTGCCTTAGGATAGGTTATATGACGTTATAGACGCACATAATGTTCCCACCGAGAAGTAGGACCGACACGCCTGGATTTTTGTCAAATGTTACATCCGAGGTGTTAGGTTGCCTTAGGTTAGGATATATAACGTTATAGACGCATATAATGTTCCCACCGAGAAGTAGGGTCCGACACGTCTGGATTGTTGTCAGATATTACATCCGTGATGATAGGTTGCCGTAGGTTAGGATATATAACGTTATAGACGTATATACTGTTCCCACCGAGAAGTAGGATCCGACACACGTGGAATGTTGTCAAATGTTACATCCGAGGTGTTAGGTTGCCTTAGGTTAGGTTATATGACGTTATAGACGCATATAATGTTCCCACCGAGAAGTAGGTCCGACACGCCTGGATTGTTGTCAAATATTACATCCGAGATGTTAGGTGGCCTTAGGTTAAGATATATAACGTTATAGACGTATATACCGTTCCCACCGTGAAGTAGGTCCGACACACCAGGAATATTGACAAATATTACATCCGAGTTGCTAGGTTGCCTTATTTTACGATATACAGCGTTATAGACGCATACAATATTCCCACCGCGAAGTAGGGTCCGACAGTTTTGGAATGTTGGCAAATATTACATCCGAAGAGTTAGGTTGCCTTAGGTTGGGATATACAACGTTATAGACGCATATAATGTTCCCACGGAGAAGTAGAGTCCGACAGACCTGGAATGTTGTCAAATGTTACATCCGAGGTGTTAGGTTAACTTCGGTTAGGATATATAACGTTATAGACGCATATAATGTTCCCACCGTGAAGTAGGGTCCGACACACCAGGAATATTGACAAATATTACATCCGAGTTGTTAGGTTGCCTTAGGTTATGATATATAACGTTATAGACGTATATACCGTTCCCACCGTGAAGTAGGGTCCGACACACCAGGAATATTGACAAATATTACATCCGAGTCGTTAGGTTTCATTATTTTACGATATACAGCGTTATAGACGCATACAATATTCCCACCGAGAAGTAGGGTCCGACAGGTTTGGAATGTTGGCAAATATTACATCCGAGGAGTTAGGTTGCCTTAGGATAGGATATACAACGTTATAGACGCATATAATGCTCCCACTGAGAAGTAGGGTCCGACACACCTGGAATGTTGTCAAATGTTACATCCGAGGCGTTAGGTTGCCTTAGGTTAGGATATATGACGTTATAGACGCATATAATGCTCCCACCGAGAAGTAGGGTGCGACACGCCTGGAAAGTTGTCAAATATTACATCCGTGATGTTTGGTTGCCTTAGGTTAGGATATACAACGTTATAGTGGCATATAATGCTCCCACCCAGGAGTAGGGTCCGACACGCCTGGAATGTTGTCAAATGTTACATCTGAGGTGTTAGGTTGCCTTAGGTTAGGGTATATAACGTTATAGACGAATATAATGTTCCCACCGAGAAGTAGGTCCGACACGCCTAGATTGTTGTGAAATATTACATCCGAGATGTTAGGTTGAATTAGGTTAGGATATATAACGTTATAGATGTATATACTGTTCCCACCGAGAAGAAGGGTCCGACATACGTGGAATGTTGTCAAATGTTACATCCGAGGTGTTAGGTTGCCTAAGGTTAGGTTATATGACGTTATAGACGCATATAATGTTCCCACCGAGAAGTAGGTCCGACACGCCTGGATTGTTGTCAAACATCACATCCGAGTTATTAGGTTGCCTTAGGTTAGGATATGTAACGTTATAGACGCATATAATGTTCCCACCGAGAAGTAGGGTCCGACTCGCCAGGAATGTTGTCAAATGTTATATCTGAGGTGTTAGGTTGCCTTAGGTTAGGATATATAACGTTATAGACGCATGCAATGTTCCCACCGAGAAGTAGGTCCGACACGCCTGGATTGTTGTCAAACATCACATCCGAGTTATTAGGTTGCCTTAGGTTAGGATATGTAACGTTATAGACGCATATAATGTTCCCACCGAGAAGTAGGGTCCGACTCGCCAGGAATGTTGTCAAATGTTATATCTGAGGTGTTAGGTTGCCTTAGGTTAGGATATATAACGTTATAGACGCATGCAATGTTCCCACCGAGAAGTAGGTCCCGACACGCTTGGAATGTTGTCAAATGTTACATCCGAGGTGTTAGGTTGCCTTAGGTTAGGTTATATGACGTTATAGACGCATATAATGTTCCCACCGATAAGTAGGTCCGACACGCCTAGTTTGTTGTCAAACATTACATCCGAGATGTTAAGTTGCCTTAGGTTAGGATATATAACGTTATAGACGCATATAATGTTCCCACCGAGAAGTAGGGTCCGACACGTCTGGATTGTTGTCAGATATTACATCCGTGATGATAGGTTGCCGTAGGTTAGGATATATAACGTTATAGACGTATATACTGTTCCCACCGAGAAGTAGGATCCGACACACGTGGAATGTTGTCAAATGTTACATCCGAGGTGTTAGGTTGCCTTAGGTTAGGTTATATGACGTTATAGACGCATATAATGTTCCCACCGAGAAGTAGGTCCGACAAGCCTGGATTGTTGTCAAATATTACATCCGAGATGTTAGGTGGCCTTAGGTTAGGATATATAACGTTATATACGTATATACCGTTCCCACCGTGAAGTAGGTCCGACACACCAGGAATGTTGTCAAATGTTACATCCGAGGCGTTAGGTTGCCTTAGGTTAGGATATATGACGTTATAGACGCATATAATGCTCCCACCGAGAAGTAGGGTGCGACACGCCTGGAAAGTTGTCAAATATTACATCCGTGATGTTTGGTTGCCTTAGGTTAGGATATACAACGTTATAGTGGCATATAATGCTCCCACCGAGGAGTAGGGTCCGACACGCCTGGAATGTTGTCAAATGTTACATCTGAGGTGTTAGGTTGCCTTAGGTTAGGGTATATAACGTTATAGACGAATATAATGTTCCCACCGAGAAGTTGGTCCGACACGCCTGGATTGTTGTGAAATATTACATCCGAGATGTTAGGTTGAATTAGGTTAGGATATATAACGTTATAGATGTATATACTGTTCCCACCGAGAAGAAGGGTCCGACATACGTGGAATGTTGTCAAATGTTACATCCGAGGTGTTAGGTTGCCTAAGGTTAGGTTATATGACGTTATAGACGCATATAATGTTCCCACCGAGAAGTAGGTCCGACACGCCTGGATTGTTGTCAAACATCACATCCGAGTTATTAGGTTGCCTTAGGTTAGGATATGTAACGTTATAGACGCATATAATGTTCCCACCGAGAAGTAGGGTCCGACTCGCCAGGAATGTTGTCAAATGTTATATCTGAGGTGTTAGGTTGCCTTAGGTTAGGATATATAACGTTATAGACGCATGCAATGTTCCCACCGAGAAGTAGGTCCCGACACGCTTGGAATGTTGTCAAATGTTACATCCGAGGTGTCAGGTTGCCTTAGGTTAGGTTATATGACGTTATAGACGCATATAATGTTCCCACCGATAAGTAGGTCCGACACGCCTAGTTTGTTGTCAAACATTACATCCGAGATGTTAAGTTGCCTTATGTTAGGATATATAACGTTATGGACGTATATACTGTTCCCACCCGTGAAGTAGTGTCCGACACACCAGGAATATTGACAAATATTACATCCGTGTTGTTACTTTGCCTTATTTTACGATATACAGCGTTATAGACGCATACAATGTTCCCACCGAGATGTAGAGTCCGACAGGCTTGGAATGTTGGCAAATATTACATCCGTGGAGTTAGGTTGCCTTAGGTTAGGATATACAACTTTATAGACGTATATACTGTTCCCACCGAGAAGTAGGGTCCGACACACATGGAATCTTGTCAAATATTACATCCGACATGTTAGGTTGCCTTAGGTTAGGATATATAACGTTATAGACGCATATAATGTTCCCACCGAGAAGTAGGTCCGACACGCCCGGATTGTTGTCAAATATTACAGCCGAGATGTTAGGTTGCCTTAGGTTAGGATATAAAACGTTATAGACGCATATAATGTTCCCACCGAGAAGTAGGGTCCGACACACATGGAATCTTGTCAAATGTTACATCCGAGGTGTTAGGTTGCCTTAGGTTAATATATATAACGTTATAGATGTATATACTGTTCCCACCGAGAAGTAGGTCCGACACACGTGGAATGTTGTCAAATGTTACACCCTAGGTGTTAGATTGCCTTAGCTTAGGACATATAACGTTATAGACGTATATACTTATCCCACCGAGAAGGAGGGTCCGACTCGCCAGGTATGTTGTCAAATGTTACATCCGAGGTGTTAGGTTGCCTTAAGTTAGGATATACAACGTTATAGACGCATATAGTTTGCCCACCGAGAAGGAGGGTCCGACTCGCCAGGAATGTTGTCAAATGTTACATCCGAGGTGTTAGGTTGCCTTATGTTAGGATATATAACGTTACACACGCATATAATGTTCCCACCGAGAAGTAGAGTCCGACTCGCCAGAAATGTTGTCAAATGTTACATCAGAGGTGTTTGGTTGCCTTAGGTTAGGTTATATGACGTTACAGACGCATATAATGTTCCCACCGAGAAGTAGGTCCGACACGCCTGGATTGTTGTCAAATATTAAATCCGTGTTGTTAGGTTGCCTTAGGTTAGGATATACAACGTTATAGCAGTATACAATGTTCCGACCGAGAAGTAGGTTCCCACTCGCCAGAAATGTTGTCAAGTGTTACATCCGAGGTGTTAGGTTGCCTTAGGTTAGGATATATAACGTTATAGACGCATATAATGTTCCCAACGAGAAGTAGGGCCCGACACGCTTGAAATGTTGTCAAATGTTACATCCGAGGTGTTAGGTTGCCTTAGGTTAGGTTATATGACGTAATAGACGCAAATAATGTTCCCACCGAGAAGTAGGTACGACACGCTTGGAATGTTGTCAAATATTACATCCCAGTTGTTGGGTAGCCTTAGGTTAGGATATACAACGTTATAGACGCATATAATGTTCCCACCGAGAAGTAGGGTCCGACACACATGGAATGTTGTCAAATGTTACATCCGAGGTGTTAGGTTGCCTTAGGTTAGGATATATAAAGTTATAGACGCATATAATGTTCCCACCGAGAAGTGGGGTCCAACACGCCAGAAATGTTGTCAAATATTACATCCGAGACGTTAGGTTGCCTTAGATTAGGATATATACCGTTATAGAGTATATAATATTCCCACCGAAAAGTACGCTCCGACACCGCCGGAAAGTTGTAAAATGTTACATCAGAGATGTTATGTTGCCTTACATTAGGGTATATACCGTTATAGACATATATAATGTTCCCACCGATAAGTAGGGTCCGACACGCCAGGAATGTTGACAAATATTACATCCGAGTTGTTGGGTAGCCTTAGGTTAGGATGTACAACGTTATAGACGCATATAATGTTCCCACCGAGAAGTAGGGTCCGACACACATGGAATGTTGTCAAATGTTACATCCGAGGTGTTAGGATGCCTTAGGTTAGGATATATAACGTTATAGAAGCATATAATGTTCCCACCGAGAAGTATGGTCCGACTCGCCAGAAATGTAGTCAAATGTTACATCCGAGATGTTTGGTTGCCTTAGGTTAGGTTATATGACGTTATAGACGCATACAATGTTCCCACCGAGAAGTAGGGTCCGACAGGGTTGGAATGTTGGCAAATATTACATCCGAGGAGTTAGGTTGCCTTAGGTTAGGATATACAACGTTATAGACGCATATAATGTTCCCACCGAGAAGTAGGGTCCGACACACATGGAATGTTGTCAAATGTTACATCCGAGTTGTTAGGTTGCCTTAGGTTAGGATATATAACGTTATAGACGCATATAATGTTCCGACCGAGAAGTAGGGTCCGACTCGCCAGAAATGTTGTCAAATGTTACATCCGAGGTGTTTGGTTGCCTTAGGTTAGGTTATATGACGTTATAGACGCATATAATGTTCCCACCGAGAAGTAGGTTCCGACTCGCCAGGAATGTTGTCATATAATACATCCGAGTTATTAGGTTGCCTTATTCTAGGATATAAAGCGTTATAGACGCACATAATGTTCCCACCGAGAAGTAGGGTCGGACACGCCAGGAATTTTGTTAAAAATTACATCCGTATTGTTAGTTTGCCTTTGGTCAGGATATATAACGTTATAGCCGTATATACTTATCCCACCGAGAAGGAGGGTCCGACTCGCCAGGTATGTTGTCAAATGTTACATCCGAGGTGTTAGGTTGCCTTAGGTTAGGATATATAACGTTATAGAAGCATATAATGTTCCCACCGAGAAGTATGGTCCGACTCGCCAGAAATGTAGTCAAATGTTACATCCGAGATGTTTGGTTGCCTTAGGTTAGGTTATATGACGTTATAGACGCATATAATGTTCCCACCGAGAAGTAGGTCCGACACGCCTGGATTGTTGTCAAATATTACATCCGAGAAGTTAGGTTGCCTTAGGTTAGGATATATAACGTTATAGACGTATATACCGTTCCCACCGTGAAGTAGGGTCCGACACACCAGGAATATTGTCAAATATAACATCCGAGTTGTTAGGTTGCATTATTTTACGATATACAGCGTTATAGACGCATACAATGTTCCCAGCGAGAAGTAGGGTCCGACAGGTTTGGAATGTTGGCAAATATTACATCCGAGGAGTTAGGTTGCCTTAGGTTAGGATATACAACGTTATTGACGCATATAATGTTCCCACCGAGAAGTAGGGTCCGACACACATGGAATGTTGTCAAATGTTACATCCGAGTTGTTAGGTTGCCTTAGGTTAGGATATATAACGTTATAGACGCATATAATGTTCCCACATAGAAGTAAGGTCCGACTCGCCAGAAATGTTGTCAAATGTTACATCCGAGGTGTTTGGTTGCCTTAGGTTAGGTTATATGACGTTATAGACGCATATAATGTTCCCACCGAGAAGTAGGTTCCGACTCGCCAGGAATGTTGTCATATAATACATCCGAGTTATTAGGTTGCCTTATTCTAGGATATAAAGCGTTATAGACGCACATAATGTTCCCACCGAGAAGTAGGGTCGGACACGCCAGGAATTTTGTTAAAAATTACATCCGTATTGTTAGTTTGCCTTTGGTCAGGATATATAACGTTATAGCCGTATATACTTATCCCACCGAGAAGGAGGGTCCGACTCGCCAGGTATGTTGTCAAATGTTACATCCGAGGTGTTAGGTTGCCTTAGGTTAGGATATATAACGTTATAGAAGCATATAATGTTCCCACCGAGAAGTATGGTCCGACTCGCCAGAAATGTAGTCAAATGTTACATCCGAGATGTTTGGTTGCCTTAGGTTAGGTTATATGACGTTATAGACGCATATAATGTTCCCACCGAGAAGTAGGTCCGACACGCCTGGATTGTTGTCAAATATTACATCCGAGAAGTTAGGTTGCCTTAGGTTAGGATATATAACGTTATAGACGTATATACCGTTCCCACCGTGAAGTAGGGTCCGACACACCAGGAATATTGACAAATATAACATCCGAGTTGTTAGGTTGCATTATTTTACGATATACAGCGTTATAGACGCATACAATGTTCCCAGCGAGAAGTAGGGTCCGACAGGTTTGGAATGTTGGCAAATATTACATCCGAGGAGTTAGGTTGCCTTAGGTTAGGATATACAACGTTATTGACGCATATAATGTTCCCACCGAGAAGTAGGGTCCGACACACATGGAATGTTGTCAAATGTTACATCCGAGTTGTTAGGTTGCCTTAGGTTAGGATATATAACGTTATAGACGCATATAATGTTCCCACATAGAAGTAAGGTCCGACTCGCCAGAAATGTTGTCAAATGTTACATCCGAGGTGTTTGGTTGCCTTAGGTTAGGTTATATGACGTTATAGACGCATATAATGTTCCCACCGAGAAGTAGGTTCCGACTCGCCAGGAATGTTGTCATATAATACATCCGAGTTATTAGGTTGCCTTATTCTAGGATATAAAGCGTTATAGACGCACATAATGTTCCCACCGAGAAGTAGGGTCGGACACGCCAGGAATTTTGTTAAAAATTACATCCGCATTGTTAGTTTGCCTTTGGTCAGGATATATAACGTTATAGCCGTACATACTTATCCCACCGAGAAGGAGGGTCCGACTCGCCAGGTATGTTGTCAAATGTTACATCCGAGATGTTTGGTTGCCTTAGGTTAGGTTATATGACGTTATAGACGCATATAATGTTCCCACCGAGAAGTAGGTCCGACACGCCTGGAATGTTTTCAGATATTACATCCGAGATGTTACGTTGCCTTAGGTTAGGACATATAACGTTATAGACGTATATACTGTTCCCACCGAGAAGTGGGGTCCGACACGCCAGGAATGTTGACAAATATTACCTCCGAGTTGTTAGGTTGCCTTATCTTAGGGTATACAGCGTTATAGAGGCATATAATGTTCCCACCGAGAAGTAGGGTCCGACACGCCTGGCATGTTGTCAAGTGTTACATCCGAGTTGTTGGCTTGCCTTAGGTTTGGCTATGCGACGTTATAGACGTATATAATGTTCCCACCGAGAAGTAGGGTCCAACACGCCAGAAAAGTTGTCAAATATTACATCCGGGACGTTAGGTTGCCTTAGATTAGGATATATACCGTTATAGACGTATATAATATTCCCACCGAAAAGTACGCTCCGACACCGCCGGAAAGTTGTAAAATGTTACATCCGAGATGTTATGTTGCCTTACATTAGGGTATATACCGTTATAGACATATATAATATTCCCACCGATAAGTAGGGTTCGACACGCCAGGAATGTTGACAAATATTACATCCGAGTTGTTGGGTAGCCTTAGGTTAGGATGTACAACGCTATAGGCGCATATAATGTTCCCACCGAGAAGTAGGGTCCGACACACATGGAATGTTGTCAAATGTTACATCCGAGGTGTTAGGATGCCTTAGGTTAGGATATATAACGTTATAGAAGCATATAATGTTCCCACCGAGAAGTATGGCCCGACTCGCCAGAAATGTAGTCAAATGTTACATCCGAGATGTTTGGTTGCCTTAGGTTAGATTATATGACGTTATAGACGCATATAATGTTCCCACCGAGAAGTAGGTCCGACACGCCTGAATTGTTGTCAAATATTACATCCGAGAAGTTAGGTTGCCTTAGGTTAAGATATATAACGTTATAGACGTATATACCGTTCCCACCCTGAAGTAGGGTCCGACACACCAGGAATATTGACAAATATTACATCCGAGTTGTTAGGTTGCATTATTTTACGATATACAGCGTTATAGACGCATACAATGTTCCCAGCGAGAAGTAGGGTCCGACAGGTTTGGAATGTTGGCAAATATTACCTCCGAGTTGTTAGGTTGCCTTATCTTAGGGTATACAGCGTTATAGAGGCATATAATGTTCCCACCGAGAAGTAGGGTCCGACACGCCTGGCATGTTGTCAAGTGTTACATCCGAGTTGTTGGCTTGCCTTAGGTTTGGCTATGCGACGTTATAGACGTATATAATGTTCCCACCGAGAAGTAGGGTCCAACACGCCAGAAAAGTTGTCAAATATTACATCCGGGACGTTAGGTTGCCTTAGATTAGGATATATACCGTTATAGACGTATATAATATTCCCACCGAAAAGTACGCTCCGACACCGCCGGAAAGTTGTAAAATGTTACATCCGAGATGTTATGTTGCCTTACATTAGGGTATATACCGTTATAGACATATATAATGTTCCCACCGATAAGTAGGGTTCGACACGCCAGGAATGTTGACAAATATTACATCCGAGTTGTTGGGTAGCCTTAGGTTAGGATGTACAACGCTATAGGCGCATATAATGTTCCCACCGAGAAGTAGGGTCCGACACACATGGAATGTTGTCAAATGTTACATCCGAGGTGTTAGGATGCCTTAGGTTAGGATATATAACGTTATAGAAGCATATAATGTTCCCACCGAGAAGTATGGCCCGACTCGCCAGAAATGTAGTCAAATGTTACATCCGAGATGTTTGGTTGCCTTAGGTTAGATTATATGACGTTATAGACGCATATAATGTTCCCACCGAGAAGTAGGTCCGACACGCCTGAATTGTTGTCAAATATTACATCCGAGAAGTTAGGTTGCCTTAGGTTAGGATATATAACGTTATAGACGTATATACCGTTCCCACCCTGAAGTAGGGTCCGACACACCAGGAATATTGACAAATATTACATCCGAGTTGTTAGGTTGCATTATTTTACGATATACAGCGTTATAGACGCATACAATGTTCCCAGCGAGAAGTAGGGTCCGACAGGTTTGGAATGTTGGCAAATATTACATCCGAGGAGTTAGGTTGCCTTAGGTTAGGATATACAACGTTATAGACGCATATAATGTTCCCACCGAGAAGTAGGGTCCGACACACATGGAATGTTGGCAAATGTTACATCCGAGTTGTTAGGTTGCCTTAGGTTAGGATATATAACGTTATAGACGCATATAATGTTCCCACCGAAAAGTAGGGTCCGACTCGCCAGAAATGTTGTCAAATGTTACATCCGAGGTGTTTGGTTGCCTTAGGTTAGGTTATATGACGTTATAGACGCATATAATGTTCCCACCGAGAAGTAGGTTCCGACTCGCCAGGAATGTTGTCATATAATACATCCGAGTTATTACGTTGCCTTATTCTAGGATATAAAGCGTTATAGACGCACATAATGTTCCCACCGAGAAGTAGGGTCGGACACGCCAGGAATTTTGTTAAAAATTACATCCGTATTGTTAGTTTGCCTTTGGTCAGGATATATAACGTTATAGCCGTACATACTTATCCCACCGAGAAGGAGGGTCCGACTCGCCAGGTATGTTGTCAAATGTTACATCCGAGGTGTTAGGTTGCCTTGAGTTAGGATATACAACGTTATAGACGCATATAATGTTCCCACCGAGAAGTAAGCTCCGACACACCTGGAATGTTGTCAAATGTTACATCCGAAGTGTTAGGTTGCCTTAGGTTAGGATATATAACGTTATAGACGCATATAGTGTGCCCACCGAGAAGTATGGTCCGACTCGCCAGAAATGTAGTCAAATGTTACATCCGAGATGTTTGGTTGCCTTAGGTTAGGTTATATGACGTTATAGACGCATACAATGTTCCCACCGAGAAGTAGGGTCCGACAGGTTTGGAATGTTGGCAAATATTACATCCGAGGAGTTAGGTTGCCTTAGGTTAGGATATACAACGTTATAGACGCATATAATGTTCCCACCGAGAAGTAGGGTCCGACACACATGGAATGTTGTCAAATGTTACATCCGAGTTGTTAGGTTGCCTTAGGTTAGGATATATAACGTTATAGACGCATATAATGTTCCGACCGAGAAGTAGGGTCCGACTCGCCAGAAATGTTGTCAAATGTTACATCCGAGGTGTTTGGTTGCCTTAGGTTAGGTTATATGACGTTATAGACGCATATAATGTTCCCACCGAGAAGTAGGTTCCGACTCGCCAGGAATGTTGTCATATAATACATCCGAGTTATTAGGTTGCCTTATTCTAGGATATAAAGCGTTATAGACGCACATAATGTTCCCACCGAGAAGTAGGGTCGGACACGCCAGGAATTTTGTTAAAAATTACATCCGTATTGTTAGTTTGCCTTCGGTCAGGATATATAACGTTATAGCCGTATATACTTATCCCACCGAGAAGGAGGGTCCGACTCGCCAGGTATGTTGTCAAATGTTACATCCGAGGTGTTAGGTTGCCTTAGGTTAGGATATATAACGTTATAGAAGCATATAATGTTCCCACCGAGAAGTATGGTCCGACTCGCCAGAAATGTAGTCAAATGTTACATCCGAGATGTTTGGTTGCCTTAGGTTAGGTTATATGACGTTATAGACGCATATAATGTTCCCACCGAGAAGTAGGTCCGACACGCCTGGATTGTTGTCAAATATTACATCCGAGAAGTTAGGTTGCCTTAGGTTAGGATATATAACGTTATAGACGTATATACCGTTCCCACCGTGAAGTAGGGTCCGACACACCAGGAATATTGACAAATATAACATCCGAGTTGTTAGGTTGCATTATTTTACGATATACAGCGTTATAGACGCATACAATGTTCCCAGCGAGAAGTAGGGTCCGACAGGTTTGGAATGTTGGCAAATATTACATCCGAGGAGTTAGGTTGCCTTAGGTTAGGATATACAACGTTATTGACGCATATAATGTTCCCACCGAGAAGTAGGGTCCGACACACATGGAATGTTGTCAAATGTTACATCCGAGTTGTTAGGTTGCCTTAGGTTAGGATATATAACGTTATAGACGCATATAATGTTCCCACATAGAAGTAAGGTCCGACTCGCCAGAAATGTTGTCAAATGTTACATCCGAGGTGTTTGGTTGCCTTAGGTTAGGTTATATGACGTTATAGACGCATATAATGTTCCCACCGAGAAGTAGGTTCCGACTCGCCAGGAATGTTGTCATATAATACATCCGAGTTATTAGGTTGCCTTATTCTAGGATATAAAGCGTTATAGACGCACATAATGTTCCCACCGAGAAGTAGGGTCGGACACGCCAGGAATTTTGTTAAAAATTACATCCGTATTGCTAGTTTGCCTTTGGTCAGGATATATAACGTTATAGCCGTACATACTTATCCCACCGAGAAGGAGGGTCCGACTCGCCAGGTATGTTGTCAAATGTTACATCCGAGATGTTTGGTTGCCTTAGGTTAGGTTATATGACGTTATAGACGCATATAATGTTCCCACCGAGAAGTAGGTCCGACACGCCTGGAATGTTTTCAGATATTACATCCGAGATGTTACGTTGCCTTAGGTTAGGACATATAACTTTATAGACGTATATACTGTTCCCACCGAGAAGTGGGGTCCGACACGCCAGGAATGTTGACAAATATTACCTCCGAGTTGTTAGGTTGCCTTATCTTAGGGTATACAGCGTTATAGAGGCATATAATGTTCCCACCGAGAAGTAGGGTCCGACACGCCTGGCATGTTGTCAAGTGTTACATCCGAGTTGTTGGCTTGCCTTAGGTTTGGCTATGCGACGTTATAGACGTATATAATGTTCCCACCGAGAAGTAGGGTCCAACACGCCAGAAAAGTTGTCAAATATTACATCCGGGACGTTAGGTTGCCTTAGATTAGGATATATACCGTTATAGACGTATATAATATTCCCACCGAAAAGTACGCTCCGACACCGCCGGAAAGTTGTAAAATGTTACATCCGAGATGTTATGTTGCCTTACATTAGGGTATATACCGTTATAGACATATATAATGTTCCCACCGATAAGTAGGGTTCGACACGCCAGGAATGTTGACAAATATTACATCCGAGTTGTTGGGTAGCCTTAGGTTAGGATGTACAACGCTATAGGCGCATATAATGTTCCCACCGAGAAGTAGGGTCCGACACACATGGAATGTTGTCAAATGTTACATCCGAGGTGTTAGGATGCCTTAGGTTAGGATATATAACGTTATAGAAGCATATAATGTTCCCACCGAGAAGTATGGCCCGACTCGCCAGAAATGTAGTCAAATGTTACATCCGAGATGTTTGGTTGCCTTAGGTTAGATTATATGACGTTATAGACGCATATAATGTTCCCACCGAGAAGTAGGTCCGACACGCCTGAATTGTTGTCAAATATTACATCCGAGAAGTTAGGTTGCCTTAGGTTAGGATATATAACGTTATAGACGTATATACCGTTCCCACCCTGAAGTAGGGTCCGACACACCAGGAATATTGACAAATATTACATCCGAGTTGTTAGGTTGCATTATTTTACGATATACAGCGTTATAGACGCATACAATGTTCCCAGCGAGAAGTAGGGTCCGACAGGTTTGGAATGTTGGCAAATATTACATCCGAGGAGTTAGGTTGCCTTAGGTTAGGATATACAACGTTATAGACGCATATAATGTTCCCACCGAGAAGTAGGGTCCGACACACATGGAATGTTGTCAAATGTTACATCCGAGTTGTTAGGTTGCCTTAGGTTAGGATATATAACGTTATAGACGCATATAATGTTCCCACCGAAAAGTAGGGTCCGACTCGCCAGAAATGTTGTCAAATGTTACATCCGAGATGTTTGGTTGCCTTAGGTTAGGTTATATGACGTTATAGACGCATACAATGTTCCCACCGAGAAGTAGGGTCCGACAGGTTTGGAATGTTGGCAAATATTACATCCGAGGAGTTAGGTTGCCTTAGGTTAGGATATACAACGTTATAGACGCATATAATGTTCCCACCGAGAAGTAGGGTCCGACACACATGGAATGTTGTCAAATGTTACATCCGAGTTGTTAGGTTGCCTTAGGTTAGGATATATAACGTTATAGACGCATATAATGTTCCGACCGAGAAGTAGGGTCCGACTCGCCAGAAATGTTGTCAAATGTTACATCCGAGGTGTTTGGTTGCCTTAGGTTAGGTTATATGACGTTATAGACGCATATAATGTTCCCACCGAGAAGTAGGTTCCGACTCGCCAGGAATGTTGTCATATAATACATCCGAGTTATTAGGTTGCCTTATTCTAGGATATAAAGCGTTATAGACGCACATAATGTTCCCACCGAGAAGTAGGGTCGGACACGCCAGGAATTTTGTTAAAAATTACATCCGTATTGTTAGTTTGCCTTCGGTCAGGATATATAACGTTATAGCCGTATATACTTATCCCACCGAGAAGGAGGGTCCGACTCGCCAGGTATGTTGTCAAATGTTACATCCGAGGTGTTAGGTTGCCTTAGGTTAGGATATATAACGTTATAGAAGCATATAATGTTCCCACCGAGAAGTATGGTCCGACTCGCCAGAAATGTAGTCAAATGTTACATCCGAGATGTTTGGTTGCCTTAGGTTAGGTTATATGACGTTATAGACGCATATAATGTTCCCACCGAGAAGTAGGTCCGACACGCCTGGATTGTTGTCAAATATTACATCCGAGAAGTTAGGTTGCCTTAGGTTAGGATATATAACGTTATAGACGTATATACCGTTCCCACCGTGAAGTAGGGTCCGACACACCAGGAATATTGACAAATATAACATCCGAGTTGTTAGGTTGCATTATTTTACGATATACAGCGTTATAGACGCATACAATGTTCCCAGCGAGAAGTAGGGTCCGACAGGTTTGGAATGTTGGCAAATATTACATCCGAGGAGTTAGGTTGCCTTAGGTTAGGATATACAACGTTATTGACGCATATAATGTTTCCACCGAGAAGTAGGGTCCGACACACATGGAATGTTGTCAAATGTTACATCCGAGTTGTTAGGTTGCCTTAGGTTAGGATATATAACGTTATAGACGCATATAATGTTCCCACATAGAAGTAAGGTCCGACTCGCCAGAAATGTTGTCAAATGTTACATCCGAGGTGTTTGGTTGCCTTAGGTTAGGTTATATGACGTTATAGACGCATATAATGTTCCCACCGAGAAGTAGGTTCCGACTCGCCAGGAATGTTGTCATATAATACATCCGAGTTATTAGGTTGCCTTATTCTAGGATATAAAGCGTTATAGACGCACATAATGTTCCCACCGAGAAGTAGGGTCGGACACGCCAGGAATTTTGTTAAAAATTACATCCGTATTGTTAGTTTGCCTTTGGTCAGGATATATAACGTTATAGCCGTACATACTTATCCCACCGAGAAGGAGGGTCCGACTCGCCAGGTATGTTGTCAAATGTTACATCCGAGATGTTTGGTTGCCTTAGGTTAGGTTATATGACGTTATAGACGCATATAATGTTCCCACCGAGAAGTAGGTCCGACACGCCTGGATTGTTGTCAAATATTAAATCCGTGTTGTTTGGTTGCCTTAGGTTAGGATATACAACGTTATAGCAGTAAACAATGTTCCGACCGAGAAGTAGGTTCCCACTCGCCAGGAATGTTGTCAAATGTTACATCCGAGGTGTTAGGTTGCCTTAGGTTAGGATATATAACGTTATAGACGTATATACTGTTCCCACCGTGAAGTAGGGTCCGACACGCCAGGAATGTTGACAAATATTACATCCGAGTAGTTAGGTTGCCTTATTTTAGGATATACAGCGTTATAGACGCATATAATGTTTCCACCGAGAAGTAGTGTGCGACACGCCTGGAATGTTGTCAAATATAACATCCGAGTTGTTGGGTAGCCTTAGGTTAGGATATACAACGTTATAGACGCATATAATGTTCCCACCGAGAAGTAGGACCCGGCACGCTTGGAATGTTGTCAAATGTTACATCCGAGGTGTTAGGTTGCCTTGTTCTAGGATATACAGGGTTATAGACGCATATAATTTTCCCTGCGAGAAGTAGGGTCCGACAGACTTGGAAGGTTGTCAAATGTTACATCCGAGGTGTTAGGTTGCCTTAGGTTAGGATATATAACGTTATAGACGCATATAATGTTCCCACCGAGAAGTAGGTTCCGACTCGCCAGAAATGTTGTCAAATGTTACATCCGAGATGTTTGGTTGCCTTAGGTTAGGTTATATGACGTTATAGACGCATATAATGTTCCCACCGAGAAGTAGGTCCGACACGCCTGGAATGTTTTCAGATATTACATCCGAGATGTTACGTTGCCTTAGGTTAGGACATATAACGTTATAGACGTATATACTGTTCCCACCGAGAAGTGGGGTCCGACACGCCAGGAATGTTGACAAATATTACCTCCGAGTTGTTAGGTTGCCTTATCTTAGGGTATACAGCGTTATAGGGGCATATAATGTTCCCACCGAGAAGTAGGGTCCGACACGCCTGGCATGTTGTCAAGTGTGACATCCGAGTTGTTGGCTTGCCTTAGGTTTGGCTATGCGACGTTATAGACGTATATAATGTTCCCACCGAGAAGTAGGGTCCAACACGCCAGAAAAGTTGTCAAATATTACATCCGAGACGTTAGGTTGCCTTAGATTAGGATATATACCGTTATAGACGTATATAATATTCCCACCGAAAAGTACGCTCCGACACCGCCGGAAAGTTGTAAAATGTTACATCCGAGATGTTATGTTGCCTTACATTAGGGTATATACCGTTATAGACATATATAATGTTCCCACCGATAAGTAGGGTCCGACACGCCAGGAATGTTGACAAATATTACATCCGAGTTGTTGGGTAGCCTTAGGTTAGGATGTACAACGTTATAGACGCATATAATGTTCCCACCGAGAAGTAGGGTCCGACACACATGGAATGTTGTCAAATGTTACATCCGAGGTGTTAGGATGCCTTAGGTTAGGATATATAACGTTATAGAAGCATATAATGTTCCCACCGAGAAGTATGGTCCGACTCGCCAGAAATGTAGTCAAATGTTACATCCGAGATGTTTGGTTGCCTTAGGTTAGATTATATGACGTTATAGACGCATATAATGTTCCCACCGAGAAGTAGGTCCGACACGCCTGAATTGTTGTCAAATATTACATCCGAGAAGTTAGGTTGCCTTAGGTTAGGATATATAACGTTATAGACGTATATACCGTTCCCACCGTGAAGTAGGGTCCGACACACCAGGAATATTGACAAATATTACATCCGAGTTGTTAGGTTGCATTATTTTACGATATACAGCGTTATAGACGCATACAATGTTCCCAGCGAGAAGTAGGGTCCGACAGGTTTGGAATGTTGGCAAATATTACATCCGAGGAGTTAGGTTGCCTCAGGTTAGGATATACAACGTTATAGACGCATATAATGTTCCCACCGAGAAGTAGGGTCCGACACACATGGAATGTTGTCAAATGTTACATCCGAGTTGTTAGGTTGCCTTAGGTTAGGATATATAACGTTATAGACGCATATAATGTTCCCACCGAGAAGTAGGGTCCGACTCGCCAGAAATGTTGTCAAATGTTACATCCGAGGTGTTTGGTTGCCTTAGGTTAGGTTATATGACGTTATAGACGCATGTAATGTTCCCACCGAGAAGTGGGTTCCGACTCGCCAGGAATGTTGTCATATAATACATCCGAGTTATTACGTTGCCTTATTCTAGGATATAAAGCGTTATAGACGCACATAATGTTCCCACCGAGAAGTAGGGTCGGACACGCCAGGAATTTTGTTAAAAATTACATCCGTATTGTTAGTTTGCCTTTGGTCAGGATATATAACGTTATATCCGTATATACTTATCCCACCGAGAAGGAGGTTCCGACTCGCCAGGTATGTTGTCAAATGTTACATCCGAGGTGTTAGGTTGCCTTAAGTTAGGATATACAACGTTATAGACGCATATAATGTTCCCACCGAGAAGTAGGTTCCGACACACCTGGAATGTTGTCAAATGTTACATCCGAGGTGTTAGGTTGCCTTAGGTTAGGATATATAACGTTATAGACGCATATAGTGTGCCCACCGAGAAGGAGGGTCCGACTCGCCAGGAATGTTGTCAAATGTTACATCCGAGGTGTTAGGTTGCCTTATGTTAGGATATATAACGTTATAGACGTATGTACTGTTCCCACCGAGAAGTAGGGTCCGATACGCCAGGAATGTTGACATATATTAAATCCGAGTTGTTATGTTGCCTTACATTAGGGTATATAACGTTATAGACGTACATAATGTTCCCACCGAGAAGTAGGTCCGACACGCCTGGAATGATGTCAAATATTATATCCGAGTTGTTGGGTAGTCTTAGGTTAGGGAATACAACGTTATAGACGCATATAATGTGCCCACCCAGAAGTAGGTTCCGACAAGCCAGGAATGTTGTAAAATGTTACATTCGCGATGTTAGGTTGCCTTAGGTTAGGATATACAACGTTATAGACGCATATAAAGTTCTCAGCGAGAAGTAGTTCCGACACGCCTGGAATGTTGTCAAATATTACATCCGAGATGTTTGGTTGCCTTAGGTTAGGATATACAACGTTACAGACGCATATAATGTTCCCACCGAGATGTAGAGTCCGACTCGCCAGAAATGTTGTCAAATGTTACATCCGAGGTGTTTGGTTGCCTTATTTTAGGATATACAGCGTTATAGACGCATATAATGTTCCCACCGAGAAGTAGGATCCGACACGCCTGGAAAGTTGTCAAATATTAAATCCATGTTGTTTGGTTGCCTTAGGATAGGATATACAACGTTATGGACGCATATAATGCTCCCAACGAGGGGTAGGGTCCGACACGCCAGGAATGTTGTCAAATATTACATCCGAGTAGTTAGGTTGCCTTATTTTAGGATATACAGCGTTATAGACGCATATAATGTTTCCACCGAGAAGTAGTGTGCGACACGCCTGGAATGTTGTCAAATATTACATCCGAGTTGTTGGGTAGCCTTAGGTTAGGATATACAACGTTATAGACGCATATAATGTTCCCACCGAGAAGTAGGACCCGGCACGCTTGGAATGTTGTCAAATGTTACATCCGAGGTGTTAGGTTGCCTTGTTCTAGGATATACAGCGTTATAGACGCATATAATTTTCCCTGCGAGAAGTAGGGTCCGACAGACTTGGAATGTTGTCAAATATTACATCCGAAGAGTTAGGTTGCCTTATGTTAGGATATACAACGTTATAGACGCATATAATGTTCCCACCGAGAAGTAGGGTCCGACACACATGGAATGTTGTCAAATGTTACATCCGAGGTGTTAGGTTGCCTTAGGTTAGGATATATAACGTTATAGACGCATATAATGTTCCCACCGAGAAGTAGGTTCCGACTCGCCAGAAATGTTGTCAAATGTTACATCCGAGATGTTTGGTTGCCTTAGGTTAGGTTATATGACGTTATAGACGCATATAATGTTCCCACCGAGAAGTAGGTCCGACACGCCTGGAATGTTTTCAGATATTACATCCGAGATGTTACGTTGCCTTAGGTTAGGACATATAACGTTATAGACGTATATACTGTTCCCACCGAGAAGTGGGGTCCGACACGCCAGGAATGTTGACAAATATTACCTCCGAGTTGTTAGGTTGCATTATCTTAGGGTATACAGCGTTATAGAGGCATATAATGTTCCCACCGAGAAGTAGGGTCCGACACGCCTGGCATGTTGTCAAGTGTTACATCCGAGTTGTTGGCTTGCCTTAGGTTTGGCTATGCGACGTTATAGACGTATATAATGTTCCCACCGAGAAGTAGTGTCCGACACGCCAGGAATGTTGTCAAATATTACATCCGAGGAGTTAGGTTGCCGTAGATTAGGGTATATACCGTTATAGACGTATATAATGTTCCCACCGATAATTAGAGTCCGACACGCCAGAAATATTGTCACATATTACATCCGAGGAGTTAGGTTGCCTTAGGTTAAGGTATATAACGTTACAGGCGCATATAATCTTCCCACCGAGAAGTAGGTCCGACACGCCTGGAATGTTGTCAAATATTACATCCGAATTTTTGGGTTGCCTGAGGTTAGGCTATACAACGTTACAGACGCATATAATGTTCCCACCGAGAAGTAGGCTCCGACACGCCTGGAATGTTGTCAAATATTACGTCCGAGATGATAGGCTGGGTTAGGTTAGGTTATATTACGTTATTGATGTATATAAAGGTCCCACGGAGACGTAGAAGCCAACTGGCCAGGATTGTTGCCAAATATTACCGCCGCGATGTTAGATTGGGTTAGGTTAGGTTAGATTACGTTATTGTCGTATATAAAGGTCCCACGGAGACGAAGAGGCCAACTCGCCAGGTATGTCTTCAAATATTACCGCCGAGATGATAGGTTGGGTTAGGTTAGGTTATATTACGTCATTGATGTATATAAAGGTCCCACGGAGACGTAGAGGCCAACATGCCAGGAATGTTGCCAAATATTACCGCCGAGATGATAGGTTAGGTTAGGTTTGGTTATATTATGTTATTGATGTATATAAAGGTCCCACGGAGACGTAGAGGCCAACAAGCCAGGAATGTTGCCAAATATTAACGCCGAGATGATAGGTTGGGTTAGGTTAGGTTATATTACGTTATTGATGTATATAAAGGTCCCACGGAGACGCAGAGGCCAACTCGCCAGGAATGTTGTCAAATATTACCGCCGAGATGATAGGTTGGGTTAGGTTAGGTTATATTACGTTATTGATGTATATGAAGGACCCACATAGACGTAGGGGCCAACTCGCCAGGAATATTGTCAAATATTACCGCCGAGATGATAGGCTGGGTTAGGTTAGGTTATATTACGTTATTGATGTAAATAAAGGTCCCACGGAGACGTAGAAGCCAACTGGCCAGGATTGTTGCCAAATATTACCGCCGCGATGTTAGATTGGGTTAGGTTAGTTTAGATTACATTATTGTCGTATATAAAGGTCCCACGGAGACGAAGAGGCCAACAAGCCAGGAATGTTGCCAAATATTACCGCCGAGATGATAGGTTGGGTTAGGTTAGGTTATATTACGTTATTGATGTATATAAAGGTCCCACGGAGACGTAGAGGCCAACAAGCCAGGAATGTTGCCAAATATTACCGCCGAGATGATAGGTTGGGTTAGGTTAGGTTATATTACGTTATTGATGTATATAAAGGTCCCACGGAGACGTAGAGGCCAACAAGCCAGGAATGTTGCCAAATATTACAGCCGAGATGATAGGTTGGGTTAGGTTTGGTTATATTATGTTATTGATGTATATAAAGGTCCCACGGAGACGTAGAATCCAACTCGCTAGGAATGTTGTCAAATATTACAGCCGCGATGTTAGATTGGGTTACGTTAGGTTATATTACGTTATTGACGTATATAAAGGTCCCACGGAGACGTAGAGGCCAACTCGCCAGGAATGATTTCAAATATTACCGCCGAGATGTTAGATTGGGTTAGGGTAGGTTGTATTACGTCATAGACGTATAAAGTGTTCCCACCGAGAAGTAGGGCCCGACAAGAGAGGAATGTGGTTAAATGGTACCCAGAGAGGTTAGGTTGGGTTAGGTTACGTTATATTACGTTATTGATGAACATGAGGGTCCCACGGAGACGTAGAGGCCAACAAGCCAGGAATGTTGCCAAATATTACCGCCGAGATGTTAGTTTGGGTTAGGTTAGGTTATATTACGTTATTGATGTATGTAAAGGTCCCACGGAGACGTAGAGGCCAACAAGCCAGGAATGATGCCAAATATTACCACCGAGATGATAGGTTGGGTTAGGTTAGTTTATATTACGTTATTGATGTATATGAAGGACCCACATAGACGTAGGGGCCAACTCGCCAGGAATATTGTCAAATATTACCGCCGAGATGATAGGTTGGGTTAGGTTAGGTTATATTACGTTATTGATGTATATAAAGGTCCCACGGAGACGTAGAGGCCAACAAGACAGGAATGTGGTCAACTATTACCGCCGAGATGTTAGATTGGGTTAGGTTAGGTTATATTACGTTATAGATGTATATAAAGGTCCCACGCAGTCGTAGAGGCCAAAAAGCCAGGAATGTTGTCATATATTACCGCCGACATGTTAGGTTGGGTTAGGTTAGGTTACATTACGTTATTGATGTATATGAAGGACCCACATAGACGTGGGGGCCAACTCGCCAGGAATATTGTCAAATATTACCGCCGAGATGATAGGCTGGGTTAGGTTAGGTTATAGTACGTTATTGATGTATATAAAGGTCCCACGGAGACGTAGAAGCCAACTGGCCAGGATTGTTGCCAAATATTACCGCCGCGATGTTAGATTGGGTTAGGTTAGTTTAGATTACATTATTGTCGTATATAAAGGACCCACGGAGACGAAGAGGCCAACTCGCCAGGTATGTCTTCAAATATTACCGCCGAGATGATAGGTTCGGTTAGGTTAGGTTATATTACGTTATTGATGTATATAAATGTCACACGGAGACGTAGAGGGCAACAAGCCAGGAATGTTGTCAAATATTACCGCCGAGATGATAGGTTAGGTTAGGTTAGGTTATATTACGTTATTGATGTATATGAAGGACCCACATAGACGTAGGGGACAACGCGCCAGGAATATTGTCAAATATTACCGCCGAGATGGTAGGTTGGGTTAGGTTAGGTTATATTACGTTATTGATGTATATAAAGGTCCCACGGAGACGTAGAGGCCAACAAGCCAGGAATGTTGCCAAATATTACCGCCGAGATGATAGGTTGGGTTAGGTTTGGTTATATTATGTTATTGATGTATATAAAGGTCCCACGGAGACGTAGAATCCAACTCGATACGAATGTTGTCAAATATTACAGCCGCGATGTTAGATTGGGTTACGTTAGGTTATATTACGTTATTGACGTATATAAAGGTCCCACGGAGACGTAGAGGCCAACTCGCCAGGAATGTTGCCAAATATTACCGCCGAGATGATAGGTTGGGTTAGGTTAGGTTATATTACGTTATTGATGTATATAAAGGTCCCACATAGACGTAAGGGCCAACTCGCCAGGAATATTGACAAATATTACCGCCGAGATGATAGGTTGGGTTAGGTTAGGTTATATTATGTTATTGATGTATATAAAGATCCCACGGAGACGTAGAATCCAACTCGCCAGGAATGTTGCCAAATATTACCGCTGAGATGTTCGGTTGGGTTAGGTTAGGTTATATTACGCTATTGCTGCATATAAAAGTCCCACGGAGACGTAGAGGCCAACTCGCCAGGAATGATTTCAAATATTACCGCCGAGATGTTAGATTGGGTTAGGGTAGGTTGTATTACGTCATAGACGTATAAAGTGTTCCCACCGAGAAGTAGGGCCCGACAAGAGAGGAATGTGGTTAAATGGTACCCAGAGAGGTTAGGTTGGGTTAGGTTACGTTATATTACGTTATTGATGTACATGAGGGTCCCACGGAGACGTAGAGGCCAACAAGCCAGGAATGTTGCCAAATATTACCGCCGAGATGTTAGTTTGGGTTAGGTTAGGTTATATTACGTTATTGATGTATATAAAGGTCCCACGGAGACGTAGAGGCCAACAAGCCAGGAATGATGCCAAATATTACCACCGAGATGATAGGTTGGGTTAGGTTAGGTTATATTACGTTATTGATGTATATGAAGGACCCACATAGACGTAGGGGCCAACTCGCCAGGAATATTGTCAAATATTACCGCCGAGATGATAGGTTGGGTTAGGTTAGGTTATATTACGTTATTGATGTATATAAAGGTCCCACGGAGACGTAGAGGCCAACAAGACAGGAATGTGGTCAACTATTACCGCCGAGATGTTAGATTGGGTTAGGTTAGGTTATATTACGTTATAGATGTATATAAAGGTCCCACGCAGTCGTAGAGGCCAAAAAGCCAGGAATGTTGTCATATATTACCGCCGACATGTTAGGTTGGGTTAGGTTAGGTTACATTACGTTATTGATGTATATGAAGGACCCACATAGACGTGGGGGCCAACTCGCCAGGAATATTGTCAAATATTACCGCCGAGATGATAGGCTGGGTTAGGTTAGGTTATAGTACGTTATTGATGTATATAAAGGTCCCACGGAGACGTAGAAGCCAACTGGCCAGGATTGTTGCCAAATATTACCGCCGCGATGTTAGATTGGGTTAGGTTAGTTTAGATTACATTATTGTCGTATATAAAGGACCCACGGAGACGAAGAGGCCAACTCGCCAGGTATGTCTTCAAATATTACCGCCGAGATGATAGGTTCGGTTAGGTTAGGTTATATTACGTTATTGATGTATATAAATGTCCCACGGAGACGTAGAGGGCAACAAGCCAGGAATGTTGTCAAATATTACCGCCGAGATGATAGGTTAGGTTAGGTTAGGTTATATTACGTTATTGATGTATATGAAGGACCCACATAGACGTAGGGGACAACGCGCCAGGAATATTGTCAAATATTACCGCCGAGATGGTAGGTTGGGTTAGGTTAGGTTATATTACGTTATTGATGTATATAAAGGTCCCACGGAGACGTAGAGGCCAACAAGCCAGGAATGTTGCCAAATATTACCGCCGAGATGATAGGTTGGGTTAGGTTTGGTTATATTATGTTATTGATGTATATAAAGGTCCCACGGAGACGTAGAATCCAACTCGATACGAATGTTGTCAAATATTACAGCCGCGATGTTAGATTGGGTTACGTTAGGTTATATTACGTTATTGACGTATATAAAGGTCCCACGGAGACGTAGAGGCCAACTCGCCAGGAATGATTTCAAATATTACCGCCGAGATGTTAGATTGGGTTAGGGTAGGTTGTATTACGTCATAGACGTATAAAGTGTTCCCACCGAGAAGTAGGGCCCGACAAGAGAGGAATGTGGTTAAATGGTACCCAGAGAGGTTAGGTTGGGTTAGGTTACGTTATATTACGTTATTGATGAACATGAGGGTCCCACGGAGACGTAGAGGCCAACAAGCCAGGAATGTTGCCAAATATTACCGCCGAGATGTTAGTTTGGGTTAGGTTAGGTTATATTACGTTATTGATGTATGTAAAGGTCCCACGGAGACGTAGAGGCCAACAAGCCAGGAATGATGCCAAATATTACCACCGAGATGATAGGTTGGGTTAGGTTAGTTTATATTACGTTATTGATGTATATGAAGGACCCACATAGACGTAGGGGCCAACTCGCCAGGAATATTGTCAAATATTACCGCCGAGATGATAGGTTGGGTTAGGTTAGGTTATATTACGTTATTGATGTATATAAAGGTCCCACGGAGACGTAGAGGCCAACAAGACAGGAATGTGGTCAACTATTACCGCCGAGATGTTAGATTGGGTTAGGTTAGGTTATATTACGTTATAGATGTATATAAAGGTCCCACGCAGTCGTAGAGGCCAAAAAGCCAGGAATGTTGTCATATATTACCGCCGACATGTTAGGTTGGGTTAGGTTAGGTTACATTACGTTATTGATGTATATGAAGGACCCACATAGACGTGGGGGCCAACTCGCCAGGAATATTGTCAAATATTACCGCCGAGATGATAGGCTGGGTTAGGTTAGGTTATAGTACGTTATTGATGTATATAAAGGTCCCACGGAGACGTAGAAGCCAACTGGCCAGGATTGTTGCCAAATATTACCGCCGCGATGTTAGATTGGGTTAGGTTAGTTTAGATTACATTATTGTCGTATATAAAGGACCCACGGACACGAAGAGGCCAACTCGCCAGGTATGTCTTCAAATATTACCGCCGAGATGATAGGTTCGGTTAGGTTAGGTTATATTACGTTATTGATGTATATAAATGTCACACGGAGACGTAGAGGGCAACAAGCCAGGAATGTTGTCAAATATTACCGCCGAGATGATAGGTTAGGTTAGGTTAGGTTATATTACGTTATTGATGTATATGAAGGACCCACATAGACGTAGGGGACAACGCGCCAGGAATATTGTCAAATATTACCGCCGAGATGGTAGGTTGGGTTAGGTTAGGTTATATTACGTTATTGATGTATATAAAGGTCCCACGGAGACGTAGAGGCCAACAAGCCAGGAATGTTGCCAAATATTACCGCCGAGATGATAGGTTGGGTTAGGTTTGGTTATATTATGTTATTGATGTATATAAAGGTCCCACGGAGACGTAGAATCCAACTCGATACGAATGTTGTCAAATATTACAGCCGCGATGTTAGATTGGGTTACGTTAGGTTATATTACGTTATTGACGTATATAAAGGTCCCACGGAGACGTAGAGGCCAACTCGCCAGGAATGTTGCCAAATATTACCGCCGAGATGATAGGTTGGGTTAGGTTAGGTTATATTACGTTATTGATGTATATAAAGGTCCCACATAGACGTAAGGGCCAACTCGCCAGGAATATTGACAAATATTACCGCCGAGATGATAGGTTGGGTTAGGTTAGGTTATATTATGTTATTGATGTATATAAAGATCCCACGGAGACGTAGAATCCAACTCGCCAGGAATGTTGCCAAATATTACCGCTGAGATGTTCGGTTGGGTTAGGTTAGGTTATATTACGCTATTGCTGCATATAAAAGTCCCACGGAGACGTAGAGGCCAACTCGCCAGGAATGATTTCAAATATTACCGCCGAGATGTTAGATTGGGTTAGGGTAGGTTGTATTACGTCATAGACGTATAAAGTGTTCCCACCGAGAAGTAGGGCCCGACAAGAGAGGAATGTGGTTAAATGGTACCCAGAGAGGTTAGGTTGGGTTAGGTTACGTTATATTACGTTATTGATGTACATGAGGGTCCCACGGAGACGTAGAGGCCAACAAGCCAGGAATGTTGCCAAATATTACCGCCGAGATGTTAGTTTGGGTTAGGTTAGGTTATATTACGTTATTGATGTATATAAAGGTCCCACGGAGACGTAGAGGCCAACAAGCCAGGAATGATGCCAAATATTACCACCGAGATGATAGGTTGGGTTAGGTTAGGTTATATTACGTTATTGATGTATATGAAGGACCCACATAGACGTAGGGGCCAACTCGCCAGGAATATTGTCAAATATTACCGCCGAGATGATAGGTTGGGTTAGGTTAGGTTATATTACGTTATTGATGTATATAAAGGTCCCACGGAGACGTAGAGGCCAACAAGACAGGAATGTGGTCAACTATTACCGCCGAGATGTTAGATTGGGTTAGGTTAGGTTATATTACGTTATAGATGTATATAAAGGTCCCACGCAGTCGTAGAGGCCAAAAAGCCAGGAATGTTGTCATATATTACCGCCGACATGTTAGGTTGGGTTAGGTTAGGTTACATTACGTTATTGATGTATATGAAGGACCCACATAGACGTGGGGGCCAACTCGCCAGGAATATTGTCAAATATTACCGCCGAGATGATAGGCTGGGTTAGGTTAGGTTATAGTACGTTATTGATGTATATAAAGGTCCCACGGAGACGTAGAAGCCAACTGGCCAGGATTGTTGCCAAATATTACCGCCGCGATGTTAGATTGGGTTAGGTTAGTTTAGATTACATTATTGTCGTATATAAAGGACCCACGGAGACGAAGAGGCCAACTCGCCAGGTATGTCTTCAAATATTACCGCCGAGATGATAGGTTCGGTTAGGTTAGGTTATATTACGTTATTGATGTATATAAATGTCCCACGGAGACGTAGAGGGCAACAAGCCAGGAATGTTGTCAAATATTACCGCCGAGATGATAGGTTAGGTTAGGTTAGGTTATATTACGTTATTGATGTATATGAAGGACCCACATAGACGTAGGGGACAACGCGCCAGGAATATTGTCAAATATTACCGCCGAGATGGTAGGTTGGGTTAGGTTAGGTTATATTACGTTATTGATGTATATAAAGGTCCCACGGAGACGTAGAGGCCAACAAGCCAGGAATGTTGCCAAATATTACCGCCGAGATGATAGGTTGGGTTAGGTTTGGTTATATTATGTTATTGATGTATATAAAGGTCCCACGGAGACGTAGAATCCAACTCGATACGAATGTTGTCAAATATTACAGCCGCGATGTTAGATTGGGTTACGTTAGGTTATATTACGTTATTGACGTATATAAAGGTCCCACGGAGACGTAGAGGCCAACTCGCCAGGAATGTTGTCAAATATTACAGTCGCGATGTTAGATTGGGTTAGTGTAGGTTGTATTACGTTATTGATGTATATGAAGGACCCACATAAACGTAGGGGCCAACTCGCCAGGAATATTGTCAAATATTACCGCCGAGATGATAGGCTGGGTTAGGTTAGGTTATATTATGTTATTGATGTATATAAAGATCCCACGGTAACGTAGAGGCCAACAAGCCAGGAATGTTGTCAAATATTACCGCCGAGATGATAGGTTGGGTTAGGGTAGGTTGTATTACGTTATTCATGTATATAAAGGTCCCACGGAGACATAGAATCCAACTCGCCAGGAATGTTGCCAAATATTACCGCCGAGATGATAGGTTGGGTTAGGTTAGGCTATATTACGTTATTGATGTATATGAAGGACCCACATAGACGTAGAGGCCAACACGCCAGGAATATTGTCAAATATTACCGCCGAGATGATAGGTTGGGTTAGGTTAGGTTATATTACGTTATTGATGTATATAAAGGTCCCACATAGACGTAAGGGCCAACTCGCCAGGAATATTGTCAAATATTACCGCCGAGATGATAGGTTGGGTTAGGTTAGGTTATATTATGTTATTGATGTATATAAAGATCCCACGGAGACGTAGAATCCAACTCGCCAGGAATGTTGCCAAATATTACCGCCGAGATGTTCGGTTGGGTTAGGTTAGGTTATATTACGCTATTGCTGCATATAAAAGTCCCACGGAGACGTAGAGGCCAACTCGCCAGGAATGATTTCAAATATTACCGCCGAGATGTTAGATTGGGTTAGGGTAGGTTGTATTACGTCATAGACGTATACAGTGTTCCCACCGAGAAGTAGGGCCCGACAAGAGAGGAATGTGGTTAAATGGTACCCAGAGAGGTTAGGTTGGGTTAGGTTACGTTATATTACGTTATTGATGTACATGAGGGTCCCACGGAGACGTAGAGGCCAACAAGCCAGGAATGTTGCCAAATATTACCGCCGAGATGTTAGTTTGGGTTAGGTTAGGTTATATTACGTTATTGATGTATATAAAGGTCCCACGGAGACGTAGAGGCCAACAAGCCAGGAATGATGCCAAATATTACCACCGAGATGATAGGTTGGGTTAGGTTAGGTTATATTACGTTATTGATGTATATGAAGGACCCACATAGACGTAGGGGCCAACTCGCCAGGAATATTGTCAAATATTACCGCCGAGATGATAGGTTGGGTTAGGTTAGGTTATATTACGTTATTGATGTATATAAAGGTCCCACGGAGACGTAGAGGGCAACAAGCCAGGAATGTTGTCAAATATTACCGCCGAGATGATAGGTTAGGTTAGGTTAGGTTATATTACGTTATTGATGTATATGAAGGACCCACATAGACGTAGGGGACAACGCGCCAGGAATATTGTCAAATATTACCGCCGAGATGGTAGGTTGGGTTAGGTTAGGTTATATTACGTTATTGATGTATATAAAGGTCCCACGGAGACGTAGAGGCCAACAAGCCAGGAATGTTGCCAAATATTACCGCCGAGATGATAGGTTGGGTTAGGTTTGGTTATATTATGTTATTGATGTATATAAAGGTCCCACGGAGACGTAGAATCCAACTCGATACGAATGTTGTCAAATATTACAGCCGCGATGTTAGATTGGGTTACGTTAGGTTATATTACGTTATTGACGTATATAAAGGTCCCACGGAGACGTAGAGGCCAACTCGCCAGGAATGTTGTCAAATATTACAGTCGCGATGTTAGATTGGGTTAGTGTAGGTTGTATTACGTTATTGATGTATATGAAGGACCCACATAGACGTAGGGGCCAACTCGCCAGGAATATTGTCAAATATTACCGCCGAGATGATAGGCTGGGTTAGGTTAGGTTATATTTCGTTATTGATGTATATAAAGATCCCACGGTAACGTAGAGGCCAACAAGCCAGGAATGTTGTCAAATATTACCGCCGAGATGATAGGTTGGGTTAGGGTAGGTTGTATTACGTTATTCATGTATATAAAGGTCCCACGGAGACATAGAATCCAACTCGCCAGGAATGTTGACAAATATTACCGCCGAGATGATAGGTTGGGTTCGGTTAGGCTATATTACGTTATTGATGTATATGAAGGACCCACATAGACGTAGGGGCCAACACGCCAGGAATATTGTCAAATATTACCGCCGAGATGATAGGTTGGGTTAGGTTAGGTTATATTACGTTATTGATGTATATAAAGGTCCCACATAGACGTAAGGGCCAACTCGCCAGGAATATTGTCAAATATTACCGCCGAGATGATAGGTTGGGTTAGGTTAGGTTATATTATGTTATTGATGTATATAAAGATCCCACGGAGACGTAGAATCCAACTCGCCAGGAATGTTGCCAAATATTACCGCCGAGATGTTCGGTTGGGTTAGGTTAGGTTATATTACGCTATTGCTGCATATAAAAGTCCCACGGAGACGTAGAGGCCAACTCGCCAGGAATGATTTCAAATATTACCGCCGAGATGTTAGATTGGGTTAGGGTAGGTTGTATTACGTCATAGACGTATACAGTGTTCCCACCGAGAAGTAGGGCCCGACAAGAGAGGAATGTGGTTAAATGGTACCCAGAGAGGTTAGGTTGGGTTAGGTTACGTTATATTACGTTATTGATGTACATGAGGGTCCCACGGAGACGTAGAGGCCAACAAGCCAGGAATGTTGCCAAATATTACCGCCGAGATGTTAGTTTGGGTTAGGTTAGGTTATATTACGTTATTGATGTATATAAAGGTCCCACGGAGACGTAGAGGCCAACAAGCCAGGAATGATGCCAAATATTACCACCGAGATGATAGGTTGGGTTAGGTTAGGTTATATTACGTTATTGATGTATATGAAGGACCCACATAGACGTAGGGGCCAACTCGCCAGGAATATTGTCAAATATTACCGCCGAGATGATAGGTTGGGTTAGGTTAGGTTATATTACGTTATTGATGTATATAAAGGTCCCACGGAGACGTAGAGGCCAACAAGACAGGAATGTGGTCAACTATTACCGCCGAGATGTTAGATTGGTTTAGGTTAGGTTATATTACGTTATAGATGTATATAAAGGTCCCACGCAGACGTAGAGGCCAAAAAGCCAGGAATGTTGTCATATATTACCGCCGACATGTTAGGTTGGGTTAGGTTAGGTTACATTACGTTATTGATGTATATGAAGGACCCACATAGACGTGGGGGCCAACTCGCCAGGAATATTGTCAAATATTACCGCCGAGATGATAGGCTGGGTTAGGTTAGGTTATAGTACGTTATTGATGTATATAAAGGTCCCACGGAGATGTAGAAGCCAACTGGCCAGGATTGTTGCCAAATATTACCGCCGCGATGTTAGATTGGGTTAGGTTAGTTTAGATTACATTATTGTCGTATATAAAGGTCCCACGGAGACGAAGAGGCCAACTCGCCAGGTATGTCTTCAAATATTACCGCCGAGATGATAGGTTCGGTTAGGTTAGGTTATATTACGTTATTGATGTATATAAATGTCCCACGGAGACGTAGGGGGCAACAAGCCAGGAATGTTGTCAAATATTACCGCCGAGATGATAGGTTAGGTTAGGTTAGGTTATATTACGTTATTGATGTATATGAAGGACCCACATAGACGTAGGGGACAACGCGCCAGGAATATTGTCAAATATTACCGCCGAGATGATAGGTTGGGTTAGGTTAGGTTATATTACGTTATTGATGTATATAAAGGTCCCACGGAGACGTAGAATCCAACTCGATACGAATGTTGTCAAATATTACAGCCGCGATGTTAGATTGGGTTGCGTTAGGTTATATTACGTTATTGACGTATATAAAGGTCCCACGGAGACGTAGAGGCCAACTCGCCAGGAATGTTGTCAAATATTACAGTCGCGATGTTAGATTGGTTAGTGTAGGTTGTATTACGTTATTGATGTATATGAAGGACCCACATAGACGTAGGGGCCAACTCGCCAGGAATATTGTCAAATATTACCGCCGAGATGATAAGCTGGGTTAGGTTAGGTTATATTATGTTATTGATGTATATAAAGATCCCACGGTAACGTAGAGGCCAACTAGCCAGGAATGTTGTCAAATATTACCGCCGAGATGATAGGTTGGGTTAGGGTAGGTTGTATTACGTTATTCATGTATATAAAGGTCCCACGGAGACGTAGAATCGAACTCGCCAGGAATGTTGACAAATATTACCGCCGAGATGTTCGGTTGGGTTAGGTTAGGTTATATTACGCTATTGATGCATATAAAAGTCCCACGGAGACGTAGAGGCCAACTCGCTAGGAATGATTTCAAATATTACCGCCGAGATGTTAGATTGGGTTAGGGTAGGTTGTGTTACGTTATAGACGTATACAGTGTTCCCACCGAGAAGTAGGGCCCGACAAGAGAGGAATGTGGTTAAATGGTACCCAGAGAGGTTAGGTTGGGTTAGGTTACGTTATATTACGTTATTGATGTACATGAGGGTCCCACGGAGACGTAGAGGCCAACAAGCCAGGAATGTTGCCAAATATTACCGCCGAGATGTTAGATTGGGTTAGGTTATGTTGTATTACGTTATTGATGTATATAAAAATCCCACGGTAACGTAGAGGCCAACAAGCCAGGAATGTTGTCAAATATTACCGCCGAGATGATAGGTTGGGTTAGGGTAGGTTGTATTACGTTATTCATGTATATAAAGGTCCCACGGAGACGTAGAATCCAACTCGCCAGGAATGTTGCCAAATATTACCGCCGAAATGTTAGGTTGGGTTAGGTTAGGTTATATTACGTTATTGATGTATATAAAGGTCCCACGGAGACATAGAGGCCAACTCGTCAGGAATGTTGTCAAATATTACCGCCGAGATGATAGGTTGGATTAGGTTAGGTTATATTAAGTTATTGATGTATATGAAGATCCCACGGAGACGCAGAGGCCAACTCGCCAGGTATGTTGTCAAATATTACCGCCGAGATGATAGGTTGGGTTAGGTTAGGTTATATTACGTTATTGATGTATATAAAGGTCCCACGGAGACGTAGAGGCCAACAAGCCAGGAATGTAGCCAAATATTACCGCCGAGATGTTAGTTTGGGTTGGGTTAGGTTATATTATGTTATTGATGTATATAAAGGTCCCACGGAGACGTAGAATCCAACTCGCCAGGAATGTTGCCAAATATTACCGCGGAGATGTTCGGTTGGGTGAGGTTAGGTTATATTACGCTATTGATGCATATAAAAGTCCCACGGAGACGTAGAGGCCAAAAAGCCAGGAATGATTTCTAATATTACCGACGAGATGTTAGATTGGGTTAGGGTAGGTTGTATTACGTTATTGATGTATATAAAGGTCCCACGGAGACGTAGAATCCAACTCGCCAGGAATGTTGCCAAATATTACCGCCGAGATGTTCGGTTGGGTTAGGTTAGGTTATATTACGTTATTGATGTATATAAAGGTCCCACGGAGACGTAGAGGCCAACAAGCCAGGAATGATGCCAAATATTACCACCGAGATGATAGGTTGGGTTAGGTTAGGTTATATTACGTTATTGATGTATATGAAGGAGCCACATAGACGTAGGGGCCAACTCGCCAGGAATATTGTCAAATATTACCGCCGAGATGATAGGTTGGGTTAGGTTACGTTATATTACGTTATTGATGTATATAAAGGTCCCACGGAGACGTAGAGGCCAACAAGACAGGAATGTGGTCAACTATTACCGCCGAGATGTTAGATTGGGTTAGGTTAGGTTATATTACGTTATAGATGTATATAAAGGTCCCACGCAGACGTAGAGGCCAAAAAGCCAGGAATGTTGTCAAATATTACCGCCGACATGTTAGGTTGGGTTAGGTTAGGTTATATTACGTTATGGATTTATATGAAGGACCCACGTAGACGTACGGGCCAACTCGTCAGGAATATTGTCAAATATTACCGCCGAGATGATAGGTTGGATTAGGTTAGCTTATATTACGTTATTGATGTATATAACGGTCCCACGGTGACGTAGAGGCCAACTAGCCAGGAATGTTGCCAAATATTGCCGCAGAAATGTTAGGTTGGGTTAGGTTAGGTTATATTATGTTATTGATGTATATGAAGATCCCACGGAGACGCAGAGGCCAAATCGCCAGGTATGTGGTCAAATATTACCGCCGAGATGATAGGTTGGGTTAGGTTTGGTTATATTTCGTTATTAATGTATATGAAGGTCCCACGGAGACGTAGAGTCCAACTCGCCAGGAATGTTGTCAAATATTACAGCCGCGATGTTAGATTGGGTTAGGTTAGTTTAGATTACGTTATTGTCGTATATAAAGGTCCCACGGAGACGAAGAGGCCAACTCGCCAGGTATGTCTTCAAATATTACCGCCGAGATGATAGGTTGGGTTAGGTTAGGTTATATTACGTTATTGATGTATGTAAATGTCCCACGGAGACGCAGAGGGCAACAAGCCAGGAATGTTGCCAAATATTACCGCCGAGATGATAGGTTGAGTTAGGTTAGGTTATATTACGTTATTGATGTATATGAAGGACCCACATAGACGTAGCGGCCAACGCGCCAGGAATATTGTCAAATATTACTGCCGAGATGATAGGTTGGGTTAGGTTAGGTTATATTACGTTATTGATGTATATAAAGGTCCCACGGAGATGTAGAGGCCAACAAGCCAGGAATGTTGCCAAATATTACCGCCGAGATGATAGGTTGGGTTAGGTTAGGTTATATTACGTTATTGATGTATATAAAGGTCCCACGGAGACGTAGAGGCCAACAAGCCAGGAATGTTGCCAAATATTACAGCCGAGATGATAGGTTGGGTTAGGTTTGGTTATATTAAGTTATTGATGTATATAAAGGTCCCACGGAGACGTAGAATCCAACTCGCTAGGAATGTTGTCAAATATTACAGCCGCGATGTTAGATTGGGTTACGTTAGGTTATATTACGTTATTGACGTATATAAAGGTCCCACGGAGACGTAGAGGCCAACTCGCCAGGAATGTTGTCAAATATTACAGTCGCGATGTTAGATTGGGTTAGTGTAGGTTGTATTACGTTATTGATGTATATGAAGGACCCACATAGACGTAGGGGCCAACTCGCCAGGAATATTGTCAAATATTACCGCCGAGATGATAGGCTGGGTTAGGTTAGGTTATATTTCGTTATTTATGTATATAAAGATCCCACGGTAACATAGAGGCCAACAAGCCAGGAATGTTGTCAAATATTACCGCCGAGATGATAGGTTGGGTTAGGGTAGGTTGTATTACGTTATTCATGTATATAAAGGTCCCACGGAGACATAGAATCCAACTCGCCAGGAATGTTGCCAAATATTACCGCCGAGATGATAGGTTGGGTTAGGTTAGGTTATATTACGTTATTGATGTATATGAAGGACCCACATAGACGTAGGGGCCAACTCGCCAGGAATATTGTCAAATATTACCGCCGAGATGATAGGTTGGGTTGGGTTAGGTTATATTACGTTATTGATGTATATAAAGGTCCCACATAGACGTAGGGGCCAACTCGCCAGGAATATTGCCAAATATTACCGCCGAGATGTTAGATTGGGTTAGGTTAGGTTATATTATGTTATTGATGTATATAAAGGTCCCACGCAGACGTAGAATCCAACTCGCCAGGAATGTTGCCAAATATTACCGCGGAGATGTTCGGTTGGGTTAGGTTATGTTATATTACGCTATTGATGCATATAAAAGTCCCACGGAGACGTAGAGGCCAAAAAGCCAGGAATGATTTCTAATATTACCGCCGAGATGTTAGATTGGGTTAGGGTAGGTTGTATTACGTTATTGATGTATATAAAGGTCCCACGGAGACGTAGAATCCAACTTGCCAGGAATTTTGCCAAATATTACCGCCGAGATGTTCGGTTGGGTTAGGTTAGGTTATATTACGCTATTGATGCATATAAAAGTCCCACGGAGACGTAGAGGCCAACTCGCCAGGGATGATTTCAAATATTACCGCCGAGATGTTAGATTGGGTTAGGGTAGGTTGTATTACGTCATAGACGTATACAGTGTTCCCACCGAGAAGTAGGGCCCGACAAGAGAGGAATGTGGTTAAATGGTACCCAGAGAGGTTAGGTTGGGTTAGGTTACGTTATATTACGTTATTGATGTACATGAGGGTCCCACGGAGACGTAGAGGACAACAAGCCAGGAATGTTGCCAAATATTACCGCCGAGATGTTAGATTGGGTTAGGTTAGGTTATATTACGTTATAGATGTATATAAAGGTCCCACGCAGACGTAGAATCCAACTCGCCAGGAATGTTGCCAAATATTACCGCGGAGATGTTCGGTTGGGTTAGGTTAGGTTATATTACGCTATTGATGCATATAAAAGTCCCACGGAGACGTAGAGGCCAACTCGCTAGGAATGATTTCAAATATTACCGCCGAGATGTTAGATTGGGTTAGGGTAGGTTGTATTACGTCATAGACGTATACAGTGTTCCCACCGAGAAGTAGGGACCGACAAGAGAGGAATGTGGTTAAATGGTACCCAGAGAGGTTAGGTTGGGTTAGGTTACGTTATATTACGTTATTGATGTACATGAGGGTCCCACGGAGACGTAGAGGCCAACAAGCCAGGAATGTTGCCAAATATTACCGCCGAGATGTTAGATTGGGTTAGGTTAGGTTGTATTACGTTATTGATGTATATAAAGATCCCACGGTAACGTAGAGGCCAACAAGCCAGGAATGTTGTCAAATATTGCCGCCGAAATGTTAGGTTGGGTTAGGTTAGGTTATATTACGTTATTGATGTATATGAAGATCCCACGGAGACGCAGAGGCCAAATCGCCAGGTATGTGGTCAAATATTACCGCCGAGATGATAGGTTGGGTTAGGTTTGGTTATATTTCGTTATTAATGTATATGAAGGTCCCACGGAGACGTAGAGTCCAACTCGCCAGGAATGTTGTCAAATATTACAGCCGCGATGTTAGATTGGGTTAGGTTAGTTTAGATTACGTTATTGTCGTATATAAAGGTCCCACGGAGACGAAGAGGCCAACTCGCCAGGTATGTCTTCAAATATTACCGCCGAGATGATAGGTTAGGTTAGGTTAGGTTATATTACGTTATTGACGTATATAAAGGTCCCACGGAGACGTCGAGGCCAACTCGCCAGGAATGTTGTCAAATATTACAGTCGCGATGTTAGATTGGGTTAGTGTAGGTTGTATTACGTTATTGATGTATATGAAGGACCCACATAGACGTAGGGGCCCACTCGCCAGGAATATTGTCAAATATTACCGCCGAGATGATAAGCTGGGTTAGGTTAGGTTATATTATGTTATTGATGTATATAAAGATCCCACGGTAACGTAGAGGCCAACAAGCCAGGAATGTTGTCAAATATTACCGCCGAGATGATAGGTTGGGTTAGGGTAGGTTGTATTACGTTATTCATGTATATAAATGTCCCACGGAGACGTAGAATCCAACTCGCTAGGAATGTTGTCAAATATTACAGCCGCGATGTTAGATTGGGTTACGTTAGGTTATATTACGTTATTGACGTATATAAAGGTCCCACGGAGACGTAGAGGCCAACTCGCCAGGAATGTTGTCAAATATTACAGTCGCGATGTTAGATTGGGTTAGTGTAGGTTGTATTACGTTATTGATGTATATGAAGGACCCACATAGACGTAGGGGCCAACTCGCCAGGAATATTGTCAAATATTACCGCCGAGATGATAGGCTGGGTTAGGTTAGGTTATATTATGTTATTGATGTATATAAAGGTCCCACGGTAACGTAGAGGCCAACAAGCCAGGAATGTTGTCAAATATTACCGCGGAGATGATAGGTTGGGTTAGGGTAGGTTGTATTACGTTATTCATGTATATAAAGGTCCCACGGAGACGTAGAATCCAACTCGCCAGGAATGTTGCCAAATATTACCGCCGAAATGTTAGGTTGGGTTAGGTTAGGTTATATTACGTTATGGATTTATATGAAGGACCCACGTAGACGTAGGGACCAACTCGCCAGGAATATTGTCAAATATTACCGCCGAGATGATAGGTTGGGTTAGGTTAGGTTATATTACGTTATTGATGTATATAAAGGTCCCACATGGACGTAGGGGCCAACTCGCCAGGAATATTGTCAAATATTACCGCCGATATGATAGGTTGGGTTAGGTTAGGTTATATTATGTTATTGATGTATATAAAGATCCCACGGAGACGTAGAATCCAACTCGCCAGGAATGTTGCCAAATATTACCGCCGAGATGTTCGGTTGGGTTAGGTTAGGTTATATTACGCCATTGCTGCATATAAAAGTCCCACGGAGACGTAGAGGCCAACTCGCCAGGAATGATTTCAAATATTACCGCCGAGATGTTAGATTGGGTTAGGGTAGGTTGTATTACGTCCTAGACGTATACAGTGTTCCCACCGAGAAGTAGGGCCCGACAAGAGAGGAATGTGGTTAAATGGTACCCAGAGAGGTTAGGTTGGGTTAGGTTACGTTATATTACGTTATTGATGTACATGAGGGTCCCACGGAGACGTAGAGGACAACGAGCCAGGAATGTTGCCAAATATTACCGCCGAGGTGTTAGTTTGGGTTAGGTTAGGTTATATTACGTTATTGATGTATATAAAGGTCCCACGGAGACGTAGAGGCCAACAAGCCAGGAATGATGCCAAATATTACCACCGAGATGATAGGTTGGGTTAGGTTAGGTTATATTACGTTATTGATGTATATGAAGGACCCACATAGACGTAGGGGCCAACTCGCCAGGAATATTGTCAAATATTACCGCCGAGATGATAGGTTGGTTTAGGTTAGGTTATATTACGTTATTGATGTATATAAAGGTCCCACGGAGAAGTAGAGGCCAACAAGACAGGAATGTGGTCAACTATTACCGCCGAGATGTTAGATTGGGTTAGGTTAGTTTATATTACGTTATTTATGTATATAAATGTCCCACGGAGACGTAGAGGGCAACAAGCCAGGAATGTTGCCAAATATTACCGCCGAGATGATAGGTTGGGTTAGGTTAGGTTATATTACGTTATTGATGTATATGAAGGACCCACATAGACGTAGGGGCCAACGCGCCAGGAATATTGTCAAATATTACCGCCGAGAAGATAGGCTGGGTTAGGTTAGGTTATATTACGTTATTGATGTATATAAAGGTCCCACGGAGACGTAGAAGCCAACTGGCCAGGATTGTTGCCAAATATTACCGCCGCGATGTTAGATTGCGTTAGGTTAGTTTAGATTACGTTATTGTCGTATATAAAGGTCCCACGGACACGTAGAGGGCAACAAGCCAGGAATGTTGCCAAATATTACCGCCGAGATGATAGGTTGGGTTACGTTAGGTTATATTACGTTATTGATGTATATGAAGGACCGACATAGACGTAGGGGCCAACGCGCCAGGAATATTGTCAAATATTACCGCCGAGATGATAGGTTGGGTTAGGTTAGGTTATATTACGTTATTGATGTATATAAAGGTCCCACGGAGACGTAGAATCCAACTCGCCAGGAATGTTGTCAAATATTACAGCCGCGATGTTAGATTGGGTTACGTTAGGTTATATTACGTTATTGACGTATATAAAGGTCCCAGGGAGACGTAGAGGCCAACTCGCCAGGAATGTTGTCAAATATTACAGTCGCGCTGTTAGATTGGGTTAGTGTAGGTTGTATTACGTTATTGATGTATATGAAGGACCCACATAGACGTGGGGGCCAACTCGCCAGGAATATTGTCAAATATTACCGCCGAGATGATAGGCTGGGTTAGGTTAGGTTATATTACGTTATTGATGTATATAAAGGTCCCACGGAGACGTAGAAGCCAACTGGCCAGGATTGTTGCCAAATATTACCGCCGCGATGTTAGATTGCGTTAGGTTAGTTCAGATTACGTTATTGTCGTATATAAAGGTCCCACGGACACGTAGAGGGCAACAAGCCAGGAATGTTGCCAAATATTACCGCCGAGATGATAGGTTGGGTTACGTTAGGTTATATTACGTTATTGATGTATATGAAGGACCGACATAGACGTAGGGGCCAACGCGCCAGGAATATTGTCAAATATTACCGCCGAGATGATAGGTTGGGTTAGGTTAGGTTATATTACGTTATTGATGTATATAAAGGTCCCACGGAGACGTAGAATCCAACTCGCCAGGAATGTTGTCAAATATTACAGCCGCGATGTTAGATTCGGTTACGTTAGGTTATATTACGTTATTGACGTATATAAAGGCCCCACGGAGACGTAGAGGCCAACTCGCCAGGAATGTTGTCAAATATTACAGTCGCGATGTTAGATTGGGTTAGTGTAGGTTGTATTACGTTATTGATGTATATGAAGGACCCACATAGACGTAGGGGCGAACTCGCCAGGAATATTGTCAAATATTACCGCCGAGATGATAGGCTGGGTTAGGTTAGGTTATATTATGTTATTGATGTATATAAAGGTCCCACGGTAACGTAGAGGCCAACAAGCCAGGAATGTTGTCAAATATTACCGCGGAGATGATAGGTTGGGTTAGGGTAGGTTGTATTACGTTATTCATGTATATAAAGGTCCCACGGAGACGTAGAATCCAACTCGCCAGGAATGTTGCCAAATATTACCGCCGAAATGTTAGGTTGGGTTAGGTTAGGTTATATTACGTTATGGATTTATATGAAGGACCCACGTAGACGTAGGGGCCAACTCGTCAGGAATATTGTCAAATATTACCGCCGAGATGATAGGTTGGATTAGGTTAGCTTATATTACGTTATTGATGTATATAACGGTCCCACGGTGACGTAGAGGCCAACTAGCCAGGAATGTTGCCAAATATTGACGCCGAAATGTTAGGTTGGGTTAGGTTAGGTTATATTACGTTATTGATGTATATGAAGATCCCACGGAGACACAGAGGCCAAATCGCCAGGTATGTGGTCAAATATTACCGCCGAGATGATAGGTTGGGTTAGGTTTGGTTATATTTCGTTATTAATGTATATGAAGGTCCCACGGAGACGTAGAGTCCAACTCGCCAGGAATGTTGTCAAATATTACAGCCGCGATGTTAGATTGGGTTAGGTTAGTTTAGATTACGTTATTGTCGTATATAAAGGTCCCACGGAGACGAAGAGGCCAACTCGCCAGGTATATCTTCAAATATTACCGCCGAGATGATAGGTGGGGTTAGGTTAGGTCATATTACGTTATTGATGTATATAAATGTCCCACGGAGACGTAGAGGGCAAAAAGCCAGGAATGTTGCCAAATATTACCGCCGAGATGATAGGTTGGGTTAGGTTAGGTTATATTACGTTATTGATGTATATGAAGGACCCACATAGACGTAGGGGCCAACGCGCCAGGAATATTGTCAAATATTACCGCCGAGATGATAGGTTGGGTTAGGTTTGGTTATATTTCGTTATTAATGTATATGAAGGTCCCACGGAGACGTAGAGTCCAACTCGCCAGGAATGTTGTCAAATATTACAGCCGCGATGTTAGATTGGGTTACGTTAGGTTATATTACGTTATTGACGTATATAAAGGTCCCACGGAGACGTAGAAGCCAACTGGCCAGGATCGTTGCCAAATATTACCGCCGCGATGTTAGATTGCGTTAGGTTAGTTCAGATTACGTTATTGTCGTATATAAAGGTCCCACGGACACGTAGAGGGCAACAAGCCAGGAATGTTGCCAAATATTACCGCCGAAATGTTAGGTTGGGTTATGTTAGGTTATATTACGTTATTGATGTATATGAAGGACCGACATAGACGTAGGGGCCAACGCGCCAGGAATATTGTCAAATATTACCGCCGAGATGATAGGTTGGGTTAGGTTAGGTTATATTACGTTATTGATGTATATAAAGGTCCCACGGAGACGTAGAATCCAACTCGCCAGGAATGTTGTCAAATATTACAGCCGCGATGTTAGATTGGGTTACGTTAGGTTATATTACGTTATTGACGTATATAAAGGTCCCACGGAGACGTAGAGGCCAACTCGCCAGGAATGTTGTCAAATATTACAGTCGCGATGTTAGATTGGGTTAGTGTAGGTTGTATTACGTTATTGATGTATATGAAGGACCCACATAGACGTGGGGGCCAACTCGCCAGGAATATTGTCAAATATTACCGCCGAGATGATAGGCTGGGTTAGGTTAGGTTATATTACGTTATTGATGTATATAAAGGTCCCACGGAGACGTAGAAGCCAACTGGCCAGGATTGTTGCCAAATATTACCGCCGCGATGTTAGATTGCGTTAGGTTAGTTCAGATTACGTTATTGTCGTATATAAAGGTCCCACGGAGACGTAGAGGCCAACAAGCCAGGAATGATGCCAAATATTACCACCGAGATGATAGGTTGGGTTAGGTTAGGTTATATTACGTTATTGATGTATATGAAGGACCCACATAGACGTAGGGGCCAACTCGCCAGGAATATTGTCAAATATTACCGCCGAGATGATAGGTTGGTTTAGGTTAGGTTATATTACGTTATTGATGTATATAAAGGTCCCACGGAGAAGTAGAGGCCATCAAGACAGGAATGTGGTCAACTATTACCGCCGAGATGTTAGATTGGGTTAGGTTAGGTTATATTACGTTATTTATGTATATAAATGTCCCACGGAGACGTAGAGGGCAACAAGCCAGGAATGTTGCCAAATATTACCGCCGAGATGATAGGTTGGGTTAGGTTAGGTTATATTACGTTATTGATGTATATGAAGGACCCACATAGACGTAGGGGCCAACGCGCCAGGAATATTGTCAAATATTACCGCCGAGAAGATAGGCTGGGTTAGGTTAGGTTATATTACGTTATTGATGTATATAAAGGTCCCACGGAGACGTAGAAGCCAACTGGCCAGGATTGTTGCCAAATATTACCGCCGCGATGTTAGATTGCGTTAGGTTAGTTTAGATTACGTTATTGTCGTATATAAAGGTCCCACGGACACGTAGAGGGCAACAAGCCAGGAATGTTGCCAAATATTACCGCCGAGATGATAGGTTGGGTTACGTTAGGTTATATTACGTTATTGATGTATATGAAGGACCGACATAGACGTAGGGGCCAACGCGCCAGGAATATTGTCAAATATTACCGCCGAGATGATAGGTTGGGTTAGGTTAGGTTATATTACGTTATTGATGTATATAAAGGTCCCACGGAGACGTAGAATCCAACTCGCCAGGAATGTTGTCAAATATTACAGCCGCGATGTTAGATTGGGTTACGTTAGGTTATATTACGTTATTGACGTATATAAAGGTCCCAGGGAGACGTAGAGGCCAACTCGCCAGGAATGTTGTCAAATATTACAGTCGCGCTGTTAGATTGGGTTAGTGTAGGTTGTATTACGTTATTGATGTATATGAAGGACCCACATAGACGTGGGGGCCAACTCGCCAGGAATATTGTCAAATATTACCGCCGAGATGATAGGCTGGGTTAGGTTAGGTTATATTACGTTATTGATGTATATAAAGGTCCCACGGAGACGTAGAAGCCAACTGGCCAGGATTGTTGCCAAATATTACCGCCGCGATGTTAGATTGCGTTAGGTTAGTTCAGATTACGTTATTGTCGTATATAAAGGTCCCACGGACACGTAGAGGGCAACAAGCCAGGAATGTTGCCAAATATTACCGCCGAGATGATAGGTTGGGTTACGTTAGGTTATATTACGTTATTGATGTATATGAAGGACCGACATAGACGTAGGGGCCAACGCGCCAGGAATATTGTCAAATATTACCGCCGAGATGATAGGTTGGGTTAGGTTAGGTTATATTACGTTATTGATGTATATAAAGGTCCCACGGAGACGTAGAATCCAACTCGCCAGGAATGTTGTCAAATATTACAGCCGCGATGTTAGATTCGGTTACGTTAGGTTATATTACGTTATTGACGTATATAAAGGCCCCACGGAGACGTAGAGGCCAACTCGCCAGGAATGTTGTCAAATATTACAGTCGCGATGTTAGATTGGGTTAGTGTAGGTTGTATTACGTTATTGATGTATATGAAGGACCCACATAGACGTAGGGGCGAACTCGCCAGGAATATTGTCAAATATTACCGCCGAGATGATAGGCTGGGTTAGGTTAGGTTATATTATGTTATTGATGTATATAAAGGTCCCACGGTAACGTAGAGGCCAACAAGCCAGGAATGTTGTCAAATATTACCGCGGAGATGATAGGTTGGGTTAGGGTAGGTTGTATTACGTTATTCATGTATATAAAGGTCCCACGGAGACGTAGAATCCAACTCGCCAGGAATGTTGCCAAATATTACCGCCGAAATGTTAGGTTGGGTTAGGTTAGGTTATATTACGTTATGGATTTATATGAAGGACCCACGTAGACGTAGGGGCCAACTCGTCAGGAATATTGTCAAATATTACCGCCGAGATGATAGGTTGGATTAGGTTAGCTTATATTACGTTATTGATGTATATAACGGTCCCACGGTGACGTAGAGGCCAACTAGCCAGGAATGTTGCCAAATATTGACGCCGAAATGTTAGGTTGGGTTAGGTTAGGTTATATTACGTTATTGATGTATATGAAGATCCCACGGAGACACAGAGGCCAAATCGCCAGGTATGTGGTCAAATATTACCGCCGAGATGATAGGTTGGGTTAGGTTTGGTTATATTTCGTTATTAATGTATATGAAGGTCCCACGGAGACGTAGAGTCCAACTCGCCAGGAATGTTGTCAAATATTACAGCCGCGATGTTAGATTGGGTTAGGTTAGTTTAGATTACGTTATTGTCGTATATAAAGGTCCCACGGAGACGAAGAGGCCAACTCGCCAGGTATATCTTCAAATATTACCGCCGAGATGATAGGTGGGGTTAGGTTAGGTCATATTACGTTATTGATGTATATAAATGTCCCACGGAGACGTAGAGGGCAAAAAGCCAGGAATGTTGCCAAATATTACCGCCGAGATGATAGGTTGGGTTAGGTTAGGTTATATTACGTTATTGATGTATATGAAGGACCCACATAGACGTAGGGGCCAACGCGCCAGGAATATTGTCAAATATTACCGCCGAGATGATAGGTTGGGTTAGGTTTGGTTATATTTCGTTATTAATGTATATGAAGGTCCCACGGAGACGTAGAGTCCAACTCGCCAGGAATGTTGTCAAATATTACAGCCGCGATGTTAGATTGGGTTACGTTAGGTTATATTACGTTATTGACGTATATAAAGGTCCCACGGAGACGTAGAAGCCAACTGGCCAGGATCGTTGCCAAATATTACCGCCGCGATGTTAGATTGCGTTAGGTTAGTTCAGATTACGTTATTGTCGTATATAAAGGTCCCACGGACACGTAGAGGGCAACAAGCCAGGAATGTTGCCAAATATTACCGCCGAAATGTTAGGTTGGGTTATGTTAGGTTATATTACGTTATTGATGTATATGAAGGACCGACATAGACGTAGGGGCCAACGCGCCAGGAATATTGTCAAATATTACCGCCGAGATGATAGGTTGGGTTAGGTTAGGTTATATTACGTTATTGATGTATATAAAGGTCCCACGGAGACGTAGAATCCAACTCGCCAGGAATGTTGTCAAATATTACAGCCGCGATGTTAGATTGGGTTACGTTAGGTTATATTACGTTATTGACGTATATAAAGGTCCCACGGAGACGTAGAGGCCAACTCGCCAGGAATGTTGTCAAATATTACAGTCGCGATGTTAGATTGGGTTAGTGTAGGTTGTATTACGTTATTGATGTATATGAAGGACCCACATAGACGTGGGGGCCAACTCGCCAGGAATATTGTCAAATATTACCGCCGAGATGATAGGCTGGGTTAGGTTAGGTTATATTACGTTATTGATGTATATAAAGGTCCCACGGAGACGTAGAAGCCAACTGGCCAGGATTGTTGCCAAATATTACCGCCGCGATGTTAGATTGCGTTAGGTTAGTTCAGATTACGTTATTGTCGTATATAAAGGTCCCACGGAGACGTAGAGGCCAACAAGCCAGGAATGATGCCAAATATTACCACCGAGATGATAGGTTGGGTTAGGTTAGGTTATATTACGTTATTGATGTATATGAAGGACCCACATAGACGTAGGGGCCAACTCGCCAGGAATATTGTCAAATATTACCGCCGAGATGATAGGTTGGTTTAGGTTAGGTTATATTACGTTATTGATGTATATAAAGGTCCCACGGAGAAGTAGAGGCCATCAAGACAGGAATGTGGTCAACTATTACCGCCGAGATGTTAGATTGGGTTAGGTTAGGTTATATTACGTTATTTATGTATATAAATGTCCCACGGAGACGTAGAGGGCAACAAGCCAGGAATGTTGCCAAATATTACCGCCGAGATGATAGGTTGGGTTAGGTTAGGTTATATTACGTTATTGATGTATATGAAGGACCCACATAGACGTAGGGGCCAACGCGCCAGGAATATTGTCAAATATTACCGCCGAGAAGATAGGCTGGGTTAGGTTAGGTTATATTACGTTATTGATGTATATAAAGGTCCCACGGAGACGTAGAAGCCAACTGGCCAGGATTGTTGCCAAATATTACCGCCGCGATGTTAGATTGCGTTAGGTTAGTTTAGATTACGTTATTGTCGTATATAAAGGTCCCACGGACACGTAGAGGGCAACAAGCCAGGAATGTTGCCAAATATTACCGCCGAGATGATAGGTTGGGTTACGTTAGGTTATATTACGTTATTGATGTATATGAAGGACCGACATAGACGTAGGGGCCAACGCGCCAGGAATATTGTCAAATATTACCGCCGAGATGATAGGTTGGGTTAGGTTAGGTTATATTACGTTATTGATGTATATAAAGGTCCCACGGAGACGTAGAATCCAACTCGCCAGGAATGTTGTCAAATATTACAGCCGCGATGTTAGATTGGGTTACGTTAGGTTATATTACGTTATTGACGTATATAAAGGTCCCAGGGAGACGTAGAGGCCAACTCGCCAGGAATGTTGTCAAATATTACAGTCGCGCTGTTAGATTGGGTTAGTGTAGGTTGTATTACGTTATTGATGTATATGAAGGACCCACATAGACGTGGGGGCCAACTCGCCAGGAATATTGTCAAATATTACCGCCGAGATGATAGGCTGGGTTAGGTTAGGTTATATTACGTTATTGATGTATATAAAGGTCCCACGGAGACGTAGAAGCCAACTGGCCAGGATTGTTGCCAAATATTACCGCCGCGATGTTAGATTGCGTTAGGTTAGTTCAGATTACGTTATTGTCGTATATAAAGGTCCCACGGACACGTAGAGGGCAACAAGCCAGGAATGTTGCCAAATATTACCGCCGAGATGATAGGTTGGGTTACGTTAGGTTATATTACGTTATTGATGTATATGAAGGACCGACATAGACGTAGGGGCCAACGCGCCAGGAATGTTGTCAAATATTACCGCCGAGATGATAGGTTGGGTTAGGTTAGGTTATATTACGTTATTGATGTATATAAAGGTCCCACGGAGACGTAGAATCCAACTCGCCAGGAATGTTGTCAAATATTACAGCCGCGATGTTAGATTCGGTTACGTTAGGTTATATTACGTTATTGACGTATATAAAGGCCCCACGGAGACGTAGAGGCCAACTCGCCAGGAATGTTGTCAAATATTACAGTCGCGATGTTAGATTGGGTTAGTGTAGGTTGTATTACGTTATTGATGTATATGAAGGACCCACATAGACGTAGGGGCGAACTCGCCAGGAATATTGTCAAATATTACCGCCGAGATGATAGGCTGGGTTAGGTTAGGTTATATTATGTTATTGATGTATATAAAGGTCCCACGGTAACGTAGAGGCCAACAAGCCAGGAATGTTGTCAAATATTACCGCGGAGATGATAGGTTGGGTTAGGGTAGGTTGTATTACGTTATTCATGTATATAAAGGTCCCACGGAGACGTAGAATCCAACTCGCCAGGAATGTTGCCAAATATTACCGCCGAAATGTTAGGTTGGGTTAGGTTAGGTTATATTACGTTATGGATTTATATGAAGGACCCACGTAGACGTAGGGGCCAACTCGTCAGGAATATTGTCAAATATTACCGCCGAGATGATAGGTTGGATTAGGTTAGCTTATATTACGTTATTGATGTATATAACGGTCCCACGGTGACGTAGAGGCCAACTAGCCAGGAATGTTGCCAAATATTGACGCCGAAATGTTAGGTTGGGTTAGGTTAGGTTATATTACGTTATTGATGTATATGAAGATCCCACGGAGACACAGAGGCCAAATCGCCAGGTATGTGGTCAAATATTACCGCCGAGATGATAGGTTGGGTTAGGTTTGGTTATATTTCGTTATTAATGTATATGAAGGTCCCACGGAGACGTAGAGTCCAACTCGCCAGGAATGTTGTCAAATATTACAGCCGCGATGTTAGATTGGGTTAGGTTAGTTTAGATTACGTTATTGTCGTATATAAAGGTCCCACGGAGACGAAGAGGCCAACTCGCCAGGTATATCTTCAAATATTACCGCCGAGATGATAGGTGGGGTTAGGTTAGGTCATATTACGTTATTGATGTATATAAATGTCCCACGGAGACGTAGAGGGCAAAAAGCCAGGAATGTTGCCAAATATTACCGCCGAGATGATAGGTTGGGTTAGGTTAGGTTATATTACGTTATTGATGTATATGAAGGACCCACATAGACGTAGGGGCCAACGCGCCAGGAATATTGTCAAATATTACCGCCGAGATGATAGGTTGGGTTAGGTTTGGTTATATTTCGTTATTAATGTATATGAAGGTCCCACGGAGACGTAGAGTCCAACTCGCCAGGAATGTTGTCAAATATTACAGCCGCGATGTTAGATTGGGTTACGTTAGGTTATATTACGTTATTGACGTATATAAAGGTCCCACGGAGACGTAGAAGCCAACTGGCCAGGATCGTTGCCAAATATTACCGCCGCGATGTTAGATTGCGTTAGGTTAGTTCAGATTACGTTATTGTCGTATATAAAGGTCCCACGGACACGTAGAGGGCAACAAGCCAGGAATGTTGCCAAATATTACCGCCGAAATGTTAGGTTGGGTTATGTTAGGTTATATTACGTTATTGATGTATATGAAGGACCCACATAGACGTAGGGGCCAACTCGCCAGGAATATTGTCAAATATTACCGCCGATATGATAGGTTGGGTTAGGTTAGGTTATATTATGTTATTGATGTATATAAAGATCCCACGGAGACGTAGAATCCAACTCGCCAGGAATGTTGCCAAATATTACCGCCGAGATGTTCGGTTGGGTTAGGTTAGGTTATATTACGCTATTGCTGCATATAAAAGTCCCACGGAGACGTAGAGGCCAACTCGCCAGGAATGATTTCAAATATTACCGCCGAGATGTTAGATTGGGTTAGGGTAGGTTGTATTACGTCCTAGACGTATACAGTGTTCCCACCGAGAAGTAGGGCCCGACAAGAGAGGAATGTGGTTAAATGGTACCCAGAGAGGTTAGGTTGGGTTAGGTTACGTTATATTACGTTATTGATGTACATGAGGGTCCCACGGAGACGTAGAGGACAACGAGCCAGGAATGTTGCCAAATATTACCGCCGAGATGTTAGATTGGGTTAGGTTAGATTATATTACGTTATAGATGTATATAAAGGTCCCACGCAGACGTAGAATCCAACTCGCCAGGAATGTTGCCAAATATTACCGCGGAGATGTTCGGTTGGGTTAGGTTAGGTTATATTACGCTATTGATGCATATAAAAGTCCCACGGAGACGTAGAGGCCAACAAGCCAGGAATGATGCCAAATATAACCACCGAGATGATAGGTTGGGTTAGGTTAGGTTATATTACGTTATTGATGTATATGAAGGACCCACATAGACGTAGGGGCCAACTCGCCAGGAATATTGTCAAATATTACCGCCGAGATGATAGGTTGGGTTAGGTTAGGTTATATTACGTTATTGATGTATATAAAGGTCCCACGGAGACGTAGAGGCCAACAAGACAGGAATGTGGTCAACTATTACCGCCGAGATGTTAGATTGGGTTAGGTTAGGTTATATTACGTTATTGATGTATATAAATGTCCCACGGAGACGTAGAGGGCAACAAGCCAGGAATGTTGCCAAATATTACCGCCGAGATGATAGGTTGGGTTAGGTTAGGTTATATTACGCTATTGATGCATATAAAAGTCCCACGGAGACGTAGAGGCCAAAAAGCCAGGAATGATTTCTAATATTACCGCCGAGATGTTAGATTGGGTTAGGGTAGGTTGTATTACGTTATTGATGTATATAAAGGTCCCACGGAGACGTAGAATCCAACTCGCCAGGAATGTTGCCAAATATTACCGCCGAGATGTTCGGTTGGGTTAGGTTAGGTTATATTACGCTATTGATGCATATAAAAGTCCCACGGAGACGTAGAGGCCAACTCGCCAGGAATGATTTCAAATATTACCGCCGAGATGTTAGATTGGGTTAGGGTAGGTTGTATTACGTCATAGACGTATACAGTGTTCCCACCGAGAAGTAGGGCCCGACAAGAGAGGAATGTGGTTAAATGGTACCCAGAGAGGTTAGGTTGGGTTAGGTTACGTTATATTACGTTATTGATGTACATGAGGGTCCCACGGAGACGTAGAGGCCAACAAGCCAGGAATGTTGCCAAATATTACCGCCGAGATGTTAGTTTGGGTTAGGTTAGGTTATATTACGTTATTGATGTATATAAAGGTCCCACGGAGACGTAGATGCCAACAAGCCAGGAATGATGCCAAATATTACCACCGAGATGATAGGTTGGGTTAGGTTAGGTTATATTACGTTATTGATGTATATGAAGGACCCACATAGACGTAGGGGCCAACGCGCCAGGAATATTGTCAAATATTACCGCCGAGATGATAAGTTGGGTTAGGTTAGGTTATATTACGTTATTGATGTATATAAAGGTCCCACGGAGACGTAGAGGGCAACAAGCCAGGAATGTTGCCAAATATTACCGCCGAGATGATAGGTTGGGTTATGTTAGGTTATATTACGTTATAGATGTATATAAAGGTCCCACGCAGACGTAGAATCCAACTCGCCAGGAATGTTGCCAAATATTACCGCGGAGATGTTCGGTTGGGTTAGGTTAGGTTATATTACGCTATTGATGCATATAAAAGTCCCACGGAGACGTAGAGGCCAAAAAGCCAGGAATGATTTCTAATATTACCGCCGAGATGTTAGATTGGGTTAGGGTAGGTTGTATTACGTTATTGATGTATATAAAGGTCCCACGGAGACGTAGAATCCAACTCGCCAGGAATTTTGCCAAATATTACCGCCGAGATGTTCGGTTGGGTTAGGTTAGGTTATATTACGCTATTGATGCATATAAAAGTCCCACGGAGACGTAGAGGCCAACTCTCCAGGAATGATTTCAAATATTACCGCCGAGATGTTAGATTGGGTTAGGGTAGGTTGTATTACGTCATAGACGTATACAGTGTTCCCACCGAGAAGTAGGGCCCGACAAGAGAGGAATGTGGTTAAATGGTACCCAGAGAGGTTAGGTTGGGTTAGGTTACGTTATATTACGTTATTGATATACATGAGGGTCCCACGGAGACGTAGAGGCCAACAAGCCAGGAATGTTGCCAAATATTACCGCCGAGGTGTTAGTTTGGGTTAGGTTAGGTTATATTACGTTATTGATGTATATAAAGGTCCCACGGAGACGTAGAGGCCAACAAGCCAGGAATGATGCCAAATATTACCACCGAGATGATAGGTTGGGTTAGTTTAGGTTATATTACGTTATTGATGTATATGAAGGACCCACATAGACGTAGGGGCCAACTCGCCAGGAATATTGTCAAATATTACCGCCGAGATGATAGGTTGGGTTAGGTTAGGTTATATTACGTTATTGATGTATATAAAGGTCCCACGGAGACGTAGAGGCCAACAAGACAGGAATGTGGTCAACTATTACCGCCGAGATGTTAGATTGGGTTAGGTTAGGTTATATTACGTTATTGATGTATATAAATGTCCCACGGAGACGTAGAGGGCAACAAGCCAGGAATGTTGCCAAATATTACCGCCGAGATGATAGGTTGGGTTAGGTTAGGTTATATTACGTTATTGATGTATATGAAGGACCCACATAGACGTAGGGGCCAACGCGCCAGGAATATTGTCAAATATTACCGCCGAGATGATAGGTTGGGTTAGGTTAGGTTATATTACGTTATTGATGTATATAAAGGTCCCACGGAGACGTAGAGGCCAACAAGCCAGGAATGTTGCCAAATATTACCGCCGAGATAATAGGTTGGGTTAGGTTTGGTTATATTATGTTATTGATGTATATAAAGGTCCCACGGAGACGTAGAATCCAACTCGCCAGGAATGTTGTCAAATATTACAGTCGCGATGTTAGATTGGGTTAGTGTAGGTTGTATTACGTTATTGATGTATATGAAGGACCCACATAGACGTAGGGGCCAACTAGCCAGGAATATTGTCAAATATTACCGCCGAGATGATAGGCTGGGTTAGGTTAGGTTATATTATGTTATTGATGTATATAAAGGTCCCACGGAGACGTAGAGGCCAACAAGCCAGGAATGATGCCAAATATTACCACCGAGATGATAGGTTGGGTTAGGTTAGGTTATATTACGTTATTGATGTATATGAAGGACCCACATAGACGTAGGGGCCAACTCGCCAGGAATATTGTCAAATATTACCGCTGAGATGATAGGTTGGGTTAGGTTAGGTTATATTACGTTATTGATGTATATAAAGGTCCCACGGAAACGTAGAGGCCAACAAGACAGGAATGTGGTCAACTATTACCGCCGAGATGTTAGATTGGGTTAGGTTAGGTTATATTACGTTATAGATGTATATAAAGGTCCCACGCAGACGTAGAGGCCAAAAAGCCAGGAATGTTGTCAAATATTACCGCCGACATGTTAGGTTGGGTTAGGTTAGGTTACATTACGTTATTGATGTATATGAAGGACCCACATAGACGTGGGGGCCAACTCGCCAGGAATATTGTCAAATATTACCGCCGAGATGATAGGCTGGGTTAGGTTAGGTTATATTACGTTATTGATGTATATAAAGGTCCCACGGAGACGTAGAAGCCAACTGGCCAGGATTGTTGCCAAATATTACCGCCGCGATGTTAGATTGGGTTAGGTTAGTTTAGACTACGTTATTGTCGTATATAAAGGTCCCACGGAGACGTAGAGGGCAACAAGCCAGGAATGTTGCCAAATATTACCGCCGACATGTTAGGTTGGGTTAGGTTAGGTTACATTACGTTATTGATGTATATGAAGGACCCACATAGACGTGGGGGCCAACTCGCCAGGAATATTGTCAAATATTACCGCCGAGATGATAGGCTGGGTTAGGTTAGGTTATATTACGTTATTGATGTATATAAAGGTCCCACGGAGACGTAGAAGCCAGCTGGCCAGGATTGTTGCCAAATATTACCGCCGCGATGTTAGATTGGGTTAGGTTAGTTTAGACTACGTTGTTGTCGTATATAAAGGTCCCACGGACACGTAGAGGGCAACAAGCCAGGAATCTTGCCAAATATTACCGCCGAGATGATAGGTTGGGTTAGGTTAGGTTATATTACGTTATTGATGTATATGAAGGACCCACATAGACGTAGGGGCCAACGCGCCAGCAATATTGTCAAATATTACCGCCGAGATGATAGGTTGGGTTAGGTTAGGTTATATTACGTTATTGATGTATATAAAGGTCCCACGGAGACGTAGAGGCCAACAAGCCAGGAATGTTGCCAAATATTACCGCCGAGATAATAGGTTGGGTTAGGTTTGGTTATATTATGTTATTGATGTATATAAAGGTCCCACGGAGACGTAGAATCCAACTCGCCAGGAATGTTGTCAAATATTACAGCCGCGATGTTAGATTGGGTTACGTTAGGTTATATTACGTTATTGACGTATATAAAGGTCCCACGGAGACGTAGAGGCCAACTCGCCAGGAATGTTGTCAAATATTACAGTCGCGATGTTAGATTGGGTTAGTGTAGGTTGTATGACGTTATTGATGTATATGAAGGACCCACATAGACGTAGGGGCCAACTCGCCAGGAATATTGTCAAATATTACCGCCGAGATGATAGGCTGGGTTAGGTTAGGTTATATTATGTTATTGATGTATATAAAGGTCCCACGGAGACGTAGAGGCCAACAAGCCAGGAATGATGCCAAATATTACCACCGAGATGATAGGTTGGGTTAGGTTAGGTTATATTACGTTATTGATGTATATGAAGGACCCACATAGACGTAGGGGCCAACTCGCCAGGAATATTGTCAAATATTACCGCCGAGATGATAGGTTGGGTTAGGTTAGGTTATATTACGTTATTGATGTATATAAAGGTCCCACGGAGACGTAGAGGCCAACAAGACAGGAATGTGGTCAACTATTACCGCCGAGATGTTAGATTGGGTTAGGTTAGGTTATATTACGTTATAGATGTATATAAAGGTCCCACGCAGACGTAGAGGCCAAAAAGCCAGGAATGTTGTCAAATATTACCGCCGACATGTTAGGTTGGGTTAGGTTAGGTTACATTACGTTATTGATGTATATGAAGGACCCACATAGACGTGGGGGCCAACTCGCCAGGAATATTGTCAAATATTACCGCCGAGATGATAGGCTGGGTTAGGTTAGGTTATATTACGTTATTGATGTATATAAAGGTCCCACGGAGACGTAGAAGCCAACTGGCCAGGATTGTTGCCAAATATTACCGCCGCGATGTTAGATTGGGTTAGGTTAGTTTAGACTACGTTATTGTCGTATATAAAGGTCCCACGGAGACGTAGAGGGCAACAAGCCAGGAATGTTGCCAAATATTACCGCCGAGATGATAGGTTGGGTTAGGTTAGGTTACATTACGTTATTGATGTATATGAAGGACCCACATAGACGTGGGGGCCAACTCGCCAGGAATATTGTCAAATATTACCGCCGAGATGATAGGCTGGGTTAGGTTAGGTTATATTACGTTATTGATGTATATAAAGGTCCCACGGAGACGTAGAAGCCAACTGGCCAGGATTGTTGCCAAATATTACCGCCGCGATGTTAGATTGGGTTAGGTTAGTTTAGACTACGTTATTGTCGTATATAAAGGTCCCACGGAGACGTAGAGGGCAACAAGCCAGGCATGTTGCCAAATATTACCGCCGAGATGATAGGTTGGGTTAGGTTAGGTTATATTACGTTATTGATGTATATGAAGGACCCACATAGACGTAGGGGCCAACGCGCCAGGAATATTGTCAAATATTACCGCCGAGATGATAGGTTGGGTTAGGTTAGGTTATATTACGTTATTGATGTATATAAAGGTCCCACGGAGACGTAGAGGCCAACAAGCCAGGAATGTTGCCAAATATTACCGCCGAGATAATAGGTTGGGTTAGGTTTGGTTATATTATGTTATTGATGTATATAAAGGTCCCACGGAGACGTAGAATCCAACTCGCCAGGAATGTTGTCAAATATTACAGCCGCGATGTTAGATTGGGTTACGTTAGGTTATATTACGTTATTGACGTATATAAAGGTCCCACGGAGACGTAGAGGCCAACTCGCCAGGAATGTTGTCAAATATTACAGTCGCGATGTTAGATTGGGTTAGTGTAGGTTGTATTACGTTATTGATGTATATGAAGGACCCACATAGACGTAGGGGCCAACTCGCCAGGAATATTGTCAAATATTACCGCCGAGATGATAGGCTGGGTTAGGTTAGGTTATATTATGTTATTGATGTATATAAAGGTCCCACGGAGACGTAGAGGCCAACAAGCCAGGAATGATGCCAAATATTACCACCGAGATGATAGGTTGGGTTAGGTTAGGTTATATTACGTTATTGATGTATATGAAGGACCCACATAGACGTAGGGGCCAACTCGCCAGGAATATTGTCAAATATTACCGCCGAGATGATAGGTTGGGTTAGGTTAGGTTATATTACGTTATTGATGTATATAAAGGTCCCACGGAGACGTAGAGGCCAACAAGACAGGAATGTGGTCAACTATTACCGCCGAGATGTTAGATTGGGTTAGGTTAGGTTATATTACGTTATAGATGTATATAAAGGTCCCACGCAGACGTAGAGGCCAAAAAGCCAGGAATGTTGTCAAATATTACCGCCGACATGTTAGGTTGGGTTAGGTTAGGTTACATTACGTTATTGATGTATATGAAGGACCCACATAGACGTGGGGGCCAACTCGCCAGGAATATTGTCAAATATTACTGCCGAGATGATAGGCTGGGTTAGGTTAGGTTATATTACGTTATTGATGTATATAAAGGTCCCACGGAGACGTAGAAGCCAACTGGCCAGGATTGTTGCCAAATATTACCGCCGCGATGTTAGATTGGGTTAGGTTAGTTTAGACTACGTTATTGTCGTATATAAAGGTCCCACGGAGACGTAGAGGGCAACAAGCCAGGAATGTTGCCAAATATTACCGCCGACATGTTAGGTTGGGTTAGGTTAGGTTACATTACGTTATTGATGTATATGAAGGACCCACATAGACGTGGGGGCCAACTCGCCAGGAATATTGTCAAATATTACCGCCGAGATGATAGGCTGGGTTAGGTTAGGTTATATTACGTTATTGATGTATATAAAGGTCCCACGGAGACGTAGAAGCCAACTGGCCAGGATTGTTGTCAAATATTACCGCCGCGATGTTAGATTGGGTTAGGTTAGTTTAGACTACGTTATTGTCGTATATAAAGGTCCCACGGAGACGTAGAGGGCAACAAGCCAGGAATGTTGCCAAATATTACCGCCGAGATGATAGGTTGGGTTAGGTTAGGCTATATTACGTTATTGATGTATATGAAGGACCCACATAGACGTGGGGGCCAACTCGCCAGGAATATTGTCAAATATTACCGCCGAGATGATAGGCTGGGTTAGGTTAGGTTATATTACGTTATTGATGTATATAAAGGTCCCACGGAGACGTAGAAGCCAACTGGCCAGGATTGTTGCCAAATATTATCGCCGCAATGTTAGATTGGGTTAGGTTAGTTTAGACTACGTTATTGTCGTATATAAAGGTCCCACGGAGACGTAGAGGGCAACAAGCCAGGAATGTTGCCAAATATTACCGCCGAGATGATAGGTTGGGTTAGGCTAGGTTATATTACGATATTGATGTATATGAAGGACCCACATAGACGTAGGTGCCAACGCGCCAGGAATATTGTCAAATATTACCGCCGAGATGATAGGCTGGGTTAGGTTAGGTTATATTATGTTATTGATGTATATAAAGATCCCACGGTAACGTAGAGGCCAACAAGCCAGGAATGTTGTCAAATATTACCGCCGAGATGATAGGTTGGATTAGGGTAGGTTGTATTACGTTATTCATGTATATAAAGGTCCCACGGAGACGTAGAATCCAACTCGCCAGGAATGTTGCCAAATAATACCGCCGAGATGTTCGGTTGGGTTAGGTTAGGTTATATTACGCTATTGATGCATATAAAAGTCCCACGGAGACGTAGAGGCCAACTCACCAGGTATGTGGTCAAATATTACCGCCGAGATGTTAGATTGGGTTAGGGTAGGTTGTATTACGTCCTAGACGTATACAGTGTTCCCACCGAGAAGTAGGGCCCGATAAGAGAGGAATGTGGTTAAATGGTACCCAGAGAGGTTAGGTTGGGTTAGGTTACGTCATATTACGTTATTGATGTACATGAGGGTCCCACGGAGACGTAGAGGCCAACAAGCCAGGAATGTTGCCAAATATTACCGCCGAGATGTTAGATTGGGTTAGGTTAGGTTATATTACGTTATAGATGTATATAAAGGTCCCACGCAGACGTAGAATACAACTCGCCAGTAATGTTGCCAAATATTACCGCGGAGATGTTCGGTTGGGTTAGGTTAGGTTATATTACGCTATTGATGCATATAAAAGTCCCACGGAGACGTAGAGGCCAAAAAGCCAGGAATGATTTCTAATATTACCGCCGAGATGTTAGATTGGGTTAGGGTAGGTTGTGTTACGTTATTGATGTATATAAAGGTCCCACGGAGACGTAGAATCCAACTCGCCAGGAATTTTGCCAAATATTACCGCCGAGATGTTCGGTTGGGTTAGGTTAGGTTATATTACGCTATTGATGCATATAAAAGTCCCACGGAGACGTAGAGGCCAACTCGCCAGGAATGATTTCAAATATTACCGCCGAGATGTTAGATTGGTTTAGGGTAGGTTGTATTACGTCATAGACGTATACAGTGTTCCCACCGAGAAGTAGGGCCCGACAAGAGAGGAATGTGGTTAAATGGTACCCAGAGATGTTAGGTTGGGTTAGGTTACGTTATATTACGTTATTGATGTACATGAGGGTCCCACGGAGACGTAGAGGCCAACAAGCCAGGAATGTTGCCAAATATTACCGCCGAGATGTTAGTTTGGGTTAGGTTAGGTTATATTACGTTATTGATGTATATAAAGGTCCCACGGAGACGTAGAGGCCAACAAGCCAGGAATGATGCCAAATATTACCACCGAGATGATAGGTTGGGTTAGGTTAGGTTATATTACGTTATTGATGTATATGAAGGACCCACATAGACGTAGGGGCCAACTCGCCAGGAATATTGTCAAATATTACCGCCGAGATGATAGGTTGGGTTAGGTTAGGTTATATTACGTTATTGTCGTATATAAAGGTCCCACGGAGACGTAGAGGCCAACAAGACAGGAATGTGGTCAACTATTACCGCCGAGATGTTAGATTGGGTTAGGTTAGGTTATATTACGTTATAGATGTATATAAAGGTCCCACGCAGACGTAGAGGCCAAAAAGCCAGGAATGTTGTCAAATATTACCGCCGACATGTTAGGTTGGGTTAGGTTAGGTTACATTACGTTATTGATGTATATGAAGATCCCACGGAGACACAGAGGCCAAATCGCCAGGTATGTGGTCAAATATTACCGCCGAGATGATAGGTTGGGTTAGGTTTGGTTATATTTCGTTATTAATGTATATGAAGGTCCCACGGAGACGTAGAGTCCAACTCGCCAGGAATGTTGTCAAATATTACAGCCGCGATGTTAGATTGGGTTAGGTTAGTTTAGATTACGTTATTGTCGTATATAAAGGTCCCACGGAGACGAAGAGGCCAACTCGCCAGGTATATCTTCAAATATTACCGCCGAGATGATAGGTGGGGTTAGGTTAGGTCATATTACGTTATTGATGTATATAAATGTCCCACGGAGACGTAGAGGGCAAAAAGCCAGGAATGTTGCCAAATATTACCGCCGAGATGATAGGTTGGGTTAGGTTAGGTTATATTACGTTATTGATGTATATGAAGGACCCACATAGACGTAGGGGCCAACGCGCCAGGAATATTGTCAAATATTACCGCCGAGATGATAGGTTGGGTTAGGTTTGGTTATATTTCGTTATTAATGTATATGAAGGTCCCACGGAGACGTAGAGTCCAACTCGCCAGGAATGTTGTCAAATATTACAGCCGCGATGTTAGATTGGGTTACGTTAGGTTATATTACGTTATTGACGTATATAAAGGTCCCACGGAGACGTAGAAGCCAACTGGCCAGGATCGTTGCCAAATATTACCGCCGCGATGTTAGATTGCGTTAGGTTAGTTCAGATTACGTTATTGTCGTATATAAAGGTCCCACGGACACGTAGAGGGCAACAAGCCAGGAATGTTGCCAAATATTACCGCCGAAATGTTAGGTTGGGTTATGTTAGGTTATATTACGTTATTGATGTATATGAAGGACCCACATAGACGTAGGGGCCAACTCGCCAGGAATATTGTCAAATATTACCGCCGATATGATAGGTTGGGTTAGGTTAGGTTATATTATGTTATTGATGTATATAAAGATCCCACGGAGACGTAGAATCCAACTCGCCAGGAATGTTGCCAAATATTACCGCCGAGATGTTCGGTTGGGTTAGGTTAGGTTATATTACGCTATTGCTGCATATAAAAGTCCCACGGAGACGTAGAGGCCAACTCGCCAGGAATGATTTCAAATATTACCGCCGAGATGTTAGATTGGGTTAGGGTAGGTTGTATTACGTCCTAGACGTATACAGTGTTCCCACCGAGAAGTAGGGCCCGACAAGAGAGGAATGTGGTTAAATGGTACCCAGAGAGGTTAGGTTGGGTTAGGTTACGTTATATTACGTTATTGATGTACATGAGGGTCCCACGGAGACGTAGAGGACAACGAGCCAGGAATGTTGCCAAATATTACCGCCGAGATGTTAGATTGGGTTAGGTTAGATTATATTACGTTATAGATGTATATAAAGGTCCCACGCAGACGTAGAATCCAACTCGCCAGGAATGTTGCCAAATATTACCGCGGAGATGTTCGGTTGGGTTAGGTTAGGTTATATTACGCTATTGATGCATATAAAAGTCCCACGGAGACGTAGAGGCCAACAAGCCAGGAATGATGCCAAATATAACCACCGAGATGATAGGTTGGGTTAGGTTAGGTTATATTACGTTATTGATGTATATGAAGGACCCACATAGACGTAGGGGCCAACTCGCCAGGAATATTGTCAAATATTACCGCCGAGATGATAGGTTGGGTTAGGTTAGGTTATATTACGTTATTGATGTATATAAAGGTCCCACGGAGACGTAGAGGCCAACAAGACAGGAATGTGGTCAACTATTACCGCCGAGATGTTAGATTGGGTTAGGTTAGGTTATATTACGTTATTGATGTATATAAATGTCCCACGGAGACGTAGAGGGCAACAAGCCAGGAATGTTGCCAAATATTACCGCCGAGATGATAGGTTGGGTTAGGTTAGGTTATATTACGCTATTGATGCATATAAAAGTCCCACGGAGACGTAGAGGCCAAAAAGCCAGGAATGATTTCTAATATTACCGCCGAGATGTTAGATTGGGTTAGGGTAGGTTGTATTACGTTATTGATGTATATAAAGGTCCCACGGAGACGTAGAATCCAACTCGCCAGGAATGTTGCCAAATATTACCGCCGAGATGTTCGGTTGGGTTAGGTTAGGTTATATTACGCTATTGATGCATATAAAAGTCCCACGGAGACGTAGAGGCCAACTCGCCAGGAATGATTTCAAATATTACCGCCGAGATGTTAGATTGGGTTAGGGTAGGTTGTATTACGTCATAGACGTATACAGTGTTCCCACCGAGAAGTAGGGCCCGACAAGAGAGGAATGTGGTTAAATGGTACCCAGAGAGGTTAGGTTGGGTTAGGTTACGTTATATTACGTTATTGATGTACATGAGGGTCCCACGGAGACGTAGAGGCCAACAAGCCAGGAATGTTGCCAAATATTACCGCCGAGATGTTAGTTTGGGTTAGGTTAGGTTATATTACGTTATTGATGTATATAAAGGTCCCACGGAGACGTAGATGCCAACAAGCCAGGAATGATGCCAAATATTACCACCGAGATGATAGGTTGGGTTAGGTTAGGTTATATTACGTTATTGATGTATATGAAGGACCCACATAGACGTAGGGGCCAACGCGCCAGGAATATTGTCAAATATTACCGCCGAGATGATAAGTTGGGTTAGGTTAGGTTATATTACGTTATTGATGTATATAAAGGTCCCACGGAGACGTAGAGGGCAACAAGCCAGGAATGTTGCCAAATATTACCGCCGAGATGATAGGTTGGGTTATGTTAGGTTATATTACGTTATAGATGTATATAAAGGTCCCACGCAGACGTAGAATCCAACTCGCCAGGAATGTTGCCAAATATTACCGCGGAGATGTTCGGTTGGGTTAGGTTAGGTTATATTACGCTATTGATGCATATAAAAGTCCCACGGAGACGTAGAGGCCAAAAAGCCAGGAATGATTTCTAATATTACCGCCGAGATGTTAGATTGGGTTAGGGTAGGTTGTATTACGTTATTGATGTATATAAAGGTCCCACGGAGACGTAGAATCCAACTCGCCAGGAATTTTGCCAAATATTACCGCCGAGATGTTCGGTTGGGTTAGGTTAGGTTATATTACGCTATTGATGCATATAAAAGTCCCACGGAGACGTAGAGGCCAACTCTCCAGGAATGATTTCAAATATTACCGCCGAGATGTTAGATTGGGTTAGGGTAGGTTGTATTACGTCATAGACGTATACAGTGTTCCCACCGAGAAGTAGGGCCCGACAAGAGAGGAATGTGGTTAAATGGTACCCAGAGAGGTTAGGTTGGGTTAGGTTACGTTATATTACGTTATTGATATACATGAGGGTCCCACGGAGACGTAGAGGCCAACAAGCCAGGAATGTTGCCAAATATTACCGCCGAGGTGTTAGTTTGGGTTAGGTTAGGTTATATTACGTTATTGATGTATATAAAGGTCCCACGGAGACGTAGAGGCCAACAAGCCAGGAATGATGCCAAATATTACCACCGAGATGATAGGTTGGGTTAGTTTAGGTTATATTACGTTATTGATGTATATGAAGGACCCACATAGACGTAGGGGCCAACTCGCCAGGAATATTGTCAAATATTACCGCCGAGATGATAGGTTGGGTTAGGTTAGGTTATATTACGTTATTGATGTATATAAAGGTCCCACGGAGACGTAGAGGCCAACAAGACAGGAATGTGGTCAACTATTACCGCCGAGATGTTAGATTGGGTTAGGTTAGGTTATATTACGTTATTGATGTATATAAATGTCCCACGGAGACGTAGAGGGCAACAAGCCAGGAATGTTGCCAAATATTACCGCCGAGATGATAGGTTGGGTTAGGTTAGGTTATATTACGTTATTGATGTATATAAAGGTCCCACGGAGACGTAGAATCCAACTCGCCAGGAATGTTGTCAAATATTACAGTCGCGATGTTAGATTGGGTTAGTGTAGGTTGTATTACGTTATTGATGTATATGAAGGACCCACATAGACGTAGGGGCCAACTAGCCAGGAATATTGTCAAATATTACCGCCGAGATGATAGGCTGGGTTAGGTTAGGTTATATTATGTTATTGATGTATATAAAGGTCCCACGGAGACGTAGAGGCCAACAAGCCAGGAATGATGCCAAATATTACCACCGAGATGATAGGTTGGGTTAGGTTAGGTTATATTACGTTATTGATGTATATGAAGGACCCACATAGACGTAGGGGCCAACTCGCCAGGAATATTGTCAAATATTACCGCTGAGATGATAGGTTGGGTTAGGTTAGGTTATATTACGTTATTGATGTATATAAAGGTCCCACGGAAACGTAGAGGCCAACAAGACAGGAATGTGGTCAACTATTACCGCCGAGATGTTAGATTGGGTTAGGTTAGGTTATATTACGTTATAGATGTATATAAAGGTCCCACGCAGACGTAGAGGCCAAAAAGCCAGGAATGTTGTCAAATATTACCGCCGACATGTTAGGTTGGGTTAGGTTAGGTTACATTACGTTATTGATGTATATGAAGGACCCACATAGACGTGGGGGCCAACTCGCCAGGAATATTGTCAAATATTACCGCCGAGATGATAGGCTGGGTTAGGTTAGGTTATATTACGTTATTGATGTATATAAAGGTCCCACGGAGACGTAGAAGCCAACTGGCCAGGATTGTTGCCAAATATTACCGCCGCGATGTTAGATTGGGTTAGGTTAGTTTAGACTACGTTATTGTCGTATATAAAGGTCCCACGGAGACGTAGAGGGCAACAAGCCAGGAATGTTGCCAAATATTACCGCCGACATGTTAGGTTGGGTTAGGTTAGGTTACATTACGTTATTGATGTATATGAAGGACCCACATAGACGTGGGGGCCAACTCGCCAGGAATATTGTCAAATATTACCGCCGAGATGATAGGCTGGGTTAGGTTAGGTTATATTACGTTATTGATGTATATAAAGGTCCCACGGAGACGTAGAAGCCAGCTGGCCAGGATTGTTGCCAAATATTACCGCCGCGATGTTAGATTGGGTTAGGTTAGTTTAGACTACGTTGTTGTCGTATATAAAGGTCCCACGGACACGTAGAGGGCAACAAGCCAGGAATCTTGCCAAATATTACCGCCGAGATGATAGGTTGGGTTAGGTTAGGTTATATTACGTTATTGATGTATATGAAGGACCCACATAGACGTAGGGGCCAACGCGCCAGGAATATTGTCAAATATTACCGCCGAGATGATAGGTTGGGTTAGGTTAGGTTATATTACGTTATTGATGTATATAAAGGTCCCACGGAGACGTAGAGGCCAACAAGCCAGGAATGTTGCCAAATATTACCGCCGAGATAATAGGTTGGGTTAGGTTTGGTTATATTATGTTATTGATGTATATAAAGGTCCCACGGAGACGTAGAATCCAACTCGCCAGGAATGTTGTCAAATATTACAGCCGCGATGTTAGATTGGGTTACGTTAGGTTATATTACGTTATTGACGTATATAAAGGTCCCACGGAGACGTAGAGGCCAACTCGCCAGGAATGTTGTCAAATATTACAGTCGCGATGTTAGATTGGGTTAGTGTAGGTTGTATGACGTTATTGATGTATATGAAGGACCCACATAGACGTAGGGGCCAACTCGCCAGGAATATTGTCAAATATTACCGCCGAGATGATAGGCTGGGTTAGGTTAGGTTATATTATGTTATTGATGTATATAAAGGTCCCACGGAGACGTAGAGGCCAACAAGCCAGGAATGATGCCAAATATTACCACCGAGATGATAGGTTGGGTTAGGTTAGGTTATATTACGTTATTGATGTATATGAAGGACCCACATAGACGTAGGGGCCAACTCGCCAGGAATATTGTCAAATATTACCGCCGAGATGATAGGTTGGGTTAGGTTAGGTTATATTACGTTATTGATGTATATAAAGGTCCCACGGAGACGTAGAGGCCAACAAGACAGGAATGTGGTCAACTATTACCGCCGAGATGTTAGATTGGGTTAGGTTAGGTTATATTACGTTATAGATGTATATAAAGGTCCCACGCAGACGTAGAGGCCAAAAAGCCAGGAATGTTGTCAAATATTACCGCCGACATGTTAGGTTGGGTTAGGTTAGGTTACATTACGTTATTGATGTATATGAAGGACCCACATAGACGTGGGGGCCAACTCGCCAGGAATATTGTCAAATATTACCGCCGAGATGATAGGCTGGGTTAGGTTAGGTTATATTACGTTATTGATGTATATAAAGGTCCCACGGAGACGTAGAAGCCAACTGGCCAGGATTGTTGCCAAATATTACCGCCGCGATGTTAGATTGGGTTAGGTTAGTTTAGACTACGTTATTGTCGTATATAAAGGTCCCACGGAGACGTAGAGGGCAACAAGCCAGGAATGTTGCCAAATATTACCGCCGAGATGATAGGTTGGGTTAGGTTAGGTTACATTACGTTATTGATGTATATGAAGGACCCACATAGACGTGGAGGCCAACTCGCCAGGAATATTGTCAAATATTACCGCCGAGATGATAGGCTGGGTTAGGTTAGGTTATATTACGTTATTGATGTATATAAAGGTCCCACGGAGACGTAGAAGCCAACTGGCCAGGATTGTTGCCAAATATTACCGCCGCGATGTTAGATTGGGTTAGGTTAGTTTAGACTACGTTATTGTCGTATATAAAGGTCCCACGGAGACGTAGAGGGCAACAAGCCAGGCATGTTGCCAAATATTACCGCCGAGATGATAGGTTGGGTTAGGTTAGGTTATATTACGTTATTGATGTATATGAAGGACCCACATAGACGTAGGGGCCAACGCGCCAGGAATATTGTCAAATATTACCGCCGAGATGATAGGTTGGGTTAGGTTAGGTTATATTACGTTATTGATGTATATAAAGGTCCCACGGAGACGTAGAGGCCAACAAGCCAGGAATGTTGCCAAATATTACCGCCGAGATAATAGGTTGGGTTAGGTTTGGTTATATTATGTTATTGATGTATATAAAGGTCCCACGGAGACGTAGAATCCAACTCGCCAGGAATGTTGTCAAATATTACAGCCGCGATGTTAGATTGGGTTACGTTAGGTTATATTACGTTATTGACGTATATAAAGGTCCCACGGAGACGTAGAGGCCAACTCGCCAGGAATGTTGTCAAATATTACAGTCGCGATGTTAGATTGGGTTAGTGTAGGTTGTATTACGTTATTGATGTATATGAAGGACCCACATAGACGTAGGGGCCAACTCGCCAGGAATATTGTCAAATATTACCGCCGAGATGATAGGCTGGGTTAGGTTAGGTTATATTATGTTATTGATGTATATAAAGGTCCCACGGAGACGTAGAGGCCAACAAGCCAGGAATGATGCCAAATATTACCACCGAGATGATAGGTTGGGTTAGGTTAGGTTATATTACGTTATTGATGTATATGAAGGACCCACATAGACGTAGGGGCCAACTCGCCAGGAATATTGTCAAATATTACCGCCGAGATGATAGGTTGGGTTAGGTTAGGTTATATTACGTTATTGATGTATATAAAGGTCCCACGGAGACGTAGAGGCCAACAAGACAGGAATGTGGTCAACTATTACCGCCGAGATGTTAGATTGGGTTAGGTTAGGTTATATTACGTTATAGATGTATATAAAGGTCCCACGCAGACGTAGAGGCCAAAAAGCCAGGAATGTTGTCAAATATTACCGCCGACATGTTAGGTTGGGTTAGGTTAGGTTACATTACGTTATTGATGTATATGAAGGACCCACATAGACGTGGGGGCCAACTCGCCAGGAATATTGTCAAATATTACTGCCGAGATGATAGGCTGGGTTAGGTTAGGTTATATTACGTTATTGATGTATATAAAGGTCCCACGGAGACGTAGAAGCCAACTGGCCAGGATTGTTGCCAAATATTACCGCCGCGATGTTAGATTGGGTTAGGTTAGTTTAGACTACGTTATTGTCGTATATAAAGGTCCCACGGAGACGTAGAGGGCAACAAGCCAGGAATGTTGCCAAATATTACCGCCGACATGTTAGGTTGGGTTAGGTTAGGTTACATTACGTTATTGATGTATATGAAGGACCCACATAGACGTGGGGGCCAACTCGCCAGGAATATTGTCAAATATTACCGCCGAGATGATAGGCTGGGTTAGGTTAGGTTATATTACGTTATTGATGTATATAAAGGTCCCACGGAGACGTAGAAGCCAACTGGCCAGGATTGTTGTCAAATATTACCGCCGCGATGTTAGATTGGGTTAGGTTAGTTTAGACTACGTTATTGTCGTATATAAAGGTCCCACGGAGACGTAGAGGGCAACAAGCCAGGAATGTTGCCAAATATTACCGCCGAGATGATAGGTTGGGTTAGGTTAGGCTATATTACGTTATTGATGTATATGAAGGACCCACATAGACGTGGGGGCCAACTCGCCAGGAATATTGTCAAATATTACCGCCGAGATGATAGGCTGGGTTAGGTTAGGTTATATTACGTTATTGATGTATATAAAGGTCCCACGGAGACGTAGAAGCCAACTGGCCAGGATTGTTGCCAAATATTATCGCCGCAATGTTAGATTGGGTTAGGTTAGTTTAGACTACGTTATTGTCGTATATAAAGGTCCCACGGAGACGTAGAGGGCAACAAGCCAGGAATGTTGCCAAATATTACCGCCGAGATGATAGGTTGGGTTAGGCTAGGTTATATTACGATATTGATGTATATGAAGGACCCACATAGACGTAGGTGCCAACGCGCCAGGAATATTGTCAAATATTACCGCCGAGATGATAGGCTGGGTTAGGTTAGGTTATATTATGTTATTGATGTATATAAAGATCCCACGGTAACGTAGAGGCCAACAAGCCAGGAATGTTGTCAAATATTACCGCCGAGATGATAGGTTGGATTAGGGTAGGTTGTATTACGTTATTCATGTATATAAAGGTCCCACGGAGACGTAGAATCCAACTCGCCAGGAATGTTGCCAAATAATACCGCCGAGATGTTCGGTTGGGTTAGGTTAGGTTATATTACGCTATTGATGCATATAAAAGTCCCACGGAGACGTAGAGGCCAACTCACCAGGTATGTGGTCAAATATTACCGCCGAGATGTTAGATTGGGTTAGGGTAGGTTGTATTACGTCCTAGACGTATACAGTGTTCCCACCGAGAAGTAGGGCCCGATAAGAGAGGAATGTGGTTAAATGGTACCCAGAGAGGTTAGGTTGGGTTAGGTTACGTCATATTACGTTATTGATGTACATGAGGGTCCCACGGAGACGTAGAGGCCAACAAGCCAGGAATGTTGCCAAATATTACCGCCGAGATGTTAGATTGGGTTAGGTTAGGTTATATTACGTTATAGATGTATATAAAGGTCCCACGCAGACGTAGAATACAACTCGCCAGTAATGTTGCCAAATATTACCGCGGAGATGTTCGGTTGGGTTAGGTTAGGTTATATTACGCTATTGATGCATATAAAAGTCCCACGGAGACGTAGAGGCCAAAAAGCCAGGAATGATTTCTAATATTACCGCCGAGATGTTAGATTGGGTTAGGGTAGGTTGTGTTACGTTATTGATGTATATAAAGGTCCCACGGAGACGTAGAATCCAACTCGCCAGGAATTTTGCCAAATATTACCGCCGAGATGTTCGGTTGGGTTAGGTTAGGTTATATTACGCTATTGATGCATATAAAAGTCCCACGGAGACGTAGAGGCCAACTCGCCAGGAATGATTTCAAATATTACCGCCGAGATGTTAGATTGGTTTAGGGTAGGTTGTATTACGTCATAGACGTATACAGTGTTCCCACCGAGAAGTAGGGCCCGACAAGAGAGGAATGTGGTTAAATGGTACCCAGAGATGTTAGGTTGGGTTAGGTTACGTTATATTACGTTATTGATGTACATGAGGGTCCCACGGAGACGTAGAGGCCAACAAGCCAGGAATGTTGCCAAATATTACCGCCGAGATGTTAGTTTGGGTTAGGTTAGGTTATATTACGTTATTGATGTATATAAAGGTCCCACGGAGACGTAGAGGCCAACAAGCCAGGAATGATGCCAAATATTACCACCGAGATGATAGGTTGGGTTAGGTTAGGTTATATTACGTTATTGATGTATATGAAGGACCCACATAGACGTAGGGGCCAACTCGCCAGGAATATTGTCAAATATTACCGCCGAGATGATAGGTTGGGTTAGGTTAGGTTATATTACGTTATTGTCGTATATAAAGGTCCCACGGAGACGTAGAGGCCAACAAGACAGGAATGTGGTCAACTATTACCGCCGAGATGTTAGATTGGGTTAGGTTAGGTTATATTACGTTATAGATGTATATAAAGGTCCCACGCAGACGTAGAGGCCAAAAAGCCAGGAATGTTGTCAAATATTACCGCCGACATGTTAGGTTGGGTTAGGTTAGGTTACATTACGTTATTGATGTATATGAAGGACCCACATAGACGTGGGGGCCAACTCGCCAGGAATATTGTCAAATATTACCGCCGAGATGATAGGCTGGGTTAGGATAGGTTATATTACGTTATTGATGTATATAAAGGTCCCACGGAGACGTAGAAGCCAACTGGCCAGGATTGTTGCCAAATATTACCGCCGCGATGTTAGATTGGGTTAGGTTAGTTTAGACTACGTTATTGTCGTATATAAAGGTCCCACGGAGACGTAGAGGGCAACAAGCCAGGAATGTTGCCAAATATTACCGCCGACATGTTAGGTTGTGTTAGGTTAGGTTACATTACGTTATTGATGTATATGAAGGACCCACATAGACGTGGGGGCCAACTCGCCAGGAATATTGTCAAATATTACCGCCGAGATGATAGGCTGGGTTAGGTTAGGTTATATTACGTTATTGATGTATATAAAGGTCCCACGGAGACGTAGAAGCCAACTGGCCAGGATTGTTGCCAAATATTACCGCCGCGATGTTAGATTGGGTTAGGTTAGTTCAGACTACGTTATTGTCGTATATAAAGGTCCCACGGAGACGTAGAGGGCAACAAGCCAGGAATGTTGCCAAATATTACCGCCGAGATGATAGGTTGGGTTAGGTTAGGTTATATTACGTTATTGTCGTATATAAAGGTCCCACGGAGACGTAGAGGGCAACAAGCCAGGAATGTTGCCAAATATTACCGCCGAGATGATAGGTTGGGTTAGGTTAGGTTATATTACGTTATTGATGTATATGAAGGACCCACATAGACGTGGGGGCCAACTCGCCAGGAATATTGTCAAATATTACCGCCGCGATGATAGGCTGGGTTAGGTTAGGTTATATTACGTTATTGTCGTATATAAAGGTCCCACGGAGACGTAGAGGGCAACAAGCCAGGAATGTTGCCAAATATTACCGCCGAGATGATAGGTTGGGTTAGGTTAGGTTATATTACGTTATTGATGTATATGAAGGACCCACATAGACGTAGGGGCCAACGCGCCAGGAATATTGTCAAATATTACCGCCGAGATGATAGGTTGGGTTAGGTTAGGTTATATTACGTTATTGATGTATATAAAGGTCCCACGGAGACGTAGAGGCCAGCAAGCCAGGAATGTTGCCAAATATTACCGCCGAGATAATAGGTTGGGTTAGGTTTGGTTATATTATGTTATTGATGTATATAAAGGTCCCACGGAGACGTAGAATCCAACTCGCCAGGAATGTTGTCAAATATTACAGCCGCGATGTTAGATTGGGTTACGTTAGGTTATATTACGTTATTGACGTATATAAAGGTCCCACGGAGACGTAGAGGCCAACTCGCCAGGAATGTTGTCAAATATTACAGTCGCGATGTTAGATTGGGTTAGTGTAGGTTGTATTACGTTATTGATGTATATGAAGGACCCACATAGACGTAGGGGCCAACTCGCCAGGAATATTGTCAAATATTACCGCCGAGATGATAGGCTGGGTTAGGTTAGGTTATATTATGTTATTGATGTATATAAAGATCCCACGGTAACGTAGAGGCCAACAAGCCAGGAATGTTGTCAAATATTACCGCCGAGATGATAGGTTGGGTTAGGGTAGGTTGTATTACGTTATTCATGTATATAAAGGTCCCACGGAGACGTAGAATCCAACTCGCCAGGAATGTTGCCAAATATTACCGCCGAAATGTTAGGTTGGGTTATGTTAGGTTATATTACGTTATTGATGTATATGAAGGACCCACATAGACGTAGGGGCCAACTCGCCAGGAATATTGTCAAATATTACCGCCGATATGATAGGTTGGGTTAGGTTAGGTTATATTATGTTATTGATGTATATAAAGATCCCACGGAGACGTAGAATCCAACTCGCCAGGAATGTTGCCAAATATTACCGCCGAGATGTTCGGTTGGGTTAGGTTAGGTTAAATTACGCTATTGCTGCATATAAAAGTCCCACGGAGACGTAGAGGCCAACTCGCCAGGAATGATTTCAAATATTACCGCCGAGATGTTAGATTGGGTTAGGGTAGGTTGTATTACGTCCTAGACGTATACAGTGTTCCCACCGAGAAGTAGGGCCCGACAAGAGAGGAATGTGGTTAAATGGTACCCAGAGAGGTTAGGTTGGGTTAGGTTACGTTATATTACGTTATTGATGTACATGAGGGTCCCACGGAGACGTAGAGGACAACGAGCCAGGAATGTTGCCAAATATTACCGCCGAGATGTTAGATAGGGTTAGGTTAGATTATATTACGTTATAGATGTATATAAAGGTCCCACGCAGACGTAGAATCCAACTCGCCAGGAATGTTGCCAAATATTACCGCGGAGATGTTCGGTTGGGTTAGGTTAGGTTATATTACGCTATTGATGCATATAAAAGTCCCACGGAGACGTAGAGGCCAAAAAGCCAGGAATGATTTCTAATATTACCGCCGAGATGTTAGATTGGGTTAGGGTAGGTTGTATTACGTTATTGATGTATATAAAGGTCCCACGGAGACGTAGAATCCAACTCGCCAGGAATTTTGCCAAATATTACCGCCGAGATGTTCGGTTGGGTTAGGTTAGGTCATATTACGCTATTGATGCATATAAAAGTCCCACGGAGACGTAGAGGCCAACTCGCCAGGAATGATTTCAAATATTACCGCCGAGATGTTAGATTGGGTTAGGGTAGGTTGTATTACGTCATAGACGTATACAGTGTTCCCACCGAGAAGTAGGGCCCGACAAGAGAGGAATGTGGTTAAATGGTACCCAGAGAGGTTAGGTTGGGTTAGGTTACGTTATATTACGTTATTGATGTACATGAGGGTCCCACGGAGACGTAGAGGCCAACAAGCCAGGAATGTTGCCAAATATTACCGCCGAGATGTTAGTTTGGGTTAGGTTAGGTTATATTACGTTATTGATGTATATAAAGGTCCCACGGAGACGTAGAGGCCAACAAGCCAGGAATGATGCCAAATATAACCACCGAGATGATAGGTTGGGTTAGGTTAGGTTATATTACGTTATTGATGTATATGAAGGACCCACATAGACGTAGGGGCCAACTCGCCAGGAATATTGTCAAATATTACCGCCGAGATGATAGGTTGGGTTAGGTTAGGTTATATTACGTTATTGATGTATATAAAGGTCCCACGGAGACGTAGAGGCCAACAAGACAGGAATGTGGTCAACTATTACCGCCGAGATGTTAGATTGGGTTAGGTTAGGTTATATTACGTTATTGATGTATATAAATGTCCCACGGAGACGTAGAGGGCAACAAGCCAGGAATGTTGCCAAATATTACCGCCGAGATGATAGGTTGGGTTAGGTTAGGTTATATTACGTTATTGATGTATATGAAGGACCCACATAGACGTAGGGGCCAACGCGCCAGGAATATTGTCAAATATTACCGCCGAGATGATAAGTTGGGTTAGGTTAGGTTATATTACGTTATTGATGTATATAAAGGTCCCACGGAGACGTAGAGGGCAACAAGCCAGGAATGTTGCCAAATATTACCGCCGAGATGATAGGTTGGGTTATGTTAGGTTATATTACGTTATAGATGTATATAAAGGTCCCACGCAGACGTAGAATCCAACTCGCCAGGAATGTTGCCAAATATTACCGCGGAGATGTTCGGTTGGGTTAGGTTAGGTTATATTACGCTATTGATGCATATAAAAGTCCCACGGAGACGTAGGGGCCAAAAAGCCAGGAATGATTTCTAATATTACCGCCGAGATGTTAGATTGGGTTAGGGTAGGTTGTATTACGTTATTGATGTATATAAAGGTCCCACGGAGACGTAGAATCCAACTCGCCAGGAATTTTGCCAAATATTACCGCCGAGATGTTCGGTTGGGTTAGGTTAGGTTATATTACGCTATTGATGCATATAAAAGTCCCACGGAGACGTAGAGGCCAACTCGCCAGGAATGATTTCAAATATTACCGCCGAGATGTTAGATTGGGTTAGGGTAGGTTGTATTACGTCATAGACGTATACAGTGTTCCCACCGAGAAGTAGGGCCCGACAAGAGAGGAATGTGGTTAAATGGTACCCAGAGAGGTTAGGTTGGGTTAGGTTACGTTATATTACGTTATTGATGTACATGAGGGTCCCACGGAGACGTAGAGGCCAACAAGACAGGAATGTGGTCAACTATTACCGCCGAGATGTTAGATTGGGTTAGGTTAGGTTATATTACGTTATTGATGTATATAAAGGTCCCACGGAGACGTAGAGGCCAACAAGCCAGGAATGATGCCAAATATTACCACCGAGATGATAGGTTGGGTTAGGTTAGGTTATATTACGTTATTGATGTATATGAAGGACCCGCATAGACGTAGGGGCCAACTCGCCAGGAATATTGTCAAATATTACCGCCGAGATGATAGGTTGGGTTAGGTTAGGTTATATTACGTTATTGATGTATATAAAGGTCCCACGGAGACGTAGTGGCCAACAAGACAGGAATGTGGTCAACTATTACCGCCGAGATGTTAGATTGGGTTAGGTTAGGTTATATTACGTTATAGATGTATATAAAGGTCCCACGCAGACGTAGAGGCCAAAAAGCCAGGAATGTTGTCAAATATTACCGCCGACATGTTAGGTTGGGTTAGGTTAGGTTACATTACGTTATTGATGTATATGAAGGACCCACATAGACGTGGGGGCCAACTCGCCAGGAATATTGTCAAATATTACCGCCGAGATGATAGGCTGGGTTAGGTTAGGTTATATTACGTTATTGATGTATATAAAGGTCCCACGGAGACGTAGAAGCCAACTATCCAGGATTGTTGCCAAATATTACCGCCGCGATGTTAGATTGGGTTAGGTTAGTTTAGACTACGTTATTGTCGTATATAAAGGTCCCACGGAGACGTAGAGGGCAACAAGCCAGGAATGTTGCCAAATATTACCGCCGACATGTTAGGTTGGGTTAGGTTAGGTTACATTACGTTATTGATGTATATGAAGGACCCACATAGACGTGGGGGCCAACTCGCCAGGAATATTGTCAAATATTACCGCCGAGATGATAGGCTGGGTTAGGTTAGGTTATATTACGTTATTGATGTATATAAAGGTCCCACGGAGACGTAGAAGCCAACTGGCCAGGATTGTTGCCAAATATTACCGCCGCGATGTTAGATTGGGTTAGGTTAGTTTAGACTACGTTGTTGTCGTATATAAAGGTCCCACGGAGACGTAGAGGGCAACAAGCCAGGAATGTTGCCAAATATTACCGCCGAGATGATAGGTTGGGTTAGGTTAAGTTATATTACGTTATTGATGTATATGAAGGACCCACATAGACGTAGGGGCCAACGCGCCAGGAATATTGTCAAATATTACCGCCGAGATGATAGGTTGGGTTAGGTTAGGTTATATTACGTTATTGATGTATATAAAGGTCCCACGGAGACGTAGAGGCCAACAAGCCAGGAATGTTGCCAAATATTACCGCCGAGATAATAGGTTGGGTTAGGTTTGGTTATATTATGTTATTGATGTATATAAAGGTCCCACGGAGACGTAGAATCCAACTCGCCAGGAATGTTGTCAAATATTACAGCCGCGATGTTAGATTGGGTTACGTTAGGTTATATTACGTTATTGACGTATATAAAGGTCCCACGGAGACGTAGAGGCCAACTCGCCAGGAATGTTGTCAAATATTACAGTCGCGATGTTAGATTGGGTTAGTGTAGGTTGTATGACGTTATTGATGTATATGAAGGACCCACATAGACGTAGGGGCCAACTCGCCAGGAATATTGTCAAATATTACCGCCGAGATGATAGGCTGGGTTAGGTTAGGTTATATTATGTTATTGATGTATATAAAGGTCCCACGGAGACGTAGAGGCCAACAAGCCAGGAATGATGCCAAATATTACCACCGAGATGATAGGTTGGGTTAGGTTAGGTTATATTACGTTATTGATGTATATGAAGGACCCACATAGACGTAGGGGCCAACTCGCCAGGAATATTGTCAAATATTACCGCCGAGATGATAGGTTGGGTTAGGTTAGGTTATATTACGTTATTGATGTATATAAAGGTCCCACGGAAACGTAGAGGCCAGCAAGCCAGGAATGTTGCCAAATATTACCGCCGAGATAATAGGTTGGGTTAGGTTTGGTTATATTATGTTATTGATGTATATAAAGGTCCCACGGAGACGTAGAATCCAACTCGCCAGGAATGTTGTCAAATATTACAGCCGCGATGTTAGATTGGGTTACGTTAGGTTATATTACGTTATTGACGTATATAAAGGTCCCACGGAGACGTAGAGGCCAACTCGCCAGGAATGTTGTCAAATATTACAGTCGCGATGTTAGATTGGGTTAGTCTAGGTTGTATTACGTTATTGATGTATATGAAGGACCCACATAGACGTAGGGGCCAACTCGCCAGGAATATTGTCAAATATTACCGCCGAGATGATAGGCTGGGTTAGGTTAGGTTATATTATGTTATTGATGTATATAAAGATCCCACGGTAACGTAGAGGCCAACAAGCCAGGAATGTTGTCAAATATTACCGCCGAGATGATAGGTTGGGTTAGGGTAGGTTGTATTACGTTATTCATGTATATAAAGGTCCCACGGAGACTTAGAATCCAACTCGCCAGGAATGTTGCCAAATAATACCGCCGAGATGTTCGGTTGGGTTAGGTTAGGTTATATTACGCTATTGATGCATATAAAAGTCCCACGGAGACGTAGAGGCCAACTCACCAGGTATGTGGTCAAATATTACCGCCGAGATGTTAGATTGAGTTAGGGTAGGTTGTATTACGTCCTAGACGTATACAGTGTTCCCACCGAGAAGTAGGGCCCGATAAGAGAGGAATGTGGTTAAATGGTACCCAGAGAGGTTAGGTTGGGTTAGGTTACGTTATATTACGTTATTGATGTACATGAGGGTCCCACGGAGACGTAGAGGCCAACAAGCCAGGAATGTTGCCAAACATTACCGCCGAGATGTTAGTTTGGGTTAGGTTAGGTTATATTACGTTATTGATGTATATAAAGGTCCCACGGAGACGTAGAGGCCAACAAGCCAGGAATGATGCCAAATATAACCACCGAGATGATAGGTTGGGTTAGGTTAGGTTATATTACGTTATTGATGTATATGAAGGACCCACATAGACGTAGGGGCCAACTCGCCAGGAATATTGTCAAATATTACCGCCGAGATGATAGGTTGGGTTAGGTTAGGTTATATTACGTTATTGATGTATATAAAGGTCCCACGGAGACGTAGAGGCCAACAAGACAGGAATGTGGTCAACTATTACCGCCGAGATGTTAGATTGGGTTAGGTTAGGTTATATTACGTTATTGATGTATATAAATGTCCCACGGAGACGTAGAGGGCAACAAGCCAGGAATGTTGCCAAATATTACCGCCGAGATGATAGGTTGGGTTAGGTTAGGTTATATTACGTTATTGATGTATATGAAGGACCCACATAGACGTAGGGGCCAACGCGCCAGGAATATTGTCAAATATTACCGCCGAGATGATAAGTTGGGTTAGGTTAGGTTATATTACGTTATTGATGTATATAAAGGTCCCACGGAGACGTAGAGGGCAACAAGCCAGGAATGTTGCCAAATATTACCGCCGAGATGATAGGTTGGGTTATGTTAGGTTATATTACGTTATAGATGTATATAAAGGTCCCACGCAGACGTAGAATCCAACTCGCCAGGAATGTTGCCAAATATTACCGCGGAGATGTTCGGTTGGGTTAGGTTAGGTTATATTACGCTATTGATGCATATAAAAGTCCCACGGAGACGTAGAGGCCAAAAAGCCAGGAATGATTTCTAATATTACCGCCGAGATGTTAGATTGGGTTAGGGTAGGTTGTATTACGTTATTGATGTATATAAAGGTCCCACGGAGACGTAGAATCCAACTCGCCAGGAATTTTGCCAAATATTACCGCCGAGATGTTCGGTTGGGTTAGGTTAGGTCATATTACGCTATTGATGCATATAAAAGTCCCACGGAGACGTAGAGGCCAACTCGCCAGGAATGATTTCAAATATTACCGCCGAGATGTTAGATTGGGTTAGGGTAGGTTGTATTACGTCATAGACGTATACAGTGTTCCCACCGAGAAGTAGGGCCCGACAAGAGAGGAATGTGGTTAAATGGTACCCAGAGAGGTTAGGTTGGGTTAGGTTACGTTATATTACGTTATTGATGTACATGAGGGTCCCACGGAGACGTAGAGGCCAACAAGCCAGGAATGTTGCCAAATATTACCGCCGAGATGTTAGTTTGGGTTAGGTTAGGTTATATTACGTTATTGATGTATATAAAGGTCCCACGGAGACGTAGAGGCCAACAAGCCAGGAATGATGCCAAATATAACCACCGAGATGATAGGTTGGGTTAGGTTAGGTTATATTACGTTATTGATGTATATGAAGGACCCACATAGACGTAGGGGCCAACTCGCCAGGAATATTGTCAAATATTACCGCCGAGATGATAGGTTGGGTTAGGTTAGGTTATATTACGTTATTGATGTATATAAAGGTCCCACGGAGACGTAGAGGCCAACAAGACAGGAATGTGGTCAACTATTACCGCCGAGATGTTAGATTGGGTTAGGTTAGGTTATATTACGTTATTGATGTATATAAATGTCCCACGGAGACGTAGAGGGCAACAAGCCAGGAATGTTGCCAAATATTACCGCCGAGATGATAGGTTGGGTTAGGTTAGGTTATATTACGTTATTGATGTATATGAAGGACCCACATAGACGTAGGGGCCAACGCGCCAGGAATATTGTCAAATATTACCGCCGAGATGATAAGTTGGGTTAGGTTAGGTTATATTACGTTATTGATGTATATAAAGGTCCCACGGAGACGTAGAGGGCAACAAGCCAGGAATGTTGCCAAATATTACCGCCGAGATGATAGGTTGGGTTATGTTAGGTTATATTACGTTATAGATGTATATAAAGGTCCCACGCAGACGTAGAATCCAACTCGCCAGGAATGTTGCCAAATATTACCGCGGAGATGTTCGGTTGGGTTAGGTTAGGTTATATTACGCTATTGATGCATATAAAAGTCCCACGGAGACGTAGAGGCCAAAAAGCCAGGAATGATTTCTAATATTACCGCCGAGATGTTAGATTGGGTTAGGGTAGGTTGTATTACGTTATTGATGTATATAAAGGTCCCACGGAGACGTAGAATCCAACTCGCCAGGAATTTTGCCAAATATTACCGCCGAGATGTTCGGTTGGGTTAGGTTAGGTTATATTACGCTATTGATGCATATAAAAGTCCCACGGAGACGTAGAGGCCAACTCGCCAGGAATGATTTCAAATATTACCGCCGAGATGTTAGATTGGGTTAGGGTAGGTTGTATTACGTCATAGACGTATACAGTGTTCCCACCGAGAAGTAGGGCCCGACAAGAGAGGAATGTGGTTAAATGGTACCCAGAGAGGTTAGGTTGGGTTAGGTTACGTTATATTACGTTATTGATGTACATGAGGGTCCCACGGAGACGTAGAGGCCAACAAGACAGGAATGTGGTCAACTATTACCGCCGAGATGTTAGATTGGGTTAGGTTAGGTTATATTACGTTATTGATGTATATAAAGGTCCCACGGAGACGTAGAGGCCAACAAGCCAGGAATGATGCCAAATATAACCACCGAGATGATAGGTTGGGTTAGGTTAGGTTATATTACGTTATTGATGTATATGAAGGACCCGCATAGACGTAGGGGCCAACTCGCCAGGAATATTGTCAAATATTACCGCCGAGATGATAGGTTGGGTTAGGTTAGGTTATATTACGTTATTGATGTATATAAAGGTCCCACGGAGACGTAGAGGCCAACAAGACAGGAATGTGGTCAACTATTACCGCCGAGATGTTAGATTGGGTTAGGTTAGGTTATATTACGTTATAGATGTATATAAAGGTCCCACGCAGACGTAGAGGCCAAAAAGCCAGGAATGTTGTCAAATATTACCGCCGACATGTTAGGTTGGGTTAGGTTAGGTTACATTACGTTATTGATGTATATGAAGGACCCACATAGACGTGGGGGCCAACTCGCCAGGAATATTGTCAAATATTACCGCCGAGATGATAGGCTGGGTTAGGTTAGGTTATATTACGTTATTGATGTATATAAAGGTCCCACGGAGACGTAGAAGCCAACTATCCAGGATTGTTGCCAAATATTACCGCCGCGATGTTAGATTGGGTTAGGTTAGTTTAGACTACGTTATTGTCGTATATAAAGGTCCCACGGAGACGTAGAGGGCAACAAGCCAGGAATGTTGCCAAATATTACCGCCGACATGTTAGGTTGGGTTAGGTTAGGTTACATTACGTTATTGATGTATATGAAGGACCCACATAGACGTGGGGGCCAACTCGCCAGGAATATTGTCAAATATTACCGCCGAGATGATAGGCTGGGTTAGGTTAGGTTATATTACGTTATTGATGTATATAAAGGTCCCACGGAGACGTAGAAGCCAACTGGCCAGGATTGTTGCCAAATATTACCGCCGCGATGTTAGATTGGGTTAGGTTAGTTTAGACTACGTTGTTGTCGTATATAAAGGTCCCACGGAGACGTAGAGGGCAACAAGCCAGGAATGTTGCCAAATATTACCGCCGAGATGATAGGTTGGGTTAGGTTAAGTTATATTACGTTATTGATGTATATGAAGGACCCACATAGACGTAGGGGCCAACGCGCCAGGAATATTGTCAAATATTACCGCCGAGATGATAGGTTGGGTTAGGTTAGGTTATATTACGTTATTGATGTATATAAAGGTCCCACGGAGACGTAGAGGCCAACAAGCCAGGAATGTTGCCAAATATTACCGCCGAGATAATAGGTTGGGTTAGGTTTGGTTATATTATGTTATTGATGTATATAAAGGTCCCACGGAGACGTAGAATCCAACTCGCCAGGAATGTTGTCAAATATTACAGCCGCGATGTTAGATTGGGTTACGTTAGGTTATATTACGTTATTGACGTATATAAAGGTCCCACGGAGACGTAGAGGCCAACTCGCCAGGAATGTTGTCAAATATTACAGTCGCGATGTTAGATTGGGTTAGTGTAGGTTGTATGACGTTATTGATGTATATGAAGGACCCACATAGACGTAGGGGCCAACTCGCCAGGAATATTGTCAAATATTACCGCCGAGATGATAGGCTGGGTTAGGTTAGGTTATATTATGTTATTGATGTATATAAAGGTCCCACGGAGACGTAGAGGCCAACAAGCCAGGAATGATGCCAAATATTACCACCGAGATGATAGGTTGGGTTAGGTTAGGTTATATTACGTTATTGATGTATATGAAGGACCCACATAGACGTAGGGGCCAACTCGCCAGGAATATTGTCAAATATTACCGCCGAGATGATAGGTTGGGTTAGGTTAGGTTATATTACGTTATTGATGTATATAAAGGTCCCACGGAGACGTAGAGGCCAGCAAGCCAGGAATGTTGCCAAATATTACCGCCGAGATAATAGGTTGGGTTAGGTTTGGTTATATTATGTTATTGATGTATATAAAGGTCCCACGGAGACGTAGAATCCAACTCGCCAGGAATGTTGTCAAATATTACAGCCGCGATGTTAGATTGGGTTACGTTAGGTTATATTACGTTATTGACGTATATAAAGGTCCCACGGAGACGTAGAGGCCAACTCGCCAGGAATGTTGTCAAATATTACAGTCGCGATGTTAGATTGGGTTAGTGTAGGTTGTATTACGTTATTGATGTATATGAAGGACCCACATAGACGTAGGGGCCAACTCGCCAGGAATATTGTCAAATATTACCGCCGAGATGATAGGCTGGGTTAGGTTAGGTTATATTATGTTATTGATGTATATAAAGATCCCACGGTAACGTAGAGGCCAACAAGCCAGGAATGTTGTCAAATATTACCGCCGAGATGATAGGTTGGGTTAGGGTAGGTTGTATTACGTTATTCATGTATATAAAGGTCCCACGGAGACTTAGAATCCAACTCGCCAGGAATGTTGCCAAATAATACCGCCGAGATGTTCGGTTGGGTTAGGTTAGGTTATATTACGCTATTGATGCATATAAAAGTCCCACGGAGACGTAGAGGCCAACTCACCAGGTATGTGGTCAAATATTACCGCCGAGATGTTAGATTGAGTTAGGGTAGGTTGTATTACGTCCTAGACGTATACAGTGTTCCCACCGAGAAGTAGGGCCCGATAAGAGAGGAATGTGGTTAAATGGTACCCAGAGAGGTTAGGTTGGGTTAGGTTACGTTATATTACGTTATTGATGTACATGAGGGTCCCACGGAGACGTAGAGGCCAACAAGCCAGGAATGTTGCCAAATATTACCGCCGAGATGTTAGTTTGGGTTAGGTTAGGTTATATTACGTTATTGATGTATATAAAGGTCCCACGGAGACGTAGAGGCCAACAAGCCAGGAATGATGCCAAATATTACCACCGAGATGATAGGTTGGGTTAGGTTAGGTTATATTACGTTATTGATGTATATGAAGGACCCACATAGACGTAGGGGCCAACTCGCCAGGAATATTGTCAAATATTACCGCCGAGATGATAGGTTGGGTTAGGTTAGGTTATATTACGTTATTGTCGTATATAAAGGTCCCACGGAGACGTAGAGGCCAACAAGACAGGAATGTGGTCAACTATTACCGCCGAGATGTTAGATTGGGTTAGGTTAGGTTATATTACGTTATTGATGTATATAAAGGTCCCACGGAGACGTAGAGGCCAACAAGCCAGGAATGATGCCAAATATAACCACCGAGATGATAGGTTGGGTTAGGTTAGGTTATATTACGTTATTGATGTATATGAAGGACCCACATAGACGTAGGGGCCAACTCGCCAGGAATATTGTCAAATATTACCGCCGAGATGATAGGTTGGGTTAGGTTAGGTTATATTACGTTATTGATGTATATAAAGGTCCCACGGAGACGTAGAGGCCAACAAGACAGGAATGTGGTCAACTATTACCGCCGAGATGTTAGATTGGGTTAGGTTAGGTTATATTACGTTATTGATGTATATAAATGTCCCACGGAGACGTAGAGGGCAACAAGCCAGGAATGTTGCCAAATATTACCGCCGAGATGATAGGTTGGGTTAGGTTAGGTTATATTACGTTATTGATGTATATGAAGGACCCACATAGACGTAGGGGCCAACGCGCCAGGAATATTGTCAAATATTACCGCCGAGATGATAAGTTGGGTTAGGTTAGGTTATATTACGTTATTGATGTATATAAAGGTCCCACGGAGACGTAGAAGCCAACTGGCCAGGATTGTTGCCAAATATTACCGCCGCGATGTTAGATTGGGTTAGGTTAGTTTAGACTACGTTGTTGTCGTATGTAAAGGTCCCACGGAGACGTAGAGGGCAACAAGCCAGGAATGTTGCCAAATATTACCGCCGAGATGATAGGTTGGGTTAGGTTAGGTTATATTACGTTATTGATGTATATGAAGGACCCACATAGACGTAGGGGCCAACGCGCCAGGAATATTGTCAAATATTACCGCCGAGATGATAGGTTGGGTTAGGTTAGGTTATATTACGTTATTGATGTATATAAAGGTCCCACGGAGACGTAGAGGCCAACAAGCCAGGAATGTTGCCAAATATTACCGCCGAGATAATAGGTTGGGTTAGGTTTGGTTATATTATGTTATTGATGTATATAAAGGTCCCACGGAGACGTAGAATCCAACTCGCCAGGAATGTTGTCAAATATTACAGCCGCGATGTTAGATTGGGTTACGTTAGGTTATATTACGTTATTGACGTATATAAAGGTCCCACGGAGACGTAGAGGCCAACTCGCCAGGAATGTTGTCAAATATTACAGTCGCGATGTTAGATTGGGTTAGTGTAGGTTGTATGACGTTATTGATGTATATGAAGGACCCACATAGACGTAGGGGCCAACTCGCCAGGAATATTGTCAAATATTACCGCCGAGATGATAGGCTGGGTTAGGTTAGGTTATATTATGTTATTGATGTATATAAAGGTCCCACGCAGACGTAGAGGCCAACAAGCCAGGAATGATGCCAAATATTACCACCGAGATGATAGGTTGGGTTAGGTTAGGTTATATTACGTTATTGATGTATATGAAGGACCCACATAGACGTAGCGGCCAACTCGCCAGGAATATTGTCAAATATTACCGCCGAGATGATAGGTTGGGTTAGGTTAGGTTATATTACGTTATTGATGTATATAAAGGTCCCACGGAGACGTAGAGGCCAACAAGACAGGAATGTGGTCAACTATTACCGCCGAGATGTTAGATTGGGTTAGGTTAGGTTATATTACGTTATAGATGTATATAAAGGTCCCACGCAGACGTAGAGGCCAAAAAGCCAGGAATGTTGTCAAATATTACCGCCGACATGTTAGGTTGGGTTAGGTTAGGTTACATTACGTTATTGATGTATATGAAGGACCCACATAGACGTGGGGGCCAACTGGCCAGGAATATTGTCAAATATTACCGCCGAGATGATAGGCTGGGTTAGGTTAGGTTATATTACGTTATTGATGTATATAAAGGTCCCACGGAGACGTAGAAGCCAACTGGCCAGGATTGTTGCCAAATATTACCGCCGCGATGTTAAATTGGGTTAGGTTAGTTTAGACTACGTAATTGTCGTATATAAAGGTCCCACGGAGACGTAGAGGCCAACAAGACAGGAATGTGGTCAACTATTACCGCCGAGATGTTAGATTGGGTTAGGTTAGGTTATATTACGTTATTGATGTATATAAAGGTCCCACGGAGACGTAGAGGCCAACAAGCCAGGAATGATGCCAAATATAACCACCGAGATGATAGGTTGGGTTAGGTTAGGTTATATTACGTTATTGATGTATATGAAGGACCCACATAGACGTAGGGGCCAACTCGCCAGGAATATTGTCAAATATTACCGCCGAGATGATAGGTTGGGTTAGGTTAGGTTATATTACGTTATTGATGTATATAAAGGTCCCACGGAGACGTAGAGGCCAACAAGACAGGAATGTGGTCAACTATTACCGCCGAGATGTTAGATTGGGTTAGCTTAGGTTATATTACGTTATTGATGTATATAAATGTCCCACGGAGACGTAGAGGGCAACAAGCCAGGAATGTTGCCAAATATTACCGCCGAGATGATAGGTTGGGTTAGGTTAGGTTATATTACGTTATTGATGTATATGAAGGACCCACATAGACGTAGGGGCCAACGCGCCAGGAATATTGTCAAATATTACCGCCGAGATGATAAGTTGGGTTAGGTTAGGTTATATTACGTTATTGATGTATATAAAGTCCCACGGAGACGTAGAGGGCAACAAGCCAGGAATGTTGCCAAATATTACCGCCGAGATGATAGGTTGGGTTATGTTAGGTTATATTACGTTATAGATGTATATAAAGGTCCCACGCAGACGTAGAATCCAACTCGCCAGGAATGTTGCCAAATATTACCGCGGAGATGTTCGGTTGGGTTAGGTTAGGTTATATTACGCTATTGATGCATATAAAAGTCCCACGGAGACGTAGAGGCCAAAAAGCCAGGAATGTTGTCAAATATTACAGTCGCGATGTTAGATTGGGTTAGTGTAGGTTGTATGACGTTATTGATGTATATGAAGGACCCACATAGACGTAGGGGCCAACTCGCCAGGAATATTGTCAAATATTACCGCCGAGATGATAGGCTGGGTTAGGTTAGGTTATATTATGTTATTGATGTATATAAAGGTCCCACGGAGACGTAGAGGCCAACAAGCCAGGAATGATGCCAAATATTACCACCGAGATGATAGGTTGGGTTAGGTTAGGTTATATTACGTTATTGATGTATATGAAGGACCCACATAGACGTAGGGGCCAACTCGCCAGGAATATTGTCAAATATTACCGCCGAGATGATAGGTTGGGTTAGGTTAGGTTATATTACGTTATTGATGTATATAAAGGTCCCACGGAGACGTAGAGGCCAGCAAGCCAGGAATGTTGCCAAATATTACCGCCGAGATAATAGGTTGGGTTAGGTTTGGTTATATTATGTTATTGATGTATATAAAGGTCCCACGGAGACGTAGAATCCAACTCGCCAGGAATGTTGTCAAATATTACAGCCGCGATGTTAGATTGGGTTACGTTAGGTTATATTACGTTATTGACGTATATAAAGGTCCCACGGAGACGTAGAGGCCAACTCGCCAGGAATGTTGTCAAATATTACAGTCGCGATGTTAGATTGGGTTAGTGTAGGTTGTATTACGTTATTGATGTATATGAAGGACCCACATAGACGTAGGGGCCAACTCGCCAGGAATATTGTCAAATATTACCGCCGAGATGATAGGCTGGGTTAGGTTAGGTTATATTATGTTATTGATGTATATAAAGATCCCACGGTAACGTAGAGGCCAACAAGCCAGGAATGTTGTCAAATATTACCGCCGAGATGATAGGTTGGGTTAGGGTAGGTTGTATTACGTTATTCATGTATATAAAGGTCCCACGGAGACTTAGAATCCAACTCGCCAGGAATGTTGCCAAATAATACCGCCGAGATGTTCGGTTGGGTTAGGTTAGGTTATATTACGCTATTGATGCATATAAAAGTCCCACGGAGACGTAGAGGCCAACTCACCAGGTATGTGGTCAAATATTACCGCCGAGATGTTAGATTGAGTTAGGGTAGGTTGTATTACGTCCTAGACGTATACAGTGTTCCCACCGAGAAGTAGGGCCCGATAAGAGAGGAATGTGGTTAAATGGTACCCAGAGAGGTTAGGTTGGGTTAGGTTACGTTATATTACGTTATTGATGTACATGAGGGTCCCACGGAGACGTAGAGGCCAACAAGCCAGGAATGTTGCCAAATATTACCGCCGAGATGTTAGTTTGGGTTAGGTTAGGTTATATTACGTTATTGATGTATATAAAGGTCCCACGGAGACGTAGAGGCCAACAAGCCAGGAATGATGCCAAATATTACCACCGAGATGATAGGTTGGGTTAGGTTAGGTTATATTACGTTATTGATGTATATGAAGGACCCACATAGACGTAGGGGCCAACTCGCCAGGAATATTGTCAAATATTACCGCCGAGATGATAGGTTGGGTTAGGTTAGGTTATATTACGTTATTGTCGTATATAAAGGTCCCACGGAGACGTAGAGGCCAACAAGACAGGAATGTGGTCAACTATTACCGCCGAGATGTTAGATTGGGTTAGGTTAGGTTATATTACGTTATTGATGTATATAAAGGTCCCACGGAGACGTAGAGGCCAACAAGCCAGGAATGATGCCAAATATAACCACCGAGATGATAGGTTGGGTTAGGTTAGGTTATATTACGTTATTGATGTATATGAAGGACCCACATAGACGTAGGGGCCAACTCGCCAGGAATATTGTCAAATATTACCGCCGAGATGATAGGTTGGGTTAGGTTAGGTTATATTACGTTATTGATGTATATAAAGGTCCCACGGAGACGTAGAGGCCAACAAGACAGGAATGTGGTCAACTATTACCGCCGAGATGTTAGATTGGGTTAGGTTAGGTTATATTACGTTATTGATGTATATAAATGTCCCACGGAGACGTAGAGGGCAACAAGCCAGGAATGTTGCCAAATATTACCGCCGAGATGATAGGTTGGGTTAGGTTAGGTTATATTACGTTATTGATGTATATGAAGGACCCACATAGACGTAGGGGCCAACGCGCCAGGAATATTGTCAAATATTACCGCCGAGATGATAAGTTGGGTTAGGTTAGGTTATATTACGTTATTGATGTATATAAAGGTCCCACGGAGACGTAGAGTGCAACAAGCCAGGAATGTTGCCAAATATTACCGCCGAGATGATAGGTTGGGTTATGTTAGGTTATATTACGTTATAGATGTATATAAAGGTCCCACGCAGACGTAGAATCCAACTCGCCAGGAATGTTGCCAAATATTACCGCGGAGATGTTCGGTTGGGTTAGGTTAGGTTATATTACGCTATTGATGCATATAAAAGTCCCACGGAGACGTAGAGGCCAAAAAGCCAGGAATGATTTCTAATATTACCGCCGAGATGTTAGATTGGGTTAGGGTAGGTTGTATTACGTTATTGATGTATATAAAGGTCCCACGGAGACGTAGAATCCAACTCGCCAGGAATTTTGCCAAATATTACCGCCGAGATGTTCGGTTGGGTTAGGTTAGGTTATATTACGCTATTGATGCATATAAAAGTCCCACGGAGACGTAGAGGCCAACTCGCCAGGAATGATTTCAAATATTACCGCCGAGATGTTAGATTGGGTTAGGGTAGGTTGTATTACGTCATAGACGTATACAGTGTTCCCACCGAGAAGTAGGGCCCGACAAGAGAGGAATGTGGTTAAATGGTACCCAGAGAGGTTAGGTTGGGTTAGGTTACGTTATATTACGTTATTGATGTACATGAGGGTCCCACGGAGACGTAGAGGCCAACAAGCCAGGAATGTTGCCAAATATTACCGCCGAGGTGTTAGTTTGGGTTAGGTTAGGTTATATTACGTTATTGATGTATATAAAGGTCCCACGGAGACGTAGAAGCCAACTGGCCAGGATTGTTGCCAAATATTACCGCCGCGATGTTAGATTGGGTTAGGTTAGTTTAGACTACGTTGTTGTCGTATGTAAAGGTCCCACGGAGACGTAGAGGGCAACAAGCCAGGAATGTTGCCAAATATTACCGCCGAGATGATAGGTTGGGTTAGGTTAGGTTATATTACGTTATTGATGTATATGAAGGACCCACATAGACGTAGGGGCCAACGCGCCAGGAATATTGTCAAATATTACCGCCGAGATGATAGGTTGGGTTAGGTTAGGTTATATTACGTTATTGATGTATATAAAGGTCCCACGGAGACGTAGAGGCCAACAAGCCAGGAATGTTGCCAAATATTACCGCCGAGATAATAGGTTGGGTTAGGTTTGGTTATATTATGTTATTGATGTATATAAAGGTCCCACGGAGACGTAGAATCCAACTCGCCAGGAATGTTGTCAAATATTACAGCCGCGATGTTAGATTGGGTTACGTTAGGTTATATTACGTTATTGACGTATATAAAGGTCCCACGGAGACGTAGAGGCCAACTCGCCAGGAATGTTGTCAAATATTACAGTCGCGATGTTAGATTGGGTTAGTGTAGGTTGTATGACGTTATTGATGTATATGAAGGACCCACATAGACGTAGGGGCCAACTCGCCAGGAATATTGTCAAATATTACCGCCGAGATGATAGGCTGGGTTAGGTTAGGTTATATTATGTTATTGATGTATATAAAGGTCCCACGCAGACGTAGAGGCCAACAAGCCAGGAATGATGCCAAATATTACCACCGAGATGATAGGTTGGGTTAGGTTAGGTTATATTACGTTATTGATGTATATGAAGGACCCACATAGACGTAGCGGCCAACTCGCCAGGAATATTGTCAAATATTACCGCCGAGATGATAGGTTGGGTTAGGTTAGGTTATATTACGTTATTGATGTATATAAAGGTCCCACGGAGACGTAGAGGCCAACAAGACAGGAATGTGGTCAACTATTACCGCCGAGATGTTAGATTGGGTTAGGTTAGGTTATATTACGTTATAGATGTATATAAAGGTCCCACGCAGACGTAGAGGCCAAAAAGCCAGGAATGTTGTCAAATATTACCGCCGACATGTTAGGTTGGGTTAGGTTAGGTTACATTACGTTATTGATGTATATGAAGGACCCACATAGACGTGGGGGCCAACTGGGCAGGAATATTGTCAAATATTACCGCCGAGATGATAGGCTGGGTTAGGTTAGGTTATATTACGTTATTGATGTATATAAAGGTCCCACGGAGACGTAGAAGCCAACTGGCCAGGATTGTTGCCAAATATTACCGCCGCGATGTTAAATTGGGTTAGGTTAGTTTAGACTACGTAATTGTCGTATATAAAGGTCCCACGGAGACGTAGAGGCCAACAAGACAGGAATGTGGTCAACTATTACCGCCGAGATGTTAGATTGGGTTAGGTTAGGTTATATTACGTTATTGATGTATATAAAGGTCCCACGGAGACGTAGAGGCCAACAAGCCAGGAATGATGCCAAATATAACCACCGAGATGATAGGTTGGGTTAGGTTAGGTTATATTACGTTATTGATGTATATGAAGGACCCACATAGACGTAGGGGCCAACTCGCCAGGAATATTGTCAAATATTACCGCCGAGATGATAGGTTGGGTTAGGTTAGGTTATATTACGTTATTGATGTATATAAAGGTCCCACGGAGACGTAGAGGCCAACAAGACAGGAATGTGGTCAACTATTACCGCCGAGATGTTAGATTGGGTTAGCTTAGGTTATATTACGTTATTGATGTATATAAATGTCCCACGGAGACGTAGAGGGCAACAAGCCAGGAATGTTGCCAAATATTACCGCCGAGATGATAGGTTGGGTTAGGTTAGGTTATATTACGTTATTGATGTATATGAAGGACCCACATAGACGTAGGGGCCAACGCGCCAGGAATATTGTCAAATATTACCGCCGAGATGATAAGTTGGGTTAGGTTAGGTTATATTACGTTATTGATGTATATAAAGGTCCCACGGAGACGTAGAGGGCAACAAGCCAGGAATGTTGCCAAATATTACCGCCGAGATGATAGGTTGGGTTATGTTAGGTTATATTACGTTATAGATGTATATAAAGGTCCCACGCAGACGTAGAATCCAACTCGCCAGGAATGTTGCCAAATATTACCGCGGAGATGTTCGGTTGGGTTAGGTTAGGTTATATTACGCTATTGATGCATATAAAAGTCCCACGGAGACGTAGAGGCCAAAAAGCCAGGAATGATTTCTAATATTACCGCCGAGATGTTAGATTGGGTTAGGGTAGGTTGTATTACGTTATTGATGTATATAAAGGTCCCACGGAGACGTAGAATCCAACTCGCCAGGAATTTTGCCAAATATTACCGCCGAGATGTTCGGTTGGGTTAGGTTAGGTTATATTACGCTATTGATGCATATAAAAGTCCCACGGAGACGTAGAGGCCAACTCGCCAGGAATGATTTCAAATATTACCGCCGAGATGTTAGATTGGGTTAGGGTAGGTTGTATTACGTCATAGACGTATACAGTGTTCCCACCGAGAAGTAGGGCCCGACAAGAGAGGAATGTGGTTAAATGGTACCCAGAGAGGTTAGGTTGGGTTAGGTTACGTTATATTACGTTATTGATGTACATGAGGGTCCCACGGAGACGTAGAGGCCAACAAGCCAGGAATGTTGCCAAATATTACCGCCGAGGTGTTAGTTTGGGTTAGGTTAGGTTATATTACGTTATTGATGTATATAAAGGTCCCACGGAGACGTAGAAGCCAACTGGCCAGGATTGTTGCCAAATATTACCGCCGCGATGTTAGATTGGGTTAGGTTAGTTTAGACTACGTTGTTGTCGTATGTAAAGGTCCCACGGAGACGTAGAGGGCAACAAGCCAGGAATGTTGCCAAATATTACCGCCGAGATGATAGGTTGGGTTAGGTTAGGTTATATTACGTTATTGATGTATATGAAGGACCCACATAGACGTAGGGGCCAACGCGCCAGGAATATTGTCAAATATTACCGCCGAGATGATAGGTTGGGTTAGGTTAGGTTATATTACGTTATTGATGTATATAAAGGTCCCACGGAGACGTAGAGGCCAACAAGCCAGGAATGTTGCCAAATATTACCGCCGAGATAATAGGTTGGGTTAGGTTTGGTTATATTATGTTATTGATGTATATAAAGGTCCCACGGAGACGTAGAATCCAACTCGCCAGGAATGTTGTCAAATATTACAGCCGCGATGTTAGATTGGGTTACGTTAGGTTATATTACGTTATTGACGTATATAAAGGTCCCACGGAGACGTAGAGGCCAACTCGCCAGGAATGTTGTCAAATATTACAGTCGCGATGTTAGATTGGGTTAGTGTAGGTTGTATGACGTTATTGATGTATATGAAGGACCCACATAGACGTAGGGGCCAACTCGCCAGGAATATTGTCAAATATTACCGCCGAGATGATAGGCTGGGTTAGGTTAGGTTATATTATGTTATTGATGTATATAAAGGTCCCACGGAGACGTAGAGGCCAACAAGCCAGGAATGATGCCAAATATTACCACCGAGATGATAGGTTGGGTTAGGTTAGGTTATATTACGTTATTGATGTATATGAAGGACCCACATAGACGTAGCGGCCAACTCGCCAGGAATATTGTCAAATATTACCGCCGAGATGATAGGTTGGGTTAGGTTAGGTTATATTACGTTATTGATGTATATAAAGGTCCCACGGAGACGTAGAGGCCAACAAGACAGGAATGTGGTCAACTATTACCGCCGAGATGTTAGATTGGGTTAGGTTAGGTTATATTACGTTATAGATGTATATAAAGGTCCCACGCAGACGTAGAGGCCAAAAAGCCAGGAATGTTGTCAAATATTACCGCCGACATGTTAGGTTGGGTTAGGTTAGGTTACATTACGTTATTGATGTATATGAAGGACCCACATAGACGTGGGGGCCAACTCGCCAGGAATATTGTCAAATATTACCGCCGAGATGATAGGCTGGGTTAGGTTAGGTTATATTACGTTATTGATGTATATAAAGTTCCCACGGAGACGTAGAGGCCAACAAGACAGGAATGTGGTCAACTATTACCGCCGAGATGTTAGATTGGGTTAGGTTAGGTTATATTATGTTATTGATGTATATAAAGGTCCCACGGAGACGTAGAATCCAACTCGCCAGGAATGTTGTCAAATATTACAGCCGCGATGTTAGATTGGGTTACGTTAGGTTATATTACGTTATTGACGTATATAAAGGTCCCACGGAGACGTAGAGGCCAACTCGCCAGGAATGTTGTCAAATATTACAGTCGCGATGTTAGATTGGGTTAGTGTAGGTTGTATTACGTTATTGATGTATATGAAGGACCAAATGTTGCCAAATAATACCGCCGAGATGTTCGGTTGGGTTAGGTTAGGTTATATTACGCTATTGATGCATATAAAAGTCCCACGGAGACGTAGAGGCCAACTCACCAGGTATGTGGTCAAATATTACCGCCGAGATGTTAGATTGGGTTAGGGTAGGTTGTATTACGTCCTAGACGTATACAGTGTTCCCACCGAGAAGTAGGGCCCGATAAGAGAGGAATGTGGTTAAATGGTACCCAGAGAGGTTAGGTTGGGTTAGGTTACGTCATATTACGTTATTGATGTACATGAGGGTCCCACGGAGACGTAGAGGCCAACAAGCCAGGAATGTTGCCAAATATTACCGCCGAGATGTTAGATTGAGGTTGGATTAGGTTAGGTTATATTACGTTATAGATGTATATAAAGGTCCCACGCAGACGTAGAATCCAACTCGCCAGGAATGTTGCCAAATATTACCGCGGAGATGTTCGGTTGGGTTAGGTTAGGTTATATTACGCTATTGATGCATATAAAAGTCCCACGGAGACGTAGAGGCCAAAAAGCCAGGAATGATTTCTAATATTACCGCCGAGATGTTAGATTGGGTTAGGGTAGGTTGTGTTACGTTATTGATGTATATAAAGGTCCCACGGAGACGTAGAATCCAACTCGCCAGGAATTTTGCCAAATATTACCGCCGAGATGTTCGGTTGGGTTAGGTTAGGTTATATTACGCTATTGATGCATATAAAAGTCCCACGGAGACGTAGAGGCCAACTCGCCAGGAATGATTTCAAATATTACCGCCGAGATGTTAGATTGGTTTAGGGTAGGTTGTATTACGTCATAGACGTATACAGTGTTCCCACCGAGAAGTAGGGCCCGACAAGAGAGGAATGTGGTTAAATGGTACCCAGAGATGTTAGGTTGGGTTAGGTTACGTTATATTACGTTATTGATGTACATGAGGGTCCCACGGAGACGTAGAGGCCAACAAGCCAGGAATGTTGCCAAATATTACCGCCGAGATGTTAGTTTGGGTTAGGTTAGGTTATATTACGTTATTGATGTATATAAAGGTCCCACGGAGACGTAGAGGCCAACAAGCCAGGAATGATGCCAAATATTACCACCGAGATGATAGGTTGGGTTAGGTTAGGTTATATTACGTTATTGATGTATATGAAGGACCCACATAGACGTAGGGGCCAACTCGCCAGGAATATTGTCAAATATTACCGCCGAGATGATAGGTTGGGTTAGGTTAGGTTATATTACGTTATTGTCGTATATAAAGGTCCCACGGAGACGTAGAGGCCAACAAGACAGGAATGTGGTCAACTATTACCGCCGAGATGTTAGATTGGGTTAGGTTAGGTTATATTACGTTATAGATGTATATAAAGGTCCCACGCAGACGTAGAGGCCAAAAAGCCAGGAATGTTGTCAAATATTACCGCCGACATGTTAGGTTGGGTTAGGTTAGGTTACATTACGTTATTGATGTATATGAAGGACCCACATAGACGTGGGGGCCAACTCGCCAGGAATATTGTCAAATATTACCGCCGAGATGATAGGCTGGGTTAGGTTAGGTTATATTACGTTATTGATGTATATAAAGGTCCCACGGAGACGTAGAAGCCAACTGGCCAGGATTGTTGCCAAATATTACCGCCGCGATGTTAGATTGGGTTAGGTTAGTTTAGACTACGTTATTGTCGTATATAAAGGTCCCACGGAGACGTAGAGGGCAACAAGCCAGGAATGTTGCCAAATATTACCGCCGAGATGATAGGTTGGGTTAGGTTAGGTTATATTACGTTATTGATGTATATGAAGGACCCACATAGACGTGGGGGCCAACTCGCCAGGAATATTGTCAAATATTACCGCCGAGATGATAGGCTGGGTTAGGTTAGGTTATATTACGTTATTGATGTATATAAAGGTCCCACGGAGACGTAGAAGCCAACTGGCCAGGATTGTTGCCAAATATTACCGCCGCCATGTTAGATTGGGTTAGGTTAGTTTAGACTACGTTATTGTCGTATATAAAGGTCCCACGGAGACGTAGAGGGCAACAAGCCAGGAATGTTGCCAAATATTACCGCCGAGATGATAGGTTGGGTTAGGCTAGGTTATATTACGTTATTGATGTATATGAAGGACCCACATAGACGTAGGTGCCAACGCGCCAGGAATATTGTCAAATATTACCGCCGAGATGATAGGTTGGGTTAGGTTAGGTTATATTACGTTATTGATGTATATAAAGGTCCCACGGAGACGTAGAGGCCAACTCGCCAGGAATGTTGCCAAATATTACCGCCGCGATGTTAGGTTGGGTTAGTGTAGGTTGTATTACGTTATTGATGTATATGAAGGACCCACATAGACGTAGGGGCCAACTCGCCAGGAATATTGTCAAATATTACCGCCGAGATGATAGGTTGGGTTAGGTTAGGTTATATTACGTTATTGATGTATATGAAGGACCCACATAGACGTGGGGGCCAACTCGCCAGGAATATTGTCAAATATTACCGCCGAGATGATAGGCTGGGTTAGGTTAGGTTATATTACGTTATTGATGTATATAAAGGTCCCACGGAGACGTAGAAGCCAACTGGCCAGGATTGTTGCCAAATATTACCGCCGCGATGTTAGATTGGGTTAGGTTAGTTTAGACTACGTTATTGTCGTATATAAAGGTCCCACGGAGACGTAGAGGGCAACAAGCCAGGAATGTTGCCAAATATTACCGCCGAGATGATAGGTTGGGTTAGGTTAGGTTATATTACGTTATTGATGTATATGAAGGACCCACATAGACGTAGGGGCCAACGCACCAGGAATATTGTCAAATATTACCGCCGAGATGATAGGTTGGGTTAGGTTAGGTTATATTACGTTATTGATGTATATAAAGGTCCCACGGAGACGTAGAGGCCAACAAGCCAGGAATGTTGCCAAATATTACCGCCGAGATAATAGGTTGGGTTAGGTTTGGTTATATTATGTTATTGATGTATATAAAGGTCCCACGGAGACGTAGAATCCAACTCGCCAGGAATGTTGTCAAATATTACAGCCGCGATGTTAGATTGGGTTACGTTAGGTTATATTACGTTATTGACGTATATAAAGGTCCCACGGAGACGTAGAGGCCAACTCGCCAGGAATGTTGTCAAATATTACAGTCGCGATGTTAGATTGGGTTAGTGTAGGTTGTATTACGTTATTGATGTATATGAAGGACCCACATAGACGTAGGGGCCAACTCGCCAGGAATATTGTCAAATATTACCGCCGAGATGATAGGCTGGGTTAGGTTAGGTTATATTATGTTATTGATGTATATAAAGGTCCCACGGAGACGTAGAGGCCAACAAGCCAGGAATGATGCCAAATATTACCACCGAGATGATAGGTTGGGTTAGGTTAGGTTATATTACGTTATTGATGTATATGAAGGGCCCACATAGTCGTAGGGGCCAACTCGCCAGGAATATTGTCAAATATTACCGCCGAGATGATAGGTTGGGTTAGGTTAGGTTATATTACGTTATTGATGTATATAAAGGTCCCACGGAGACGTAGAGGCCAACAAGACAGGAATGTGGTCAACTATTACCGCCGAGATGTTAGATTGGGTTAGGTTAGGTTATATTACGTTATAGATGTATATAAAGGTCCCACGCAGACGTAGAGGCCAAAAAGCCAGGAATGTTGTCAAATATTACCGCCGACATGTTAGGTTGGGTTAGGTTAGGTTACATTACGTTATTGATGTATATGAAGGACCCACATAGACGTGGGGGCCAACTCGCCAGGAATGTTGTCAAATATTACAGTCGCGATGTTAGATTGGGTTAGTGTAGGTTGTATTACGTCATAGACGTATACAGTGTTCCCACCGAGAAGTAGGGCCCGACAAGAGAGGAATGTGGTTAAATGGTACCCAGAGATGTTAGGTTGGGTTAGGTTACGTTATATTACGTTATTGATGTACATGAGGGTCCCACGGAGACGTAGAGGCCAACAAGCCAGGAATGATGCCAAATATTACCACCGAGATGATAGGTTGGGTTAGGTTAGGTTATATTACGTTATTGATGTATATGAAGGACCCACATAGACGTAGGGGCCAACTCGCCAGGAATATTGTCAAATATTACCGCCGAGATGATAGGTTGGGTTAGGTTAGGTTATATTACGTTATTGTCGTATATAAAGGTCCCACGGAGACGTAGAGGCCAACAAGACAGGAATGTGGTCAACTATTACCGCCGAGATGTTAGATTGGTTTAGGGTAGGTTGTATTACGTCATAGACGTATACAGTGTTCCCACCGAGAAGTAGGGCCCGACAAGAGAGGAATGTGGTTAAATGGTACCCAGAGATGTTAGGTTGGGTTAGGTTACGTTATATTACGTTATTGATGTACATGAGGGTCCCACGGAGACGTAGAGGCCAACAAGCCAGGAATGATGCCAAATATTACCACCGAGATGATAGGTTGGGTTAGGTTAGGTTATATTACGTTATTGATGTATATGAAGGACCCACATAGACGTAGGGGCCAACTCGCCAGGAATATTGTCAAATATTACCGCCGAGATGATAGGTTGGGTTAGGTTAGGTTATATTACGTTATTGTCGTATATAAAGGTCCCACGGAGACGTAGAGGCCAACAAGACAGGAATGTGGTCAACTATTACCGCCGAGATGTTAGATTGGGTTAGGTTAGGTTATATTACGTTATAGATGTATATAAAGGTCCCACGGAGACGTAGAAGCCAACTGGCCAGGATTGTTGCCAAATATTACCGCCGCGATGTTAGATTGGGTTAGGTTAGTTTAGACTACGTTATTGTCGTATATAAAGGTCCCACGGAGACGTAGAGGGCAACAAGCCAGGAATGTTGCCAAATATTACCGCCGAGATGATAGGTTGGGTTAGGTTAGGTTATATTACGTTATTGTCGTATATAAAGGTCCCACGGAGACGTAGAGGGCAACAAGCCAGGAATGTTGCCAGATATTACCGCCGAGATGATAGGTTGGGTTAGGTTAGGTTATATTACGTTATTGATGTATATGAAGGACCCACATAGACGTGGGGGCCAACTCGCCAGGAATATTGTCAAATATTACCGCCGAGATGATAGGCTGGGTTAGGTTAGGTTATATTACGTTATTGATGTATATAAAGGTCCCACGGAGACGTAGAAGCCAACTGGCCAGGATTGTTGCCAAATATTACCGCCGCGATGTTAGATTGGGTTAGGTTAGTTTAGACTACGTTATTGTCGTATATAAAGGTCCCACGGAGACGTAGAGGGCAACAAGCCAGGAATGTTGCCAAATATTACCGCCGAGATGATAGGTTGGGTTAGGTTAGGTTATATTACGTTATTGTCGTATATAAAGGTCCCACGGAGACGTAGAGGGCAACAAGCCAGGAATGTTGCCAAATATTACCGCCGAGATGATAGGTTGGGTTAGGTTAGGTTATATTACGTTATTGATGTATATGAAGGACCCACATAGACGTGGGGGCCAACTCGCCAGGAATATTGTCAAATATTACCGCCGAGATGATAGGCTGGGTTAGGTTAGGTTATATTACGTTATTGTCGTATATAAAGGTCCCACGGAGACGTAGAGGGCAACAAGCCAGGAATGTTGCCAAATATTACCGCCGAGATGATAGGTTGGGTTAGGTTAGGTTATATTACGTTATTGATGTATATGAAGGACCCACATAGACGTAGGGGCCAACGCGCCAGGAATATTGTCAAATATTACCGCCGAGATGATAGGTTGGGTTAGGTTAGGTTATATTACGTTATTGATGTATATAAAGGTCCCACGGAGACGTAGAGGCCAACAAGCCAGGAATGTTGCCAAATATTACCGCCGAGATAATAGGTTGGGTTAGGTTTGGTTATATTATGTTATTGATGTATATAAAGGTCCCACGGAGACGTAGAATCCAACTCGCCAGGAATGTTGTCAAATATTACAGCCGCGATGTTAGATTGGGTTACGTTAGGTTATATTACGTTATTGACGTATATAAAGGTCCCACGGAGACGTAGAGGCCAACTCGCCAGGAATGTTGTCAAATATTACAGTCGCGATGTTAGATTGGGTTAGTGTAGGTTGTATTACGTCCTAGACGTATACAGTGTTCCCACCGAGAAGTAGGGCCCGATAAGAGAGGAATGTGGTTAAATGGTACCCAGAGAGGTTAGGTTGGGTTAGGTTACGTCATATTACGTTATTGATGTACATGAGGGTCCCACGGAGACGTAGAGGCCAACAAGCCAGGAATGTTGCCAAATATTACCGCCGAGATGTTAGATTGGGTTAGGTTAGGTTATATTACGTTATAGATGTATATAAAGGTCCCACGCAGACGTAGAATCCAACTCGCCAGGAATGTTGCCAAATATTACCGCGGAGATGTTCGGTTGGGTTAGGTTAGGTTATATTACGATATTGATGCATATAAAAGTCCCACGGAGACGTAGAGGCCAAAAAGCCAGGAATGATTTCTAATATTACCGCCGAGATGTTAGATTGGGTTAGGGTAGGTTGTGTTACGTTATTGATGTATATAAAGGTCCCACGGAGACGTAGAATCCAACTCGCCAGGAATTTTGCCAAATATTACCGCCGAGATGTTCGGTTGGGTTAGGTTAGGTTATATTACGCTATTGATGCATATAAAAGTCCCACGGAGACGTAGAGGCCAACTCGCCAGGAATGATTTCAAATATTACCGCCGAGATGATAGGTTGGGTTAGGTTAGGTTATATTACGTTATTGATGTATATGAAGGACCCACATAGACGTAGGGGCCAACTCGCCAGGAATATTGTCAAATATTACCGCCGAGATGATAGGTTGGGTTAGGTTAGGTTATATTACGTTATTGTCGTATATAAAGGTCCCACGGAGACGTAGAGGCCAACAAGACAGGAATGTGGTCAACTATTACCGCCGAGATGTTAGATTGGGTTAGGTTAGGTTATATTACGTTATAGATGTATATAAAGGTCCCACGCAGACGTAGAGGCCAAAAAGCCAGGAATGTTGTCAAATATTACCGCCGACATGTTAGGTTGGGTTAGGTTAGGTTACATTACGTTATTGATGTATATGAAGGACCCACATAGACGTGGGGGCCAACTCGCCAGGAATATTGTCAAATATTACCGCCGAGATGATAGGCTGGGTTAGGTTAGGTTATATTACGTTATTGATGTATATAAAGGTCCCACGGAGACGTAGAAGCCAACTGGCCATGATTGTTGCCAAATATTACCGCCGCGATGTTAGATTGGGTTAGGTTAGTTTAGACTACGTTATTGTCGTATATAAAGGTCCCACGGAGACGTAGAGGGCAACAAGCCAGGAATGTTGCCAAATATTACCGCCGACATGTTAGGTTGTGTTAGGTTAGGTTACATTACGTTATTGATGTATATGAAGGACCCACATAGACGTGGGGGCCAACTCGCCAGGAATATTGTCAAATATTACCGCCGAGATGATAGGCTGGGTTAGGTTAGGTTATATTACGTTATTGATGTATATAAAGGTCCCACGGAGACGTAGAAGCCAACTGGCCAGGATTGTTGCCAAATATTACCGCCGCGATGTTAGATTGGGTTAGGTTAGTTTAGACTACGTTATTGTCGTATATAAAGGTCCCACGGAGACGTAGAGGGCAACAAGCCAGGAATGTTGCCAAATATTACCGCCGAGATGATAGGTTGGGTTAGGTTAGGTTATATTACGTTATTGTCGTATATAAAGGTCCCACGGAGACGTAGAGGGCAACAAGCCAGGAATGTTGTCAAATATTACCGCCGAGATGATAGGTTGGGTTAGGGTAGGTTGTATTACGTTATTCATGTATATAAAGGTCCCACGGAGACTTAGAATCCAACTCGCCAGGAATGTTGCCAAATAATACCGCCGAGATGTTCGGTTGGGTTAGGTTAGGTTATATTACGCTATTGATGCATATAAAAGTCCCACGGAGACGTAGAGGCCAACTCACCAGGTATGTGGTCAAATATTACCGCCGAGATGTTAGATTGAGTTAGGGTAGGTTGTATTACGTCCTAGACGTATACAGTGTTCCCACCGAGAAGTAGGGCCCGATAAGAGAGGAATGTGGTTAAATGGTACCCAGAGAGGTTAGGTTGGGTTAGGTTACGTTATATTACGTTATTGATGTACATGAGGGTCCCACGGAGACGTAGAGGCCAACAAGCCAGGAATGTTGCCAAATATTACCGCCGAGATGTTAGTTTGGGTTAGGTTAGGTTATATTACGTTGTTGATGTATATAAAGGTCCCACGGAGACGTAGAGGCCAACACGCCAGGAATGATGCCAAATATTACCACCGAGATGATAGGTTGGGTTAGGTTAGGTTATATTACGTTATTGATGTATATGAAGGACCCACATAGACGTAGGGGCCAACTCGCCAGGAATATTGTCAAATATTACCGCCGAGATGATAGGTTGGGTTAGGTTAGGTTATATTACGTTATTGTCGTATATAAAGGTCCCACGGAGACGTAGAGGCCAACAAGACAGGAATGTGGTCAACTATTACCGCCGAGATGTTAGATTGGGTTAGGTTAGGTTATATTACGTTATAGATGTATATAAAGGTCCCACGCAGACGTAGAGGCCAAAAAGCCAGGAATGTTGTCAAATATTACCGCCGAGATGATAGGTTGGGTTAGGTTAGGTTATATTACGTTATTGATGTATATAAAGGTCCCACGGAGACGTAGAGGCCAGCAAGCCAGGAATGTTGCCAAATATTACCGCCGAGATAATAGGTTGGGTTAGGTTTGGTTATATTATGTTATTGATGTATATAAAGGTCCCACGGAGACGTAGAATCCAACTCGCCAGGAATGTTGTCAAATATTACAGCCGCGATGTTAGATTGGGTTACGTTAGGTTATATTACGTTATTGACGTATATAAAGGTCCCACGGAGACGTAGAGGCCAACTCGCCAGGAATGTTGTCAAATATTACAGTCGCGATGTTAGATTGGGTTACGTTAGGTTATATTACGTTATTGACGTATATAAAGGTCCCACGGAGACGTAGAGGCCAACTCGCCAGGAATGTTGTCAAATATTACAGTCGCGATGTTAGATTGGGTTAGTGTAGGTTGTATTACGTTATTGATGTATATGAAGGACCCACATAGACGTGGGGGCCAACTCGCCAGGAATATTGTCAAATATTACCGCCGAGATGATAGGCTGGGTTAGGTTAGGTTATATTACGTTATTGATGTATATAAAGGTCCCACGGAGACGTAGAAGCCAACTGGCCAGGATTGTTGCCAAATATTACCGCCGCGATGTTAGATTGGGTTAGGTTAGTTTAGACTACGTTATTGTCGTATATAAAGGTCCCACGGAGACGTAGAGGGCAACAAGCCAGGAATGTTGCCAAATATTACCGCCGACATGTTAGGTTGTGTTAGGTTAGGTTACATTACGTTATTGATGTATATGAAGGACCCACATAGACGTGGGGGCCAACTCGCCAGGAATATTGTCAAATATTACCGCCGAGATGATAGGCTGGGTTAGGTTAGGTTATATTACGTTATTGATGTATATAAAGGTCCCACGGAGACGTAGAAACCAACTGGCCAGGATTGTTGCCAAATATTACCGCCGCGATGTTAGATTGGGTTAGGTTAGTTTAGACTACGTTATTGTCGTATATAAAGGTCCCACGGAGACGTAGAGGGCAACAAGCCAGGAATGTTGCCAAATATTACCGCCGAGATGATAGGTTGGGTTAGGTTAGGTTATATTACGTTATTGTCGTATATAAAGGTCCCACGGAGACGTAGAGGGCAACAAGCCAGGAATGTTGCCAAATATTACCGCCGAGATGATAGGTTGGGTTAGGTTAGGTTATATTACGTTATTGATGTATATGAAGGACCCACATAGACGTGGGGGCCAACTCGCCAGGAATATTGTCAAATATTACCGCCGAGATGATAGGCTGGGTTAGGTTAGGTTATATTACGTTATTGTCGTATATAAAGGTCCCACATAGACGTGGGGGCCAACTCGCCAGGAATATTGTCAAATATTACCGCCGAGATGATAGGCTGGGTTAGGTTAGGTTATATTACGTTATTGATGTATATAAAGGTCCCACGGAGACGTAGAAGCCAACTGGCCAGGATTGTTGCCAAATATTACCGCCGCGATGTTAGATTGGGTTAGGTTAGTTTAGACTACGTTATTGTCGTATATAAAGGTCCCACGGAGACGTAGAGGGCAACAAGCCAGGAATGTTGCCAAATATTACCGCCGACATGTTAGGTTGTGTTAGGTTAGGTTACATTACGTTATTGATGTATATGAAGGACCCACATAGACGTGGGGGCCAACTCGCCAGGAATATTGTCAAATATTACCGCCGAGATGATAGGCTGGGTTAGGTTAGGTTATATTACGTTATTGATGTATATAAAGGTCCCACGGAGACGTAGAAACCAACTGGCCAGGATTGTTGCCAAATATTACCGCCGCGATGTTAGATTGGGTTAGGTTAGTTTAGACTACGTTATTGTCGTATATAAAGGTCCCACGGAGACGTAGAGGGCAACAAGCCAGGAATGTTGCCAAATATTACCGCCGAGATGATATGTTGGGTTAGGTTAGGTTATATTACGTTATTGTCGTATATAAAGGTCCCACGGAGACGTAGAGGGCAACAAGCCAGGAATGTTGCCAAATATTACCGCCGAGATGATAGGTTGGGTTAGGTTAGGTTATATTACGTTATTGATGTATATGAAGGACCCACATAGACGTGGGGGCCAACTCGCCAGGAATATTGTCAAATATTACCGCCGAGATGATAGGCTGGGTTAGGTTAGGTTATATTACGTTATTGTCGTATATAAAGGTCCCACGGAGACGTAGAGGGCAACAAGCCAGGAATGTTGCCAAATATTACCGCCGAGATGATAGGTTGGGTTAGGTTAGGTTATATTACGTTATTGATGTATATGAAGGACCCACATAGACGTAGGGGCCAACGCGCCAGGAATATTGTCAAATATTACCGCCGAGATGATAGGTTGGGTTAGGTTAGGTTATATTACGTTATTGATGTATATAAAGGTCCCACGGAGACGTAGAGGCCAGCAAGCCAGGAATGTTGCCAAATATTACCGCCGAGATAATAGGTTGGGTTAGGTTTGGTTATATTATGTTATTGATGTATATAAAGGTCCCACGGAGACGTAGAATCCAACTCGCCAGGAATGTTGTCAAATATTACAGCCGCGATGTTAGATTGGGTTACGTTAGGTTATATTACGTTATTGACGTATATAAAGGTCCCACGGAGACGTAGAGGCCAACTCGCCAGGAATGTTGTCAAATATTACAGTCGCGATGTTAGATTGGGTTAGTGTAGGTTGTATTACGTTATTGATGTATATGAAGGACCCACATAGACGTAGGGGCCAACTCGCCAGGAATATTGTCAAATATTACCGCCGAGATGATAGGCTGGGTTAGGTTAGGTTATATTATGTTATTGATGTATATAAAGATCCCACGGTAACGTAGAGGCCAACAAGCCAGGAATGTTGTCAAATATTACCGCCGAGATGATAGGTTGGATTAGGGTAGGTTGTATTACGTTATTCATGTATATAAAGGTCCCACCGAGACGTAGAATCCAACTCGCCAGGAATGTTGCCAAATAATACCGCCGAGATGTTCGGTTGGGTTAGGTTAGGTTATATTACGCTATTGATGCATATAAAAGTCCCACGGAGACGTAGAGGCCAACTCACCAGGTATGTGGTCAAATATTACCGCCGAGATGTTAGATTGGGTTAGGGTAGGTTGTATTACGTCCTAGACGTATACAGTGTTCCCACCGAGAAGTAGGGCCCGATAAGAGAGGAATGTGGTTAAATGGTACCCAGAGAGGTTAGGTTGGGTTAGGTTACGTCATATTACGTTATTGATGTACATGAGGGTCCCACGGAGACGTAGAGGCCAACAAGCCAGGAATGTTGCCAAATATTACCGCCGAGATGTTAGATTGGGTTAGGTTAGGTTATATTACGTTATAGATGTATATAAAGGTCCCACGCAGACGTAGAATCCAACTCGCCAGGAATGTTGCCAAATATTACCGCGGAGATGTTCGGTTGGGTTAGGTTAGGTTATATTACGCTATTGATGCATATAAAAGTCCCACGGAGACGTAGAGGCCAAAAAGCCAGGAATGATTTCTAATATTACCGCCGAGATGTTAGATTGGGTTAGGGTAGGTTGTGTTACGTTATTGATGTATATAAAGGTCCCACGGAGACGTAGAATCCAACTCGCCAGGAATTTTGCCAAATATTACCGCCGAGATGTTCGGTTGGGTTAGGTTAGGTTATATTACGCTATTGATGCATATAAAAGTCCCACGGAGACGTAGAGGCCAACTCGCCAGGAATGATTTCAAATATTACCGCCGACATGTTAGGTTGGGTTAGGTTAGGTTACATTACGTTATTGATGTATATGAAGGACCCACATAGACGTGGGGGCCAACTCGCCAGGAATATTGTCAAATATTACCGCCGAGATGATAGGCTGGGTTAGGTTAGGTTATATTACGTTATTGATGTATATAAAGGTCCCACGGAGACGTAGAAGCCAACTGGCCAGGATTGTTGCCAAATATTACCGCCGCGATGTTAGATTGGGTTAGGTTAGTTTAGACTACGTTATTGTCGTATATAAAGGTCCCACGGAGACGTAGAGGGCAACAAGCCAGGAATGTTGCCAAATATTACCGCCGACATGTTAGGTTGTGTTAGGTTAGGTTACATTACGTTATTGATGTATATGAAGGACCCACATAGACGTGGGGGCCAACTCGCCAGGAATATTGTCAAATATTACCGCCGAGATGATAGGCTGGGTTAGGTTAGGTTATATTACGTTATTGATGTATATAAAGGTCCCACGGAGACGTAGAAGCCAACTGGCCAGGATTGTTGCCAAATATTACCGCCGCGATGTTAGATTGGGTTAGGTTAGTTTAGACTACGTTATTGTCGTATATAAAGGTCCCACGGAGACGTAGAGGGCAACAAGCCAGGAATGTTGCCAAATATTACCGCCGAGATGATAGGTTGGGTTAGGTTAGGTTATATTACGTTATTGTCGTATATAAAGGTCCCACGGAGACGTAGAGGGCAACAAGCCAGGAATGTTGCCAAATATTACCGCCGAGATGATAGGTTGGGTTAGGTTAGGTTATATTACGTTATTGATGTATATGAAGGACCCACATAGACGTGGGGGCCAACTCGCCAGGAATATTGTCAAATATTACCGCCGAGATGATAGGCTGGGTTAGGTTAGGTTATATTACGTTATTGTCGTATATAAAGGTCCCACGGAGACGTAGAGGGCAACAAGCCAGGAATGTTGCCAAATATTACCGCCGAGATGATAGGTTGGGTTAGGTTAGGTTATATTACGTTATTGATGTATATGAAGGACCCACATAGACGTAGGGGCCAACGCGCCAGGAATATTGTCAAATATTACCGCCGAGATGATAGGTTGGGTTAGGTTAGGTTATATTACGTTATTGATGTATATAAAGGTCCCACGGAGACGTAGAGGCCAGCAAGCCAGGAATGTTGCCAAATATTACCGCCGAGATAATAGGTTGGGTTAGGTTTGGTTATATTATGTTATTGATGTATATAAAGGTCCCACGGAGACGTAGAATCCAACTCGCCAGGAATGTTGTCAAATATTACAGCCGCGATGTTAGATTGGGTTACGTTAGGTTATATTACGTTATTGACGTATATAAAGGTCCCACGGAGACGTAGAGGCCAACTCGCCAGGAATGTTGTCAAATATTACAGTCGCGATGTTAGATTGGGTTAGTGTAGGTTGTATTACGTTATTGATGTATATGAAGGACCCACATAGACGTAGGGGCCAACTCGCCAGGAATATTGTCAAATATTACCGCCGAGATGATAGGCTGGGTTAGGTTAGGTTATATTATGTTATTGATGTATATAAAGATCCCACGGTAACGTAGAGGCCAACAAGCCAGGAATGTTGTCAAATATTACCGCCGAGATGATAGGTTGGATTAGGGTAGGTTGTATTACGTTATTCATGTATATAAAGGTCCCACCGAGACGTAGAATCCAACTCGCCAGGAATGTTGCCAAATAATACCGCCGAGATGTTCGGTTGGGTTAGGTTAGGTTATATTACGCTATTGATGCATATAAAAGTCCCACGGAGACGTAGAGGCCAACTCACCAGGTATGTGGTCAAATATTACCGCCGAGATGTTAGATTGGGTTAGGGTAGGTTGTATTACGTCCTAGACGTATACAGTGTTCCCACCGAGAAGTAGGGCCCGATAAGAGAGGAATGTGGTTAAATGGTACCCAGAGAGGTTAGGTTGGGTTAGGTTACGTCATATTACGTTATTGATGTACATGAGGGTCCCACGGAGACGTAGAGGCCAACAAGCCAGGAATGTTGCCAAATATTACCGCCGAGATGTTAGATTGGGTTAGGTTAGGTTATATTACGTTATAGATGTATATAAAGGTCCCACGCAGACGTAGAATCCAACTCGCCAGGAATGTTGCCAAATATTACCGCGGAGATGTTCGGTTGGGTTAGGTTAGGTTATATTACGCTATTGATGCATATAAAAGTCCCACGGAGACGTAGAGGCCAAAAAGCCAGGAATGATTTCTAATATTACCGCCGAGATGTTAGATTGGGTTAGGGTAGGTTGTGTTACGTTATTGATGTATATAAAGGTCCCACGGAGACGTAGAATCCAACTCGCCAGGAATTTTGCCAAATATTACCGCCGAGATGTTCGGTTGGGTTAGGTTAGGTTATATTACGCTATTGATGCATATAAAAGTCCCACGGAGACGTAGAGACCAACTCGCCAGGAATGATTTCAAATATTACCGCCGAGATGATAGGTTGGGTTAGGTTAGGTTATATTACGTTATTGATGTATATGAAGGACCCACATAGACGTAGGGGCCAACTCGCCAGGAATATTGTCAAATATTACCGCCGAGATGATAGGTTGGGTTAGGTTAGGTTATATTACGTTATTGTCGTATATAAAGGTCCCACGGAGACGTAGAGGCCAACAAGACAGGAATGTGGTCAACTATTACCGCCGAGATGTTAGATTGGGTTAGGTTAGGTTATATTACGTTATAGATGTATATAAAGGTCCCACGCAGACGTAGAGGCCAAAAAGCCAGGAATGTTGTCAAATATTACCGCCGACATGTTAGGTTGGGTTAGGTTAGGTTACATTACGTTATTGATGTATATGAAGGACCCACATAGACGTGGGGGCCAACTCGCCAGGAATATTGTCAAATATTACCGCCGAGATGATAGGCTGGGTTAGGTTAGGTTATATTACGTTATTGATGTATATAAAGGTCCCACGGAGACGTAGAAGCCAACTGGCCAGGATTGTTGCCAAATATTACCGCCGCGATGTTAGATTGGGTTAGGTTAGTTTAGACTACGTTATTGTCGTATATAAAGGTCCCACGGAGACGTAGAGGGCAACAAGCCAGGAATGTTGCCAAATATTACCGCCGACATGTTAGGTTGTGTTAGGTTAGGTTACATTACGTTATTGTCGTATATAAAGGTCCCACGGAGACGTAGAGGGCAACAAGCCAGGAATGTTGCCAAATATTACCGCCGAGATGATAGGTTGGGTTAGGTTAGGTTATATTACGTTATTGATGTATATGAAGGACCCACATAGACGTAGGGGCCAACTCGCCAGGAATATTGTCAAATATTACCGCCGAGATGATAGGCTGGGTTAGGTTAGGTTATATTATGTTATTGATGTATATAAAGATCCCACGGTAACGTAGAGGCCAACAAGCCAGGAATGTTGTCAAATATTACCGCCGAGATGATAGGTTGGATTAGGGTAGGTTGTATTACGTTATTCATGTATATAAAGGTCCCACGGAGACGTAGAATCCAACTCGCCAGGAATGTTGCCAAATAATACCGCCGAGATGTTCGGTTGGGTTAGGTTAGGTTATATTACGCTATTGATGCATATAAAAGTCCCACGGAGACGTAGAGGCCAACTCACCAGGTATGTGGTCAAATATTACCGCCGAGATGTTAGATTGGGTTAGGGTAGGTTGTATTACGTCCTAGACGTATACAGTGTTCCCACCGAGAAGTAGGGCCCGATAAGAGAGGAATGTGGTTAAATGGTACCCAGAGAGGTTAGGTTGGGTTAGGTTACGTCATATTACGTTATTGATGTACATGAGGGTCCCACGGAGACGTAGAGGCCAACAAGCCAGGAATGTTGCCAAATATTACCGCCGAGATGTTAGATTGGGTTAGGTTAGGTTATATTACGTTATAGATGTATATAAAGGTCCCACGCAGACGTAGAATCCAACTCGCCAGGAATGTTGCCAAATATTACCGCGGAGATGTTCGGTTGGGTTAGGTTAGGTTATATTACGCTATTGATGCATATAAAAGTCCCACGGAGACGTAGAGGCCAAAAAGCCAGGAATGATTTCTAATATTACCGCCGAGATGTTAGATTGGGTTAGGGTAGGTTGTGTTACGTTATTGATGTATATAAAGGTCCCACGGAGACGTAGAATCCAACTCGCCAGGAATTTTGCCAAATATTACCGCCGAGATGTTCGGTTGGGTTAGGTTAGGTTATATTACGCTATTGATGCATATAAAAGTCCCACGGAGACGTAGAGGCCAACTCGCCAGGAATGATTTCAAATATTACCGCCGAGATGATAGGTTGGGTTAGGTTAGGTTATATTACGTTATTGATGTATATGAAGGACCCACATAGACGTAGGGGCCAACTCGCCAGGAATATTGTCAAATATTACCGCCGAGATGATAGGTTGGGTTAGGTTAGGTTATATTACGTTATTGTCGTATATAAAGGTCCCACGGAGACGTAGAGGCCAACAAGACAGGAATGTGGTCAACTATTACCGCCGAGATGTTAGATTGGGTTAGGTTAGGTTATATTACGTTATAGATGTATATAAAGGTCCCACGCAGACGTAGAGGCCAAAAAGCCAGGAATGTTGTCAAATATTACCGCCGACATGTTAGGTTGGGTTAGGTTAGGTTACATTACGTTATTGATGTATATGAAGGACCCACATAGACGTGGGGGCCAACTCGCCAGGAATATTGTCAAATATTACCGCCGAGATGATAGGCTGGGTTAGGTTAGGTTATATTACGTTATTGATGTATATAAAGGTCCCACGGAGACGTAGAAGCCAACTGGCCAGGATTGTTGCCAAATATTACCGCCGCGATGTTAGATTGGGTTAGGTTAGTTTAGACTACGTTATTGTCGTATATAAAGGTCCCACGGAGACGTAGAGGGCAACAAGCCAGGAATGTTGCCAAATATTACCGCCGACATGTTAGGTTGTGTTAGGTTAGGTTACATTACGTTATTGATGTATATGAAGGACCCACATAGACGTGGGGGCCAACTCGCCAGGAATATTGTCAAATATTACCGCCGAGATGATAGGCTGGGTTAGGTTAGGTTATATTACGTTATTGATGTATATGAAGGACCCACATAGACGTGGGGGCCAACTCGCCAGGAATATTGTCAAATATTACCGCCGAGATGATAGGCTGGGTTAGGTTAGGTTATATTACGTTATTGTCGTATATAAAGGTCCCACGGAGACGTAGAGGGCAACAAGCCAGGAATGTTGCCAAATATTACCGCCGAGATGATAGGTTGGGTTAGGTTAGGTTATATTACGTTATTGATGTATATGAAGGACCCACATAGACGTAGGGGCCAACGCGCCAGGAATATTGTCAAATATTACCGCCGAGATGATAGGTTGGGTTAGGTTAGGTTATATTACGTTATTGATGTATATGAAGGACCCACATAGACGTGGGGGCCAACTCGCCAGGAATATTGTCAAATATTACCGCCGAGATGATAGGCTGGGTTAGGTTAGGTTATATTACGTTATTGTCGTATATAAAGGTCCCACATAGACGTGGGGGCCAACTCGCCAGGAATATTGTCAAATATTACCGCCGAGATGATAGGCTGGGTTAGGTTAGGTTATATTACGTTATTGATGTATATAAAGGTCCCACGGAGACGTAGAAGCCAACTGGCCAGGATTGTTGCCAAATATTACCGCCGCGATGTTAGATTGGGTTAGGTTAGTTTAGACTACGTTATTGTCGTATATAAAGGTCCCACGGAGACGTAGAGGGCAACAAGCCAGGAATGTTGCCAAATATTACCGCCGACATGTTAGGTTGTGTTAGGTTAGGTTACATTACGTTATTGATGTATATGAAGGACCCACATAGACGTGGGGGCCAACTCGCCAGGAATATTGTCAAATATTACCGCCGAGATGATAGGCTGGGTTAGGTTAGGTTATATTACGTTATTGATGTATATAAAGGTCCCACGGAGACGTAGAAACCAACTGGCCAGGATTGTTGCCAAATATTACCGCCGCGATGTTAGATTGGGTTAGGTTAGTTTAGACTACGTTATTGTCGTATATAAAGGTCCCACGGAGACGTAGAGGGCAACAAGCCAGGAATGTTGCCAAATATTACCGCCGAGATGATATGTTGGGTTAGGTTAGGTTATATTACGTTATTGTCGTATATAAAGGTCCGACGGAGACGTAGAGGGCAACAAGCCAGGAATGTTGCCAAATATTACCGCCGAGATGATAGGTTGGGTTAGGTTAGGTTATATTACGTTATTGATGTATATGAAGGACCCACATAGACGTGGGGGCCAACTCGCCAGGAATATTGTCAAATATTACCGCCGAGATGATAGGCTGGGTTAGGTTAGGTTATATTACGTTATTGTCGTATATAAAGGTCCCACGGAGACGTAGAGGGCAACAAGCCAGGAATGTTGCCAAATATTACCGCCGAGATGATAGGTTGGGTTAGGTTAGGTTATATTACGTTATTGATGTATATGAAGGACCCACATAGACGTAGGGGCCAACGCGCCAGGAATATTGTCAAATATTACCGCCGAGATGATAGGTTGGGTTAGGTTAGGTTATATTACGTTATTGATGTATATAAAGGTCCCACGGAGACGTAGAGGCCAGCAAGCCAGGAATGTTGCCAAATATTACCGCCGAGATAATAGGTTGGGTTAGGTTTGGTTATATTATGTTATTGATGTATATAAAGGTCCCACGGAGACGTAGAATCCAACTCGCCAGGAATGTTGTCAAATATTACAGCCGCGATGTTAGATTGGGTTACGTTAGGTTATATTACGTTATTGACGTATATAAAGGTCCCACGGAGACGTAGAGGCCAACTCGCCAGGAATGTTGTCAAATATTACAGTCGCGATGTTAGATTGGGTTAGTGTAGGTTGTATTACGTTATTGATGTATATGAAGGACCCACATAGACGTAGGGGCCAACTCGCCAGGAATATTGTCAAATATTACCGCCGAGATGATAGGCTGGGTTAGGTTAGGTTATATTATGTTATTGATGTATATAAAGATCCCACGGTAACGTAGAGGCCAACAAGCCAGGAATGTTGTCAAATATTACCGCCGAGATGATAGGTTGGATTAGGGTAGGTTGTATTACGTTATTCATGTATATAAAGGTCCCACCGAGACGTAGAATCCAACTCGCCAGGAATGTTGCCAAATAATACCGCCGAGATGTTCGGTTGGGTTAGGTTAGGTTATATTACGCTATTGATGCATATAAAAGTCCCACGGAGACGTAGAGGCCAACTCACCAGGTATGTGGTCAAATATTACCGCCGAGATGTTAGATTGGGTTAGGGTAGGTTGTATTACGTCCTAGACGTATACAGTGTTCCCACCGAGAAGTAGGGCCCGATAAGAGAGGAATGTGGTTAAATGGTACCCAGAGAGGTTAGGTTGGGTTAGGTTACGTCATATTACGTTATTGATGTACATGAGGGTCCCACGGAGACGTAGAGGCCAACAAGCCAGGAATGTTGCCAAATATTACCGCCGAGATGTTAGATTGGGTTAGGTTAGGTTATATTACGTTATAGATGTATATAAAGGTCCCACGCAGACGTAGAATCCAACTCGCCAGGAATGTTGCCAAATATTACCGCGGAGATGTTCGGTTGGGTTAGGTTAGGTTATATTACGCTATTGATGCATATAAAAGTCCCACGGAGACGTAGAGGCCAAAAAGCCAGGAATGATTTCTAATATTACCGCCGAGATGTTAGATTGGGTTAGGGTAGGTTGTGTTACGTTATTGATGTATATAAAGGTCCCACTGAGACGTAGAATCCAACTCGCCAGGAATTTTGCCAAATATTACCGCCGAGATGTTCGGTTGGGTTAGGTTAGGTTATATTACGCTATTGATGCATATAAAAGTCCCACGGAGACGTAGAGGCCAACTCGCCAGGAATGATTTCAAATATTACCGCCGAGATGATAGGTTGGGTTAGGTTAGGTTATATTACGTTATTGATGTATATGAAGGACCCACATAGACGTAGGGGCCAACTCGCCAGGAATATTGTCAAATATTACCGCCGAGATGATAGGTTGGGTTAGGTTAGGTTATATTACGTTATTGTCGTATATAAAGGTCCCACGGAGACGTAGAGGCCAACAAGACAGGAATGTGGTCAACTATTACCGCCGAGATGTTAGATTGGGTTAGGTTAGGTTATATTACGTTATAGATGTATATAAAGGTCCCACGCAGACGTAGAGGCCAAAAAGCCAGGAATGTTGTCAAATATTACCGCCGACATGTTAGGTTGGGTTAGGTTAGGTTACATTACGTTATTGATGTATATGAAGGACCCACATAGACGTGGGGGCCAACTCGCCAGGAATATTGTCAAATATTACCGCCGAGATGATAGGCTGGGTTAGGTTAGGTTATATTACGTTATTGATGTATATAAAGGTCCCACGGAGACGTAGAAGCCAACTGGCCAGGATTGTTGCCAAATATTACCGCCGCGATGTTAGATTGGGTTAGGTTAGTTTAGACTACGTTATTGTCGTATATAAAGGTCCCACGGAGACGTAGAGGGCAACAAGCCAGGAATGTTGCCAAATATTACCGCCGACATGTTAGGTTGTGTTAGGTTAGGTTACATTACGTTATTGTCGTATATAAAGGTCCCACGGAGACGTAGAGGGCAACAAGCCAGGAATGTTGCCAAATATTACCGCCGAGATGATAGGTTGGGTTAGGTTAGGTTATATTACGTTATTGATGTATATGAAGGACCCACATAGACGTAGGGGCCAACTCGCCAGGAATATTGTCAAATATTACCGCCGAGATGATAGGCTGGGTTAGGTTAGGTTATATTATGTTATTGATGTATATAAAGATCCCACGGTAACGTAGAGGCCAACAAGCCAGGAATGTTGTCAAATATTACCGCCGAGATGATAGGTTGGATTAGGGTAGGTTGTATTACGTTATTCATGTATATAAAGGTCCCACGGAGACGTAGAATCCAACTCGCCAGGAATGTTGCCAAATAATACCGCCGAGATGTTCGGTTGGGTTAGGTTAGGTTATATTACGCTATTGATGCATATAAAAGTCCCACGGAGACGTAGAGGCCAAAAAGCCAGGAATGATTTCTAATATTACCGCCGAGATGTTAGATTGGGTTAGGGTAGGTTGTGTTACGTTATTGATGTATATAAAGGTCCCACGGAGACGTAGAATCCAACTCGCCAGGAATTTTGCCAAATATTACCGCCGAGATGTTCGGTTGGGTTAGGTTAGGTTATATTACGCTATTGATGCATATAAAAGTCCCACGGAGACGTAGAGGCCAACTCGCCAGGAATGATTTCAAATATTACCGCCGAGATGATAGGTTGGGTTAGGTTAGGTTATATTACGTTATTGATGTATATGAAGGACCCACATAGACGTAGGGGCCAACTCGCCAGGAATATTGTCAAATATTACCGCCGAGATGATAGGCTGGGTTAGGTTAGGTTATATTACGTTATTGATGTATATGAAGGACCCACATAGACGTAGGGGCCAACGCGCCAGGAATATTGTCAAATATTACCGCCGAGATGATAGGTTGGGTTAGGTTAGGTTATATTACGTTATTGATGTATATAAAGGTCCCACGGAGACGTAGAGGCCAGCAAGCCAGGAATGTTGCCAAATATTACCGCCGAGATAATAGGTTGGGTTAGGTTTGGTTATATTATGTTATTGATGTATATAAAGGTCCCACGGAGACGTAGAATCCAACTCGCCAGGAATGTTGTCAAATATTACAGCCGCGATGTTAGATTGGGTTACGTTAGGTTATATTACGTTATTGACGGATATAAAGGTCCCACGGAGACGTAGAGGCCAACTCGCCAGGAATGTTGTCAAATATTACAGTCGCGATGTTAGATTGGGTTAGTGTAGGTTGTATTACGTTATTGATGTATATGAAGGACCCACATAGACGTAGGGGCCAACTCGCCAGGAATATTGTCAAATATTACCGCCGAGATGATAGGCTGGGTTAGGTTAGGTTATATTATGTTATTGATGTATATAAAGATCCCACGGTAACGTAGAGGCCAACAAGCCAGGAATGTTGTCAAATATCACCGCCGAGATGATAGGTTGGGTTAGGGTAGGTTTTATTACGTTATTCATGTATATAAAGGTTCCACGGAGACTTAGAATCCAACTCGCCAGGAATGTTGCCAAATAATACCGCCGAGATGTTCGGTTGGGTTAGGTTAGGTTATATTACGCTATTGATGCATATAAAAGTCCCACGGAGACGTAGAGGCCAACTCACCAGGTATGTGGTCAAATATTACCGCCGAGATGTTAGATTGAGTTAGGGTAGGTTGTATTACGTCCTAGACGTATACAGTGTTCCCACCGAGAAGTAGGGCCCGATAAGAGAGGAATGTGGTTAAATGGTACCCAGAGGTTAGGTTGGGTTAGGTTACGTTATATTACGTTATTGATGTACATGAGGGTCCCACGGAGACGTAGAGGCCAACAAGCCAGGAATGTTGCCAAATATTACCGCCGAGATGTTAGTTTGGGTTAGGTTAGGTTATATTACGTTATTGATGTATATAAAGGTCCCACGGAGACGTAGAGGCCAACACGCCAGGAATGATGCCAAATATTACCACCGAGATGATAGGTTGGGTTAGGTTAGGTTATATTACGTTATTGATGTATATGAAGGACCCACATAGACGTAGGGGCCAACTCGCCAGGAATATTGTCAAATATTACCGCCGAGATGATAGGTTGGGTTAGGTTAGGTTATATTACGTTATTGTCGTATATAAAGGTCCCACGGAGACGTAGAGGCCAACAAGACAGGAATGTGGTCAACTATTACCGCCGAGATGTTAGATTGGGTTAGGTTAGGTTATATTACGTTATAGATGTATATAAAGGTCCCACGCAGACGTAGAGGCCAAAAAGCCAGGAATGTTGTCAAATATTACCGCCGACATGTTAGGTTGGGTTAGGTTAGGTTACATTACGTTATTGATGTATATGAAGGACCCACATAGACGTGGGGGCCAACTCGCCAGGAATATTGTCAAATATTACCGCCGAGATGATAGGCTGGGTTAGGTTAGGTTATATTACGTTATTGATGTATATAAAGGTCCCACGGAGACGTAGAAGCCAACTGGCCAGGATTGTTGCCAAATATTACCGCCGCGATGTTAGATTGGGTTAGGTTAGTTTAGACTACGTTATTGTCGTATATAAAGGTCCCACGGAGACGTAGAGGGCAACAAGCCAGGAATGTTGCCAAATATTACCGCCGACATGTTAGGTTGTGTTAGGTTAGGTTACATTACGTTATTGATGTATATGAAGGACCCACATAGACGTGGGGGCCAACTCGCCAGGAATATTGTCAAATATTACCGCCGAGATGATAGGCTGGGTTAGGTTAGGTTATATTACGTTATTGATGTATATAAAGGTCCCACGGAGACGTAGAAACCAACTGGCCAGGATTGTTGCCAAATATTACCGCCGCGATGTTAGATTGGGTTAGGTTAGTTTAGACTACGTTATTGTCGTATATAAAGGTCCCACGGAGACGTAGAGGGCAACAAGCCAGGAATGTTGCCAAATATTACCGCCGAGATGATAGGTTGGTTTAGGTTAGGTTATATTACGTTATTGTCGTATATAAAGGTCCCACGGAGACGTAGAGGGCAACAAGCCAGGAATGTTGCCAAATATTACCGCCGAGATGATAGGTTGGGTTAGGTTAGGTTATATTACGTTATTGATGTATATGAAGGACCCACATAGACGTAGGGGCCAACTCGCCAGGAATATTGTCAAATATTACCGCCGAGATGATAGGCTGGGTTAGGTTAGGTTATATTACGTTATTGTCGTATATAAAGGTCCCACGGAGACGTAGAGGGCAACAAGCCAGGAATGTTGCCAAATATTACCGCCGAGATGATAGGTTGGGTTAGGTTAGGTTATATTACGTTATTGATGTATATGAAGGACCCACATAGACGTAGGGGCCAACGCGCCAGGAATATTGTCAAATATTACCGCCGAGATGATAGGTTGGGTTAGGTTAGGTTATATTACGTTATTGATGTATATAAAGGTCCCACGGAGACGTAGAGGCCAACAAGCCAGGAATGTTGCCAAATATTACCGCCGAGATAATAGGTTGGGTTAGGTTTGGTTATATTATGTTATTGATGTATATAAAGGTCCCACGGAGACGTAGAATCCAACTCGCCAGGAATGTTGTCAAATATTACAGCCGCGATGTTAGATTGGGTTACGTTAGGTTATATTACGTTATTGACGTATATAAAGGTCCCACGGAGACGTAGAGGCCAACTCGCCAGGAATGTTGTCAAATATTACAGTCGCGATGTTAGATTGGGTTAGTGTAGGTTGTATTACGTTATTGATGTATATGAAGGACCCACATAGACGTAGGGGCCAACTCGCCAGGAATATTGTCAAATATTACCGCCGAGATGATAGGCTGGGTTAGGTTAGGTTATATTATGTTATTGATGTATATAAAGATCCCGCGGTAACGTAGAGGCCAACAAGCCAGGAATGTTGTCAAATATTACCGCCGAGATGATAGGTTGGGTTAGGGTAGGTTGTATTACGTTATTCATGTATATAAAGGTCCCACGGAGACGTAGAATCCAACTCGCCAGGAATGTTGCCAAATAATACCGCCGAGATGTTCGGTTGGGTTAGGTTAGGTTATATTACGCTATTGATGCATATAAAAGTCCCACGGAGACGTAGAGGCCAACTCACCAGGTATGTGGTCAAATATTACCGCCGAGATGTTAGATTGGGTTAGGGTAGGTTGTATTACGTCCTAGACGTATACAGTGTTCCCACCGAGAAGTAGGGCCCGATAAGAGAGGAATGTGGTTAAATGGTACCCAGAGAGGTTAGGTTGGGTTAGGTTACGTTATATTACGTTATTGATGTACATGAGGGTCCCACGGGGACGTAGAGGCCAACAAGCCAGGAATGTTGCCAAATATTACCGCCGAGATGTTAGATTGGGTTAGGTTAGGTTATATTACGTTATAGATGTATATAAAGGTCCCACGCAGACGTAGAATCCAACTCGCCAGGAATGTTGCCAAATATTACCGCGGAGATGTTCGGTTGGGTTAGGTTAGGTTATATTACGCTATTGATGCATATAAAAGTCCCACGGAGACGTAGAGGCCAAAAAGCCAGGAATGATTTCTAATATTACCGCCGAGATGTTAGATTGGGTTAGGGTAGGTTGTGTTACGTTATTGATGTATATAAAGGTCCCACGGAGACGTAGAATCCAACTCGCCAGGAATTTTGCCAAATATTACCGCCGAGATGTTCGGTTGGGTTAGGTTAGGTTATATTACGCTATTGATGCATATAAAAGTCCCACGGAGACGTAGAGGCCAACTCGCCAGGAATGATTTCAAATATTACCGCCGAGATGTTAGATTGGTTTAGGGTAGGTTGTATTACGTCATAGACGTATACAGTGTTCCCAACGAGAAGTAGGGCCCGACAAGAGAGGAATGTGGTTAAATGGTACCCAGAGAGGTTAGGTTGGGTTAGGTTACGTTATATTACGTTATTGATGTACATGAGGGTCCCACGGAGACGTAGAGGCCAACAAGCCAGGAATGTTGCCAAATATTACCGCCGAGATGTTAGTTTGGGTTAGGTTAGGTTATATTACGTTATTGATGTATATAAAGGTCCCACGGAGACGTAGAGGCCAACAAGCCAGGAATGATGCCAAATATTACCACCGAGATGATAGGTTGGGTTAGGTTAGGTTATATTACGTTATTGATGTATATGAAGGACCCACATAGACGTAGGGGCCAACTCGCCAGGAATATTGTCAAATATTACCGCCGAGATGATAGGTTGGGTTAGGTTAGGTTATATTACGTTATTGATGTATATAAAGGTCCCACGGAGACGTAGAGGCCAACAAGACAGGAATGTGGTCAACTATTACCGCCGAGATGTTAGATTGGGTTAGGTTAGGTTATATTACGTTATAGATGTATATAAAGGTCCCACGCAGACGTAGAGGCCAAAAAGCCAGGAATGTTGTCAAATATTACCGCCGACATGTTAGGTTGGGTTAGGTTAGGTTACATTACGTTATTGATGTATATGAAGGACCCACATAGACGTGGGGGCCAACTCGCCAGGAATATTGTCAAATATTACCGCCGAGATGATAGGCTGGGTTAGGTTAGGTTATATTACGTTATTGATGTATATAAAGGTCCCACGGAGACGTAGAAGCCAACTGGCCAGGATTGTTGCCAAATATTACCGCCGCGATGTTAGATTGGGTTAGGTTAGTTTAGACTACGTTATTGTCGTATATAAAGGTCCCACGGAGACGTAGAGGGCAACAAGCCAGGAATGTTGCCAAATATTACCGCCGACATGTTAGGTTGGGTTAGGTTAGGTTACATTACGTTATTGATGTATATGAAGGACCCACATAGACGTGGGGGCCAACTCGCCAGGAATATTGTCAAATATTACCGCCGAGATGATAGGCTGGGTTAGGTTAGGTTATATTACGTTATTGATGTATATAAAGGTCCCACGGAGACGTAGAAGCCAACTGGCCAGGATTGTTGCCAAATATTACCGCCGCGATGTTAGATTGGGTTAGGTTAGTTTAGACTACGTTATTGTCGTATATAAAGGTCCCACGGAGACGTAGAGGGCAACAAGCCAGGAATGTTGCCAAATATTACCGCCGAGATGATAGGTTGGGTTAGGTTAGGTTATATTACGTTATTGATGTATATGAAGGACCCACATAGACGTGGGGGCCAACTCGCCAGGAATGTTGTCAAATATTAGCGCCGAGATGATAGGCTGGGTTAGGTTAGGTTATATTACGTTATTGATGTATATAAAGGTCCCACGGAGACGTAGAAGCCAACTGGCCAGGATTGTTGCCAAATATTACCGCCGCGATGTTAGATTGGGTTAGGTTAGTTTAGACTACGTTATTGTCGTATATAAAGGTCCCACGGAGACGTAGAGGGCAACAAGCCAGGAATGATGCCAAATATTACCACCGAGATGATAGGTTGGGTTAGGTTAGGTTATATTACGTTATTGATGTACATGAGGGTCCCACGGAGACGTAGGGGCCAACTCGCCAGGAATATTGTCAAATATTACCGCCGAGATGATAGGTTGGGTTAGGTTAGGTTATATTACGTTATTGATGTATATAAAGGTCCCACGGAGACGTAGAAGCCAACTGGCCAGGATTGTTGCCAAATATTACCGCCGCGATGTTAGATTGGGTTAGGTTAGTTTAGACTACGTTATTGTCGTATATAAAGGTCCCACGGAGACGTAGAGGGCAACAAGCCAGGAATGTTGCCAAATATTACCGCCGACATGTTAGGTTGGGTTAGGTTAGGTTACATTACGTTATTGATGTATATGAAGGACCCACATAGACGTGGGGGCCAACTCGCCAGGAATATTGTCAAATATTACCGCCGAGATGATAGGCTGGGTTAGGTTAGGTTATATTACGTTATTGATGTATATAAAGGTCCCACGGAGACGTAGAAGCCAACTGGCCAGGATTGTTGCCAAATATTACCGCCGCGATGTTAGATTGGGTTAGGTTAGTTTAGACTACGTTATTGTCGTATATAAAGGTCCCACGGAGACGTAGAGGGCAACAAGCCAGGAATGTTGCCAAATATTACCGCCGAGATGATAGGTTGGGTTAGGTTAGGTTATATTACGTTATTGATGTATATGAAGGACCCACATAGACGTAGGGGCCAACGCGCCAGGAATATTGTCAAATATTACCGCCGAGATGATAGGTTGGGTTAGGTTAGGTTATATTACGTTATTGATGTATATAAAGGTCCCACGGAGACGTAGAGGCCAACAAGCCAGGAATGTTGCCAAATATTACCGCCGAGATAATAGGTTGGGTTAGGTTAGGTTATATTACGTTATTGATGTATATACAGGTCCCACGGAGACGTAGAGGCCAACAAGACAGGAATGTGGTCAACTATTACCGCCGCGATGTTAGATTGGGTTAGGTTAGTTGAGACTACGTTATTGTCGTATATAAAGGTCCCACGGAGACGTAGAGGGCAACAAGCCAGGAATGTTGCCAAATATTACCGCCGAGATGATAGGTTGGGTTACGTTAGGTTATATTACGTTATTGATGTATATGAAGGACCCACATAGACGTAGGGGCCAACGCGCCAGGAATATTGTCAAATATTACCGCCGTGATGATAGGTTGGGTTAAGTTAGGTTATATTACGTTATTGATGTATATAAAGGTCCCACGGAGACGTAGAGGCCAACAAGCCAGGAATGTTGCCAAATATTACCGCCGAGATGATAGGTTGGGTTAGGTTTGGTTATATTATGTTATTGATGTATATAAAGGTCCCACGGAGACGTAGAATCCAACTCGCTAGGAATGTTGTTAAATATTACAGCCGCGATGTTAGATTGGGTTACGTTAGGTTATATTACGTTATTGACGTATATAAAGGTCCCACGGAGACGTAGAGGCCAACTCGCCAGGAATGTTGTCAAATATTACAATCGCGATGTTCGATTGGTTAGTGTAGGTTGTATTACGTTATTGATGTATATGAAGGACCCACATAGACGTAGGGGCCAACTCGCCAGGAATATTGTCAAATATTACCGCCGAGATGATAGGCTGGGTTAGGTTAGGTTATATTATGTTATTGATGTATATAAAGATCCCACGGTAACGTAGAGGCCAACAAGCCCGGAATGTTGTCAAATATTACCGCCGAGATGATAGGTTGGGTTAGGGTAGGTTGTATTACGTTATTCATGTATATAAAGGTCCCACGGAGACGTAGAATCCAACTCGCCAGGAATGTTGCCAAATATTACCGCCGAGATGTTCGGTTGGGTTAGGTTAGGTTATATTACGCTATTGATGCATATAAAAGTCTCAACGGAGACGTAGAGGCCAACTCGCCAGGAATGATTTCAAATATTACCGCCGAGATGTTAGATTGGGTTAGGGTAGGTTGTATTACGTCCTAGACGTATACAGTGTTCCCACCGAGAAGTAGGGCCCGACAAGAGAGGAATGTGGTTAAATGGTACCCAGAGAGGTTAGGTTGGGTTAGGTTACGTTATATTACGTTATTGATGTACATGAGGGTCCCACGGGGACGTAGAGGCCAACAAGCCAGGAATGTTGCCAAATATTACCGCCGAGATGTTAGATTGGGTTAGGTTAGGTTATATTACGTTATAGATGTATAGAAAGGTCCCACGCAGACGTAGAATCCAACTCGCCAGGAATGTTGCCAAATATTACCGCGGAGATGTTCGGTTGGGTTAGGTTAGGTTATATTACGCTATTGATGCATATAAAAGTCCCACGGAGACGTAGAGGCCAGAAAGCCAGGAATGATTTCTAATATTACCGCCGAGATGTTAGATTGGGTTAGGGTAGGTTGTGTTACGTTATTGATGTATATAAAGGTCCCACGGAGACGTAGAATCCAACTCGCCAGGAATTTTGCCAAATATTACCGCCGAGATGTTCGGTTGGGTTAGGTTAGGTTATATTACGCTATTGATGCATATAAAAGTCCCACGGAGACGTAGAGGCCAACTCGCCAGGAATGATTTCAAATATTATCGCCGAGATGTTAGATTGGTTTAGGGTAGGTTGTATTACGTCATAGACGTATACAGTGTTCCCACCGAGAAGTAGGGCCCGACAAGAGAGGAATGTGGTTAAATGGTACCCAGAGAGGTTAGGTTGGGTTAGGTTACGTTATATTACGTTATTGATGTACATGAGGGTCCCACGGAGACGTAGAGGCCAACAAGCCAGGAATGTTGCCAAATATTACCGCCGAGATGTTAGTTTGGGTTAGGTTAGGTTATATTACGTTATTGATGTATATAAAGGTCCCACGGAGACGTAGAGGCCAACAAGCCAGGAATGATGCCAAATATTACCACCGAGATGATAGGTTGGGTTAGGTTAGGTTATATTACGTTATTGATGTACATGAGGGTCCCACGGAGACGTAGGGGCCAACTCGCCAGGAATATTGTCAAATATTACCGCCGAGATGATAGGTTGGGTTAGGTTAGGTTATATTACGTTATTGATGTATATAAAGGTCCCACGGAGACGTAGAAGCCAACTGGCCAGGATTGTTGCCAAATATTACCGCCGCGATGTTAGATTGGGTTAGGTTAGTTTAGACTACGTTATTGTCGTATATAAATGTCCCACGGAGACGTAGAGGGCAACAAGCCAGGAATGTTGCCAAATATTACCGCCGACATGTTAGGTTGGGTTAAGTTAGGTTACATTACGTTATTGATGTATATGAAGGACCCACATAGACGTGGGGGCCAACTCGCCAGGAATATTGTCAAATATTACCGCCGAGATAATAGGCTGGGTTAGGTTAGGTTATATTACGTTATTGATGTATATAAAGGTCCCACGGAGACGTAGAAGCCAACTGGCCAGGATTGTTGCCAAATATTACCGCCGCGATGTTAGATTGGGTTAGGTTAGTTTAGACTACGTTATTGTCGTATATAAAGGTCCCACGGAGACGTAGAGGGCAACAAGCCAGGAATGTTGCCAAATATTACCGCCGAGATGATAGGTTGGGTTAGGTTAGGTTATATTACGTTATTGATGTATATGAAGGACCCACATAGACGTGGGGGCCAACTCGCCAGGAATGTTGTCAAATATTAGCGCCGAGATGATAGGCTGGGTTAGGTTAGGTTATATTACGTTATTGATGTATATAAAGGTCCCACGGAGACGTAGAAGCCAACTGGCCAGGATTGTTGCCAAATATTACCGCCGCGATGTTAGATTGGGTTAGGTTAGTTTAGACTACGTTATTGTCGTATATAAAGGTCCCACGGAGACGTAGAGGGCAACAAGCCAGGAATGATGCCAAATATTACCACCGAGATGATAGGTTGGGTTAGGTTAGGTTATATTACGTTATTGATGTACATGAGGGTCCCACGGAGACGTAGGGGCCAACTCGCCAGGAATATTGTCAAATATTACCGCCGAGATGATAGGTTGGGTTAGGTTACGTTATACTACGTTATTGATGTATATGAAGGTCCCACGGAGACGTAGAAGCCAACTGGCCAGGATTGTTGCCAAATATTACCGCCGCGATGTTAGATTGGGTTAGGTTAGTTTAGACTACGTTATTGTCGTATATAAAGGTCCCACGGAGACGTAGAGGGCAACAAGCCAGGAATGTTGCCAAATATTACCGCCGACATGTTAGGTTGGGTTAAGTTAGGTTACATTACGTTATTGATGTATATGAAGGACCCACATAGACGTGGGGGCCAACTCGCCAGGAATATTGTCAAATATTACCGCCGAGATGATAGGCTGGGTTAGGTTAGGTTATATTACGTTATTGATGTATATAAAGGTCCCACGGAGACGTAGAAGCCAACTGGCCAGGATTGTTGCCAAATAATACCGCCGAGATGTTCGGTTGGGTTAGGTTAGGTTATATTACGCTATTGATGCATATAAAAGTCCCACGGAGACGTAGAGGCCAACTCACCAGGTATGTGGTCAAATATTACCGCCGAGATGTTAGATTGGGTTAGGGTAGGTTGTATTACGTCCTAGACGTATACAGTGTTCCCACCGAGAAGTAGGGCCCGATAAGAGAGGAATGTGGTTAAATGGTACCCAGAGAGGTTAGGTTGGGTTAGGTTACGTTATATTACGTTATTGATGTACATGAGGGTCCCACGGGGACGTAGAGGCCAACAAGCCAGGAATGTTGCCAAATATTACCGCCGAGATGTTAGATTGGGTTAGGTTAGGTTATATTACGTTATAGATGTATATAAAGGTCCCACGCAGACGTAGAATCCAACTCGCCAGGAATGTTGCCAAATATTACCGCGGAGATGTTCGGTTGGGTTAGGTTAGGTTATATTACGCTATTGATGCATATAAAAGTCCCACGGAGACGTAGAGGCCAAAAAGCCAGGAATGATTTCTAATATTACCGCCGAGATGTTAGATTGGGTTAGGGTAGGTTGTGTTACGTTATTGATGTATATAAAGGTCCCACGGAGACGTAGAATCCAACTCGCCAGGAATTTTGCCAAATATTACCGCCGAGATGTTCGGTTGGGTTAGGTTAGGTTATATTACGCTATTGATGCATATAAAAGTCCCACGGAGACGTAGAGGCCAACTCGCCAGGAATGATTTCAAATATTACCGCCGAGATGTTAGATTGGTTTAGGGTAGGTTGTATTACGTCATAGACGTATACAGTGTTCCCAACGAGAAGTAGGGCCCGACAAGAGAGGAATGTGGTTAAATGGTACCCAGAGAGGTTAGGTTGGGTTAGGTTACGTTATATTACGTTATTGATGTACATGAGGGTCCCACGGAGACGTAGAGGCCAACAAGCCAGGAATGTTGCCAAATATTACCGCCGACATGTTAGGTTGGGTTAAGTTAGGTTACATTACGTTATTGATGTATATGAAGGACCCACATAGACGTGGGGGCCAACTCGCCAGGAATATTGTCAAATATTACCGCCGAGATAATAGGCTGGGTTAGGTTAGGTTATATTACGTTATTGATGTATATAAAGGTCCCACGGAGACGTAGAAGCCAACTGGCCAGGATTGTTGCCAAATATTACCGCCGCGATGTTAGATTGGGTTAGGTTAGTTTAGACTACGTTATTGTCGTATATAAAGGTCCCACGGAGACGTAGAGGGCAACAAGCCAGGAATGTTGCCAAATATTACCGCCGAGATGATAGGTTGGGTTAGGTTAGGTTATATTACGTTATTGATGTATATGAAGGACCCACATAGACGTGGGGGCCAACTCGCCAGGAATGTTGTCAAATATTAGCGCCGAGATGATAGGCTGGGTTAGGTTAGGTTATATTACGTTATTGATGTATATAAAGGTCCCACGGAGACGTAGAAGCCAACTGGCCAGGATTGTTGCCAAATATTACCGCCGCGATGTTAGATTGGGTTAGGTTAGTTTAGACTACGTTATTGTCGTATATAAAGGTCCCACGGAGACGTAGAGGGCAACAAGCCAGGAATGATGCCAAATATTACCACCGAGATGATAGGTTGGGTTAGGTTAGGTTATATTACGTTATTGATGTACATGAGGGTCCCACGGAGACGTAGGGGCCAACTCGCCAGGAATATTGTCAAATATTACCGCCGAGATGATAGGTTGGGTTAGGTTACGTTATATTACGTTATTGATGTATATGAAGGTCCCACGGAGACGTAGAAGCCAACTGGCCAGGATTGTTGCCAAATATTACCGCCGCGATGTTAGATTGGGTTAGGTTAGTTTAGACTACGTTATTGTCGTATATAAAGGTCCCACGGAGACGTAGAGGGCAACAAGCCAGGAATGTTGCCAAATATTACCGCCGACATGTTAGGTTGGGTTAAGTTAGGTTACATTACGTTATTGATGTATATGAAGGACCCACATAGACGTGGGGGCCAACTCGCCAGGAATATTGTCAAATATTACCGCCGAGATGATAGGCTGGGTTAGGTTAGGTTATATTACGTTATTGATGTATATAAAGGTCCCACGGAGACGTAGAAGCCAACTGGCCAGGATTGTTGCCAAATAATACCGCCGAGATGTTCGGTTGGGTTAGGTTAGGTTATATTACGCTATTGATGCATATAAAAGTCCCACGGAGACGTAGAGGCCAACTCACCAGGTATGTGGTCAAATATTACCGCCGAGATGTTAGATTGGGTTAGGGTAGGTTGTATTACGTCCTAGACGTATACAGTGTTCCCACCGAGAAGTAGGGCCCGATAAGAGAGGAATGTGGTTAAATGGTACCCAGAGAGGTTAGGTTGGGTTAGGTTACGTTATATTACGTTATTGATGTACATGAGGGTCCCACGGGGACGTAGAGGCCAACAAGCCAGGAATGTTGCCAAATATTACCGCCGAGATGTTAGATTGGGTTAGGTTAGGTTATATTACGTTATAGATGTATATAAAGGTCCCACGCAGACGTAGAATCCAACTCGCCAGGAATGTTGCCAAATATTACCGCGGAGATGTTCGGTTGGGTTAGGTTAGGTTATATTACGCTATTGATGCATATAAAAGTCCCACGGAGACGTAGAGGCCAAAAAGCCAGGAATGATTTCTAATATTACCGCCGAGATGTTAGATTGGGTTAGGGTAGGTTGTGTTACGTTATTGATGTATATAAAGGTCCCACGGAGACGTAGAATCCAACTCGCCAGGAATTTTGCCAAATATTACCGCCGAGATGTTCGGTTGGGTTAGGTTAGGTTATATTACGCTATTGATGCATATAAAAGTCCCACGGAGACGTAGAGGCCAACTCGCCAGGAATGATTTCAAATATTACCGCCGAGATGTTAGATTGGTTTAGGGTAGGTTGTATTACGTCATAGACGTATACAGTGTTCCCAACGAGAAGTAGGGCCCGACAAGAGAGGAATGTGGTTAAATGGTACCCAGAGAGGTTAGGTTGGGTTAGGTTACGTTATATTACGTTATTGATGTACATGAGGGTCCCACGGAGACGTAGAGGCCAACAAGCCAGGAATGTTGCCAAATATTACCGCCGAGATGTTAGTTTGGGTTAGGTTAGGTTATATTACGTTATTGATGTATATAAAGGTCCCACGGAGACGTAGAGGCCAACAAGCCAGGAATGATGCCAAATATTACCACCGAGATGATAGGTTGGGTTAGGTTAGGTTATATTACGTTATTGATGTATATAAAGGTCCCACGGAGACGTAGAAGCCAACTGGCCAGGATTGTTGCCAAATATTACCGCCGCGATGTTAGATTGGGTTAGGTTAGTTTAGACTACGTTATTGTCGTATATAAAGGTCCCACGGAGACGTAGAGGGCAACAAGCCAGGAATGTTGCCAAATATTACCGCCGACATGTTAGGTTGGGTTAGGTTAGGTTACATTACGTTATTGATGTATATGAAGGACCCACATAGACGTGGGGGCCAACTCGCCAGGAATATTGTCAAATATTACCGCCGAGATGATAGGCTGGGTTAGGTTAGGTTATATTACGTTATTGATGTATATAAAGGTCCCACGGAGACGTAGAAGCCAACTGGCCAGGATTGTTGCCAAATATTACCGCCGCGATGTTAGATTGGGTTAGGTTAGTTTAGACTACGTTATTGTCGTATATAAAGGTCCCACGGAGACGTAGAGGGCAACAAGCCAGGAATGTTGCCAAATATTACCGCCGAGATGATAGGTTGGGTTAGGTTAGGTTATATTACGTTATTGATGTATATGAAGGACCCACATAGACGTGGGGGCCAACTCGCCAGGAATGTTGTCAAATATTAGCGCCGAGATGATAGGCTGGGTTAGGTTAGGTTATATTACGTTATTGATGTATATAAAGGTCCCACGGAGACGTAGAAGCCAACTGGCCAGGATTGTTGCCAAATATTACCGCCGCGATGTTAGATTGGGTTAGGTTAGTTTAGACTACGTTATTGTCGTATATAAAGGTCCCACGGAGACGTAGAGGGCAACAAGCCAGGAATGATGCCAAATATTACCACCGAGATGATAGGTTGGGTTAGGTTAGGTTATATTACGTTATTGATGTACATGAGGGTCCCACGGAGACGTAGGGGCCAACTCGCCAGGAATATTGTCAAATATTACCGCCGAGATGATAGGTTGGGTTAGGTTACGTTATATTACGTTATTGATGTATATAAAGGTCCCACGGAGACGTAGAAGCCAACTGGCCAGGATTGTTGCCAAATATTACCGCCGCGATGTTAGATTGGGTTAGGTTAGTTTAGACTACGTTATTGTCGTATATAAAGGTCCCACGGAGACGTAGAGGGCAACAAGCCAGGAATGTTGCCAAATATTACCGCCGACATGTTAGGTTGGGTTAGGTTAGGTTACATTACGTTATTGATGTATATGAAGGACCCACATAGACGTGGGGGCCAACTCGCCAGGAATATTGTCAAATATTACCGCCGAGATGATAGGCTGGGTTAGGTTAGGTTATATTACGTTATTGATGTATATAAAGGTCCCACGGAGACGTAGAAGCCAACTGGCCAGGATTGTTGCCAAATATTACCGCCGCGATGTTAGATTGGGTTAGGTTAGTTTAGACTACGTTATTGTCGTATATAAAGGTCCCACGGAGACGTAGAGGGCAACAAGCCAGGAATGTTGCCAAATATTACCGCCGAGATGATAGGTTGGGTTAGGTTAGGTTATATTACGTTATTGATGTATATGAAGGACCCACATAGACGTAGGGGCCAACGCGCCAGGAATATTGTCAAATATTACCGCCGAGATGATAGGCTGGGTTAGGTTAGGTTATATTACGTTATTGATGTATATAAAGGTCCCACGGAGACGTAGAGGCCAACAAGCCAGGAATGTTGCCAAATATTACCGCCGAGATAATAGGTTGGGTTAGGTTAGGTTATATTACGTTATTGATGTATATACAGGTCCCACGGAGACGTAGAGGCCAACAAGACAGGAATGTGGTCAACTATTACCGCCGAGATGTTAGATTGGGTTAGGTTAGGTTATATTACGTTATAGATGTATATAAAGGTCCCACGCAGACGTAGAGGCCAAAAAGCCAGGAATGTTGCCAAATATTACCGCGGAGATGTTCGGTTGGGTTAGGTTAGGTTATATTACGCTATTGATGCATATAAAAGTCCCACGGAGACGTAGAGGCCAAAAAGCCAGGAATGATTTCTAATATTACCGCCGAGATGTTAGATTGGGTTAGGGTAGGTTGTGTTACGTTATTGATGTATATAAAGGTCCCACGGAGACGTAGAATCCAACTCGCCAGGAATTTTGCCAAATATTACCGCCGAGATGTTCGGTTGGGTTAGGTTAGGTTATATTACGCTATTGATGCATATAAAAGTCCCACGGAGACGTAGAGGCCAACTCGCCAGGAATGATTTCAAATATTACCGCCGAGATGTTAGATTGGTTTAGGGTAGGTTGTATTACGTCATAGACGTATACAGTGTTCCCAACGAGAAGTAGGGCCCGACAAGAGAGGAATGTGGTTAAATGGTACCCAGAGAGGTTAGGTTGGGTTAGGTTACGTTATATTACGTTATTGATGTACATGAGGGTCCCACGGAGACGTAGAGGCCAACAAGCCAGGAATGTTGCCAAATATTACCGCCGAGATGTTAGTTTGGGTTAGGTTAGGTTATATTACGTTATTGATGTATATAAAGGTCCCACGGAGACGTAGAGGCCAACAAGCCAGGAATGATGCCAAATATTACCACCGAGATGATAGGTTGGGTTAGGTTAGGTTATATTACGTTATTGATGTATATAAAGGTCCCACGGAGACGTAGAAGCCAACTGGCCAGGATTGTTGCCAAATATTACCGCCGCGATGTTAGATTGGGTTAGGTTAGTTTAGACTACGTTATTGTCGTATATAAAGGTCCCACGGAGACGTAGAGGGCAACAAGCCAGGAATGTTGCCAAATATTACCGCCGACATGTTAGGTTGGGTTAGGTTAGGTTACATTACGTTATTGATGTATATGAAGGACCCACATAGACGTGGGGGCCAACTCGCCAGGAATATTGTCAAATATTACCGCCGAGATGATAGGCTGGGTTAGGTTAGGTTATATTACGTTATTGATGTATATAAAGGTCCCACGGAGACGTAGAAGCCAACTGGCCAGGATTGTTGCCAAATATTACCGCCGCGATGTTAGATTGGGTTAGGTTAGTTTAGACTACGTTATTGTCGTATATAAAGGTCCCACGGAGACGTAGAGGGCAACAAGCCAGGAATGTTGCCAAATATTACCGCCGAGATGATAGGTTGGGTTAGGTTAGGTTATATTACGTTATTGATGTATATGAAGGACCCACATAGACGTGGGGGCCAACTCGCCAGGAATGTTGTCAAATATTAGCGCCGAGATGATAGGCTGGGTTAGGTTAGGTTATATTACGTTATTGATGTATATAAAGGTCCCACGGAGACGTAGAAGCCAACTGGCCAGGATTGTTGCCAAATATTACCGCCGCGATGTTAGATTGGGTTAGGTTAGTTTAGACTACGTTATTGTCGTATATAAAGGTCCCACGGAGACGTAGAGGGCAACAAGCCAGGAATGATGCCAAATATTACCACCGAGATGATAGGTTGGGTTAGGTTAGGTTATATTACGTTATTGATGTACATGAGGGTCCCACGGAGACGTAGGGGCCAACTCGCCAGGAATATTGTCAAATATTACCGCCGAGATGATAGGTTGGGTTAGGTTACGTTATATTACGTTATTGATGTATATAAAGGTCCCACGGAGACGTAGAAGCCAACTGGCCAGGATTGTTGCCAAATATTACCGCCGCGATGTTAGATTGGGTTAGGTTAGTTTAGACTACGTTATTGTCGTATATAAAGGTCCCACGGAGACGTAGAGGGCAACAAGCCAGGAATGTTGCCAAATATTACCGCCGACATGTTAGGTTGGGTTAGGTTAGGTTACATTACGTTATTGATGTATATGAAGGACCCACATAGACGTGGGGGCCAACTCGCCAGGAATATTGTCAAATATTACCGCCGAGATGATAGGCTGGGTTAGGTTAGGTTATATTACGTTATTGATGTATATAAAGGTCCCACGGAGACGTAGAAGCCAACTGGCCAGGATTGTTGCCAAATATTACCGCCGCGATGTTAGATTGGGTTAGGTTAGTTTAGACTACGTTATTGTCGTATATAAAGGTCCCACGGAGACGTAGAGGGCAACAAGCCAGGAATGTTGCCAAATATTACCGCCGAGATGATAGGTTGGGTTAGGTTAGGTTATATTACGTTATTGATGTATATGAAGGACCCACATAGACGTAGGGGCCAACGCGCCAGGAATATTGTCAAATATTACCGCCGAGATGATAGGTTGGGTTAGGTTAGGTTATATTACGTTATTGATGTATATAAAGGTCCCACGGAGACGTAGAGCCCAACAAGCCAGGAATGTTGCCAAATATTACCGCCGAGATAATAGGTTGGGTTAGGTTAGGTTATATTACGTTATTGATGTATATACAGGTCCCACGGAGACGTAGAGGCCAACAAGACAGGAATGTGGTCAACTATTACCGCCGAGATGTTAGATTGGGTTAGGTTAGGTTATATTACGTTATAGATGTATATAAAGGTCCCACGCAGACGTAGAGGCCAAAAAGCCAGGAATGTTGTCAAATATTACCGCCGACATGTTAGGTTGGGTTAGGTTAGGTTACATTACGTTATTGATGTATATGAAGGACCCACATAGACGTGGGGGCCAACTCGCCAGGAATATTGTCAAATATTACCGCCGAGATGATAGGCTGGGTTAGGTTAGGTTATATTACGTTATTGATGTATATAAAGGTCCCACGGAGACGTAGAGGCCAACAAGCCAGGAATGTTGCCAAATATTACCGCCGAGATAATAGGTTGGGTTAGGTTAGGTTATATTACGTTATTGATGTATATACAGGTCCCACGGAGACGTAGAGGCCAACAAGACAGGAATGTGGTCAACTATTACCGCCGAGATGTTAGATTGGGTTAGGTTAGGTTATATTACGTTATAGATGTATATAAAGGTCCCACGCAGACGTAGAGGCCAAAAAGCCAGGAATGTTGTCAAATATTACCGCCGACATGTTAGGTTGGGTTAGGTTAGGTTACATTACGTTATTGATGTATATGAAGGACCCACATAGACGTGGGGGCCAACTCGCCAGGAATATTGTCAAATATTACCGCCGAGATGATAGGCTGGGTTAGGTTAGGTTATATTACGTTATTGATGTATATAAAGGTCCCACGGAGACGTAGAAGCCAACTGGCCAGGATTGTTGCCAAATATTACCGCCGCGATGTTAGATTGGGTTAGGTTAGTTGAGACTACGTTATTGTCGTATATAAAGGTCCCACGGAGACGTAGAGGGCAACAAGCCAGGAATGTTGCCAAATATTACCGCCGAGATGATAGGTTGGGTTACGTTAGGTTATATTACGTTATTGATGTATATGAAGGACCCACATAGACGTAGGGGCCAACGCGCCAGGAATATTGTCAAATATTACCGCCGTGATGATAGGTTGGGTTAAGTTAGGTTATATTACGTTATTGATGTATATAAAGGTCCCACGGAGACGTAGAGGCCAACAAGCCAGGAATGTTGCCAAATATTACCGCCGAGATGATAGGTTGGGTTAGGTTTGGTTATATTATGTTATTGATGTATATAAAGGTCCCACGGAGACGTAGAATCCAACTCGCTAGGAATGTTGTTAAATATTACAGCCGCGATGTTAGATTGGGTTACGTTAGGTTATATTACGTTATTGACGTATATAAAGGTCCCACGGAGACGTAGAGGCCAACTCGCCAGGAATGTTGTCAAATATTACAATCGCGATGTTCGATTGGTTAGTGTAGGTTGTATTACGTTATTGATGTATATGAAGGACCCACATAGACGTAGGGGCCAACTCGCCAGGAATATTGTCAAATATTACCGCCGAGATGATAGGCTGGGTTAGGTTAGGTTATATTATGTTATTGATGTATATAAAGATCCCACGGTAACGTAGAGGCCAACAAGCCAGGAATGTTGTCAAATATTACCGCCGAGATGATAGGTTGGGTTAGGGTAGGTTGTATTACGTTATTCATGTATATAAAGGTCCCACGGAGACGTAGAATCCAACTCGCCAGGAATGTTGCCAAATATTACCGCCGAGATGTTCGGTTGGGTTAGGTTAGGTTATATTACGCTATTGATGCATATAAAAGTCTCAACGGAGACGTAGAGGCCAACTCGCCAGGAATGATTTCAAATATTACCGCCGAGATGTTAGATTGGGTTAGGGTAGGTTGTATTACGTCCTAGACGTATACAGTGTTCCCACCGAGAAGTAGGGCCCGACAAGAGAGGAATGTGGTTAAATGGTACCCAGAGAGGTTAGGTTGGGTTAGGTTACGTTATATTACGTTATTGATGTACATGAGGGTCCCACGGGGACGTAGAGGCCAACAAGCCAGGAATGTTGCCAAATATTACCGCCGAGATGTTAGATTGGGTTAGGTTAGGTTATATTACGTTATAGATGTATAGAAAGGTCCCACGCAGACGTAGAATCCAACTCGCCAGGAATGTTGCCAAATATTACCGCGGAGATGTTCGGTTGGGTTAGGTTAGGTTATATTACGCTATTGATGCATATAAAAGTCCCACGGAGACGTAGAGGCCAGAAAGCCAGGAATGATTTCTAATATTACCGCCGAGATGTTAGATTGGGTTAGGGTAGGTTGTGTTACGTTATTGATGTATATAAAGGTCCCACGGAGACGTAGAATCCAACTCGCCAGGAATTTTGCCAAATATTACCGCCGAGATGTTCGGTTGGGTTAGGTTAGGTTATATTACGCTATTGATGCATATAAAAGTCCCACGGAGACGTAGAGGCCAACTCGCCAGGAATGATTTCAAATATTATCGCCGAGATGTTAGATTGGTTTAGGGTAGGTTGTATTACGTCATAGACGTATACAGTGTTCCCACCGAGAAGTAGGGCCCGACAAGAGAGGAATGTGGTTAAATGGTACCCAGAGAGGTTAGGTTGGGTTAGGTTACGTTATATTACGTTATTGATGTACATGAGGGTCCCACGGAGACGTAGAGGCCAACAAGCCAGGAATGTTGCCAAATATTACCGCCGAGATGTTAGTTTGGGTTAGGTTAGGTTATATTACGTTATTGATGTATATAAAGGTCCCACGGAGACGTAGAGGCCAACAAGCCAGGAATGATGCCAAATATTACCACCGAGATGATAGGTTGGGTTAGGTTAGGTTATATTACGTTATTGATGTACATGAGGGTCCCACGGAGACGTAGGGGCCAACTCGCCAGGAATATTGTCAAATATTACCGCCGAGATGATAGGTTGGGTTAGGTTAGGTTATATTACGTTATTGATGTATATAAAGGTCCCACGGAGACGTAGAAGCCAACTGGCCAGGATTGTTGCCAAATATTACCGCCGCGATGTTAGATTGGGTTAGGTTAGTTTAGACTACGTTATTGTCGTATATAAAGGTCCCACGGAGACGTAGAGGGCAACAAGCCAGGAATGTTGCCAAATATTACCGCCGACATGTTAGGTTGGGTTAAGTTAGGTTACATTACGTTATTGATGTATATGAAGGACCCACATAGACGTGGGGGCCAACTCGCCAGGAATATTGTCAAATATTACCGCCGAGATGATAGGCTGGGTTAGGTTAGGTTATATTACGTTATTGATGTATATAAAGGTCCCACGGAGACGTAGAAGCCAACTGGCCAGGATTGTTGCCAAATATTACCGCCGCGATGTTAGATTGGGTTAGGTTAGTTTAGACTACGTTATTGTCGTATATAAAGGTCCCACGGAGACGTAGAGGGCAACAAGCCAGGAATGTTGCCAAATATTACCGCCGAGATGATAGGTTGGGTTAGGTTAGGTTATATTACGTTATTGATGTCTATGAAGGACCCACATAGACGTAGGGGCCAACGCGCCAGGAATATTGTCAAATATTACCGCCGAGATGATAGGTTGGGTTAGGTTAGGTTATATTACGTTATTGATGTATATAAAGGTCCCACGGAGACGTAGAGGCCAACAAGCCAGGAATGTTACCAAATATTACCGCCGAGATAATAGGTTGGGTTAGGTTTGGTTATATTATATTATTGATGTATATAAAGGTCCCACGGAGACGTAGAATCCAACTCGCCAGGAATGTTGTCAAATATTACAGCCGCGATGTTAGATTGGGTTACGTTAGGTTATATTACGTTATTGACGTATATAAAGGTCCCACGGAGACGTAGAGGCCAACTCGCCAGGAATGTTGTCAAATATTACAGTCGCGATGTCAGATTGGGTTAGTGTAGGTTGTATTACGTTATTGATGTATATGAAGGACCCACATAGACGTAGGGGCCAACTCGCCAGGAATATTGTCAAATATTACCGCCGAGATGATAGGATGGGTTAGGTTAGGTTATATTATGTTATTGATGTATATAAAGATCCCACGGTAACGTAGAGGCCAACAAGCCAGGAATGTTGTCAAATCTTACCGCCGAGATGATAGGTTGGGTTAGGTTTGGTTATATTATGTTATTGATGTATATAAAGGTCCCACGGAGACGTAGAATCCAACTCGCCAGGAATGTTGTCAAATATTACAGCCGCGATGTTAGATTGGGTTACGTTAGGTTATATTACGTTATTGACGTATATAAAGGTCCCACGGAGACGTAGAGGCCAACTCGCCAGGAATGTTGTCAAATATTACAGTCGCGATGTTAGATTGTGTTAGTGTAGGTTGTATTACGTTATTGATGTATATGAAGGACCCACATAGACGTAGGGGCCAACTCGCCAGGAATATTGTCAAATATTACGGCCGAAATGATAGGCTGGGTTAGGTTAGGTTATATTATGTTATTGATGTATATAAAGATCCCACGGTAACGTAGAGGCCAACAAGCCAGGAATGTTGTCAAATATTACCGCCGAGATGATAGGTTGGGTTAGGGTAGGTTGTATTACGTTATTCATGTATATAAAGGTCCCACGGAGACGTAGAATCCAACTCGCCAGGAATGTTGCCAAATATTACCGCCGAGATGATAGGTTGGGTTAGGTTTGGTTATATTATGTTATTGATGTATATAAAGGTCCCACGGAGACGTAGAATCCAACTCGCTAGGAATGTTGTTAAATATTACAGCCGCGATGTTAGATTGGGTTACGTTAGGTTATATTACGTTATTGACGTATATAAAGGTCCCACGGAGATGTAGAGGCCAACTCGCCAGGAATGTTGTCAAATATTACAATCGCGATGTTCGATTGGTTAGTGTAGGTTGTATTACGTTATTGATGTATATGAAGGACCCACATAGACGTAGGGGCCAACTCGCCAGGAATATTGTCAAATATTACCGCCGAGATGATAGGCTGGGTTAGGTTAGGTTATATTATGTTATTGATGTATATAAAGATCCCACGGTAACGTAGAGGCCAACAAGCCAGGAATGTTGTCAAATATTACCGCCGAGATGATAGGTTGGGTTAGGGTAGGTTGTATTACGTTATTCATGTATATAAAGGTCCCACGGAGACGTAGAATCCAACTCGCCAGGAATGTTGCCAAATATTACCGCCGAGATGTTCGGTTGGGTTAGGTTAGGTTATATTACGCTATTGATGCATATAAAAGTCCAACGGAGACGTAGAGGCCAACTCGCCAGGAATGATTTCAAATATTTCCGCCGAGATGTTAGATTGGGTTAGGGTAGGTTGTATTACGTCCTAGACGTATACAGTGTTCCCACCGAGAAGTAGGGCCCGACAAGAGAGGAATGTGGTTAAATGGTACCCAGAGAGGTTAGGTTGGGTTAGGTTACGTTATATTACGTTATTGATGTACATGAGGGTCCCACGGAGACGTAGAGGCCAACAAGCCAGGAATGTTGCCAAATATTACCGCCGAGATGTTAGTTTGGGTTAGGTTAGGTTATATTACGTTATTGATGTATATAAAGGTCCCACGGAGACGTAGAGGGCAACAAGCCAGGAATGTTGCCAAATATTACCGCCGACATGTTAGGTTGGGTTAAGTTAGGTTACATTACGTTATTGATGTATATGAAGGACCCACATAGACGTGGGGGCCAACTCGCCAGGAATATTGTCAAATATTACCGCCGAGATGATAGGCTGGGTTAGGTTAGGTTATATTACGTTATTGATGTATATAAAGGTCCCACGGAGACGTAGAAGCCAACTGGCCAGGATTGTTGCCAAATATTACCGCCGCGATGTTAGATTGGGTTAGGTTAGTTTAGACTACGTTATTGTCGTATATAAAGGTCCCACGGAGACGTAGAGGGCAACAAGCCAGGAATGTTGCCAAATATTACCGCCGAGATGATAGGTTGGGTTAGGTTAGGTTATATTACGTTATTGATGTATATGAAGGACCCACATAGACGTAGGGGCCAACGCGCCAGGAATATTGTCAAATATTACCGCCGAGATGATAGGTTGGGTTAGGTTAGGTTATATTACGTTATTGATGTATATAAAGGTCCCACGGAGACGTAGAGGCCAACAAGCCAGGAATGTTGCCAAATATTACCGCCGAGATAATAGGTTGGGTTAGGTTAGGTTATATTACGTTATTGATGTATATACAGGTCCCACGGAGACGTAGAGGCCAACAAGACAGGAATGTGGTCAACTATTACCGCCGAGATGTTAGATTGGGTTAGGTTAGGTTATATTACGTTATAGATGTATATAAAGGTCCCACGCAGACGTAGAGGCCAAAAAGCCAGGAATGTTGTCAAATATTACCGCCGACATGTTAGGTTGGGTTAGGTTAGGTTACATTACGTTATTGATGTATATGAAGGACCCACATAGACGTGGGGGCCAACTCGCCAGGAATATTGTCAAATATTACCGCCGAGATGATAGGCTGGGTTAGGTTAGGTTATATTACGTTATTGATGTATATAAAGGTCCCACGGAGACGTAGAAGCCAACTGGCCAGGATTGTTGCCAAATATTACCGCCGCGATGTTAGATTGGGTTAGGTTAGTTTAGACTACGTTATTGTCGTATATAAATGTCCCACGGAGACGTAGAGGGCAACAAGCCAGGAATGTTGCCAAATATTACCGCCGAGATGATAGGTTGGGTTACGTTAGGTTATATTACGTTATTGATGTATATGAAGGACCCACATAGACGTAGGGGCCAACGCGCCAGGAATATTGTCAAATATTACCGCCGAGATGATAGGTTGGGTTAAGTTAGGTTATATTACGTTATTGATGTATATAAAGGTCCCACGGAGACGTAGAGGCCAACAAGCCAGGAATGTTGCCAAATATTACCGCCGAGATGATAGGTTGGGTTAGGTTTGGTTATATTATGTTATTGATGTATATAAAGGTCCCACGGAGACGTAGAATCCAACTCGCTAGGAATGTTGTTAAATATTACAGCCGCGATGTTAGATTGGGTTACGTTAGGTTATATTACGTTATTGACGTATATAAAGGTCCCACGGAGACGTAGAGGCCAACTCGCCAGGAATGTTGTCAAATATTACAATCGCGATGTTCGATTGGTTAGTGTAGGTTGTATTACGTTATTGATGTATATGAAGGACCCACATAGACGTAGGGGCCAACTCGCCAGGAATATTGTCAAATATTACCGCCGAGATGATAGGCTGGGTTAGGTTACGTTATATTATGTTATTGATGTATATAAAGATCCCACGGTAACGTAGAGGCCAACAAGCCAGGAATGTTGTCAAATATTACCGCCGAGATGATAGGTTGGGTTAGGGTAGGTTGTATTACGTTATTCATGTATATAAAGGTCCCACGGAGACGTAGAATCCAACTCGCCAGGAATGTTGCCAAATATTACCGCCGAGATGTTCGGTTGGGTTAGGTTAGGTTATATTACGCTATTGATGCATATAAAAGTCTCAACGGAGACGTAGAGGCCAACTCGCCAGGAATGATTTCAAATATTACCGCCGAGATGTTAGATTGGGTTAGGGTAGGTTGTATTACGTCCTAGACGTATACAGTGTTCCCACCGAGAAGTAGGGCCCGACAAGAGAGGAATGTGGTTAAATGGTACCCAGAGAGGTTAGGTTGGGTTAGGTTACGTTATATTACGTTATTGATGTACATGAGGGTCCCACGGGGACGTAGAGGCCAACAAGCCAGGAATGTTGCCAAATATTACCGCCGAGATGTTAGATTGGGTTAGGTTAGGTTATATTACGTTATAGATGTATGGAAAGGTCCCACGCAGACGTAGAATCCAACTCGCCAGGAATGTTGCCAAATATTACCGCGGAGATGTTCGGTTGGGTTAGGTTAGGTTATATTACGCTATTGATGCATATAAAAGTCCCACGGAGACGTAGAGGCCAGAAAGCCAGGAATGATTTCTAATATTACCGCCGAGATGTTAGATTGGGTTAGGGTAGGTTGTGTTACGTTATTGATGTATATAAAGGTCCCACGGAGACGTAGAATCCAACTCGCCAGGAATTTTGCCAAATATTACCGCCGAGATGTTCGGTTGGGTTAGGTTAGGTTATATTACGCTATTGATGCATATAAAAGTCCCACGGAGACGTAGAGGCCAACTCGCCAGGAATGATTTCAAATATTACCGCCGAGATGTTAGATTGGTTTAGGGTAGGTTGTATTACGTCATAGACGTATACAGTGTTCCCACCGAGAAGTAGGGCCCGACAAGAGAGGAATGTGGTTAAATGGTACCCAGAGAGGTTAGGTTGGGTTAGGTTACGTTATATTACGTTATTGATGTACATGAGGGTCCCACGGAGACGTAGAGGCCAACAAGCCAGGAATGTTGCCAAATATTACCGCCGAGATGTTAGTTTGGGTTAGGTTAGGTTATATTACGTTATTGATGTATATAAAGGTCCCACGGAGACGTAGAGGCCAACAAGCCAGGAATGATGCCAAATATTACCACCGAGATGATAGGTTGGGTTAGGTTAGGTTATATTACGTTATTGATGTACATGAGGGTCCCACGGAGACGTAGGGGCCAACTCGCCAGGAATATTGTCAAATATTACCGCCGAGATGATAGGTTGGGTTAGGTTAGGTTATATTACGTTATTGATGTATATAAAGGTCCCACGGAGACGTAGAAGCCAACTGGCCAGGATTGTTGCCAAATATTACCGCCGCGATGTTAGATTGGGTTAGGTTAGTTTAGACTACGTTATTGTCGTATATAAAGGTCCCACGGAGACGTAGAGGGCAACAAGCCAGGAATGTTGCGAAATATTACCGCCGACATGTTAGGTTGGGTTAAGTTAGGTTACATTACGTTATTGATGTATATGAAGGACCCACATAGACGTGGGGGCCAACTCGCCAGGAATATTGTCAAATATTACCGCCGAGATGATAGGCTGGGTTAGGTTAGGTTATATTACGTTATTGATGTATATAAAGGTCCCACGGAGACGTAGAAGCCAACTGGCCAGGATTGTTGCCAAATATTACCGCCGCGATGTTAGATTGGGTTAGGTTAGTTTAGACTACGTTATTGTCGTATATAAAGGTCCCACGGAGACGTAGAGGGCAACAAGCCAGGAATGTTGCCAAATATTACCGCCGAGATGATAGGTTGGGTTAGGTTAGGTTATATTACGTTATTGATGTCTATGAAGGACCCACATAGACGTAGGGGCCAACGCGCCAGGAATATTGTCAAATATTACCGCCGAGATGATAGGTTGGGTTAGGTTAGGTTATATTACGTTATTGATGTATATAAAGGTCCCACGGAGACGTAGAGGCCAACAAGCCAGGAATGTTGCCAAATATTACCGCCGAGATAATAGGTTGGGTTAGGTTTGGTTATATTATATTATTGATGTATATAAAGGTCCCACGGAGACGTAGAATCCAACTCGCCAGGAATGTTGTCAAATATTACAGCCGCGATGTTAGATTGGGTTACGTTAGGTTATATTACGTTATTGACGTATATAAAGGTCCCACGGAGACGTAGAGGCCAACTCGCCAGGAATGTTGTCAAATATTACAGTCGCGATGTCAGATTGGGTTAGTGTAGGTTGTATTACGTTATTGATGTATATGAAGGACCCACATAGACGTAGGGGCCAACTCGCCAGGAATATTGTCAAATATTACCGCCGAGATGATAGGATGGGTTAGGTTAGGTTATATTATGTTATTGATGTATATAAAGATCCCACGGTAACGTAGAGGCCAACAAGCCGGGAATGTTGTCAAATATTACCGCCGAGATGATAGGTTGGGTTAGGTTTGGTTATATTATGTTATTGATGTATATAAAGGTCACACGGAGACGTAGAATCCAACTCGCCAGGAATGTTGTCAAATATTACAGCCGCGATGTTAGATTGGGTTACGTTAGGTTATATTACGTTATTGACGTATATAAAGGTCCCACGGAGACGTAGAGGCCAACTCGCCAGGAATGTTGTCAAATATTACAGTCGCGATGTTAGATTGTGTTAGTGTAGGTTGTATTACGTTATTGATGTATATGAAGGACCCACATAGACGTAGGGGCCAACTCGCCAGGAATATTGTCAAATATTACGGCCGAAATGATAGGCTGGGTTAGGTTAGGTTATATTATGTTATTGATGTATATAAAGATCCCACGGTAACGTAGAGGCCAACAAGCCAGGAATGTTGTCAAATATTACCGCCGAGATGATAGGTTGGGTTAGGGTAGGTTGTATTACGTTATTCATGTATATAAAGGTCCCACGGAGACGTAGAATCCAACTCGCCAGGAATGTTGCCAAATATTACCGCCGAGATGATAGGTTGGGTTAGGTTTGGTTATATTATGTTATTGATGTATATAAAGGTCCCACGGAGACGTAGAATCCAACTCGCTAGGAATGTTGTTAAATATTACAGCCGCGATGTTAGATTGGGTTACGTTAGGTTATATTACGTTATTGACGTATATAAAGGTCCCACGGAGATGTAGAGGCCAACTCGCCAGGAATGTTGTCAAATATTACAATCGCGATGTTCGATTGGTTAGTGTAGGTTGTATTACGTTATTGATGTATATGAAGGACCCACATAGACGTAGGGGCCAACTCGCCAGGAATATTGTCAAATATTACCGCCGAGATGATAGGCTGGGTTAGGTTAGGTTATATTATGTTATTGATGTATATAAAGATCCCACGGTAACGTAGAGGCCAACAAGCCAGGAATGTTGTCAAATATTACCGCCGAGATGATAGGTTGGGTTAGGGTAGGTTGTATTACGTTATTCATGTATATAAAGGTCCCACGGAGACGTAGAATCCAACTCGCCAGGAATGTTGCCAAATATTACCGCCGAGATGTTCGGTTGGGTTAGGTTAGGTTATATTACGCTATTGATGCATATAAAAGTCCAACGGAGACGTAGAGGCCAACTCGCCAGGAATGATTTCAAATATTTCCGCCGAGATGTTAGATTGGGTTAGGGTAGGTTGTATTACGTCCTAGACGTATACAGTGTTCCCACCGAGAAGTAGGGCCCGACAAGAGAGGAATGTGGTTAAATGGTACCCAGAGAGGTTAGGTTGGGTTAGGTTACGTTATATTACGTTATTGATGTACATGAGGGTCCCACGGAGACGTAGAGGCCAACAAGCCAGGAATGTTGCCAAATATTACCGCCGAGATGTTAGTTTGGGTTAGGTTAGGTTATATTACGTTATTGATGTATATAAAGGTCCCACGGAGACGTAGAGGCCAACAAGCCAGGAATGATGCCAAATATTACCACCGAGATGATAGGTTGGGTTAGGTTAGGTTATATTACGTTATTGATGTATATGAAGGACCCACATAGACGTAGGGGCCAACTCGCCAGGAATATTGTCAAATATTACCGCCGAGATGATAGGTTGGGTTAGGTTAGGTTATATTACGTTATTGATGTATATGAAGGTCCCACGGAGACGTAGAAGCCAACTGGCCAGGATTGTTGCCAAATATTACCGCCGCGATGTTAGATTGGGTTAGGTTAGTTTAGACTACGTTATTGTCGTATATAAAGGTCCCACGGAGACGTAGAGGGCAACAAGCCAGGAATGTTGCCAAATATTACCGCCGACATGTTAGGTTGGGTTAAGTTATGTTACATTACGTTATTGATGTATATGAAGGACCCACATAGACGTGGGGGCCAACTCGCCAGGAATATTGTCAAATATTACCGCCGAGATGATAGGCTGGGTTAGGTTAGGTTATATTACGTTATTGATGTATATAAAGGTCCCACGGAGACGTAGAAGCCAACTGGCCAGGATTGTTGCCAAATATTACCGCCGCGATGTTAGATTGGGTTAGGTTAGTTTAGACGACGTTATTGTCGTATATAAAGGTCCCACGGAGACGTAGAGGCCAACAAGCCAGGAATGTTGCCAAATATTACCGCCGAGATAATAGGTTGGGTTAGGTTTGGTTACATTACGTTATTGATGTATATGAAGGACCCACATAGACGTGGGGGCCAACTCGCCAGGAATATTGTCAAATATTACCGCCGAGATGGTAGGCTGGGTTAGGTTAGGTTATATTACGTTATTGATGTATATAAAGGTCCCACGGAGACGTAGAAGCCAACTGGCCAGGATTGTTGCCAAATATTACCGCCACGATGTTAGATTGGGTTAGGTTAGTTTAGACTACGTTATTGTCGTATATAAAGGTCCCACGGAGACGTAGAGGGCAACAAGCCAGGAATGTTGCCAAATATTACCGCCGAGATGATAGGTTGGGTTAGGTTAGGTTATATTACGTTATTGATGTATATGAAGGACCCACATAGACGTAGGGGCCAACTCGCCAGGAATATTGTCAAATATTACCGCCGAGATGATAGGTTGGGTTAGGTTAGGTTATATTACGTTATTGATGTATATAAAGGTCCCACGGAGACGTAGAAGCCAACTGGCCAGTATTGTTGCCAAATATTACCGCCGCGATGTTAGATTGGGTTAGGTTAGTTTAGACTACGTTATTGTCGTATATAAAGGTCCCACGGAGACGTAGAGGGCAACAAGCCAGGAATGTTGCCAAATATTACCGCCGACATGTTAGGTTGGGTTAAGTTAGGTTACATTACGTTATTGATGTATATGAAGGACCCACATAGACGTGGGAGCCAACTCGCCAGGAATATTGTCAAATATTACCGCCGAGATGATAGGCTGGGTTAGGTTAGGTTATATTACGTTATTGATGTATATAAAGGTCCCACGGAGACGTAGAAGCCAACTGGCCAGGATTGTTGCCAAATATTACCGCCGCGATGTTAGATTGGGTTAGGTTAGTTTAGACTACGTTATTGTCGTATATAAAGGTCCCACGGAGACGTAGAGGCCAACAAGCCAGGAATGTTGCCAAATATTACCGCCGAGATAATAGGTTGGGTTAGGATTGCTTACATTACGTTATTGATGTATATGAAGGACCCACATAGACGTGGGGGCCAACTCGCCAGGAATATTGTCAAATATTACCGCCGAGATGATAGGCTGGGTTAGGTTAGGTTATATTACGTTATTGATGTATATAAAGGTCCCACGGAGACGTAGAAGCCAACTGGCCAGGATTGTTGCCAAATATTACCGCCACGATGTTAGATTGGGTTAGGTTAGTTTAGACTACGTTATTGTCGTATATAAAGGTCCCACGGAGACGTAGAGGGCAACAAGCCAGGAATGTTGCCAAATATTACCGCCGAGATGATAGGTTGGGTTAGGTTAGGTTATATTACGTTATTGATGTATATGAAGGACCCACATAGACGTAGGGGCCAACTCGCCAGGAATATTGTCAAATATTACCGCCGAGATGATAGGTTGGGTTAGGTTAGGTTATATTACGTTACTGATGTATATAAAGGTCCCACGGAGACGTAGAGGCCAACAAGACAGGAATGTGGTCAACTATTACCGCCGAGATGTTAGATTGGGTTAGGTTAGGTTATATTACGTTATAGATGTATATAAAGGTCCCACGCAGACGTAGAGGCCAAAAAGCCAGGAATGTTGTCAAATATTACCGCCGACATGTTAGGTTGGGTTAGGTTAGGTTACATTACGTTATTGATGTATATGAAGGACCCACATAGACGTGGGGGCCAACTCGCCAGGAATATTGTCAAATATTACCGCCGAGATGATAGGCTGGGTTAGGTTAGGTTATATTACGTTATTGATGTATATAAAGGTCCCACGGAGACGTAGAAGCCAACTGGCCAGGATTGTTGCCAAATATTACCGCCGCGATGTTAGATTGGGTTAGGTTAGTTTAGACTACGTTATTGTCGTATATAAAGGTCCCACGGAGACGTAGAGGGCAACAAGCCAGGAATGTTGCCAAATATTACCGCCGACATGTTAGGTTGGGTTAGGTTAGGTTACATTACGTTATTGATGTATATGAAGGACCCACATAGACGTGGGGGCCAACTCGCCAGGAATATTGTCAAATATTACCGCCGAGATGATAGGCTGGGTTAGGTTAGGTTATATTACGTTATTGATGTATATAAAGGTCCCACGGAGACGTAGAAGCCAACTGGCCAGGATTGTTGCCAAATATTACCGCCACGATGTTAGATTGGGTTAGGTTAGTTTAGACTACGTTATTGTCGTATATAAAGGTCCCACGGAGACGTAGAGGGCAACAAGCCAGGAATGTTGCCAAATATTACCGCCGAGATGATAGGTTGGGTTAGGTTAGGTTATATTACGTTATTGATGTATATGAAGGACCCACATAGACGTAGGGGCCAACTCGCCAGGAATATTGTCAAATATTACCGCCGAGATGATAGGTTGGGTTAGGTTAGGTTATATTACGTTATTGATGTATATAAAGGTCCCACGGAGACGTAGAAGCCAACTGGCCAGTATTGTTGCCAAATATTACCGCCGCGATGTTAGATTGGGTTAGGTTAGTTTAGACTACGTTATTGTCGTATATAAAGGTCCCACGGAGACGTAGAGGGCAACAAGCCAGGAATGTTGCCAAATATTACCGCCGACATGTTAGGTTGGGTTAAGTTAGGTTACATTACGTTATTGATGTATATGAAGGACCCACATAGACGTGGGGGCCAACTCGCCAGGAATATTGTCAAATATTACCGCCGAGATGATAGGCTGGGTTAGGTTAGGTTATATTACGTTATTGATGTATATAAAGGTCCCACGGAGACGTAGAAGCCAACTGGCCAGGATTGTTGCCAAATATTACCGCCGCGATGTTAGATTGGGTTAGGTTAGTTTAGACTACGTTATTGTCGTATATAAAGGTCCCACGGAGACGTAGAGGCCAACAAGCCAGGAATGTTGCCAAATATTACCGCCGAGATAATAGGTTGGGTTAGGATTGCTTACATTACGTTATTGATGTATATGAAGGACCCACATAGACGTGGGGGCCAACTCGCCAGGAATATTGTCAAATATTACCGCCGAGATGATAGGCTGGGTTAGGTTAGGTTATATTACGTTATTGATGTATATAAAGGTCCCACGGAGACGTAGAAGCCAACTGGCCAGGATTGTTGCCAAATATTACCGCCACGATGTTAGATTGGGTTAGGTTAGTTTAGACTACGTTATTGTCGTATATAAAGGTCCCACGGAGACGTAGAGGGCAACAAGCCAGGAATGTTGCCAAATATTACCGCCGAGATGATAGGTTGGGTTAGGTTAGGTTATATTACGTTATTGATGTATATGAAGGACCCACATAGACGTAGGGGCCAACTCGCCAGGAATATTGTCAAATATTACCGCCGAGATGATAGGTTGGGTTAGGTTAGGTTATATTACGTTACTGATGTATATAAAGGTCCCACGGAGACGTAGAGGCCAACAAGACAGGAATGTGGTCAACTATTACCGCCGAGATGTTAGATTGGGTTAGGTTAGGTTATATTACGTTATAGATGTATATAAAGGTCCCACGCAGACGTAGAGGCCAAAAAGCCAGGAATGTTGTCAAATATTACCGCCGACATGTTAGGTTGGGTTAGGTTAGGTTACATTACGTTATTGATGTATATGAAGGACCCACATAGACGTGGGGGCCAACTCGCCAGGAATATTGTCAAATATTACCGCCGAGATGATAGGCTGGGTTAGGTTAGGTTATATTACGTTATTGATGTATATAAAGGTCCCACGGAGACGTAGAAGCCAACTGGCCAGGATTGTTGCCAAATATTACCGCCGCGATGTTAGATTGGGTTAGGTTAGTTTAGACTACGTTATTGTCGTATATAAAGGTCCCACGGAGACGTAGAGGGCAACAAGCCAGGAATGTTGCCAAATATTACCGCCGACATGTTAGGTTGGGTTAGGTTAGGTTACATTACGTTATTGATGTATATGAAGGACCCACATAGACGTGGGGGCCAACTCGCCAGGAATATTGTCAAATATTACTGCCGAGATGATAGGCTGGGTTAGGTTAGGTTATATTACGTTATTGATGTATATAAAGGTCCCACGGAGACGTAGAAGCCAACTGGCCAGGATTGTTGCCAAATATTACCGCCGCGATGTTAGATTGGGTTAGGTTAGTTTAGACTACGTTATTGTCGTATATAAAGGTCCCACGGAGATGTAGAGGGCAACAAGCCAGGAATATTGCCAAATATTACCGCGGAGATGTTCGGTTGGGTTAGGTTAGGTTATATTACGTTATTGATGTATATGAAGGACGCACATAGTCGTGGGGGCCAACTCGCCAGGAATATTGTCAAATATTACCGCCGAGATGATAGGCTGGGTTAGGTTAGGTTATATTACGTTATTGATGTATATAAAGGTCCCACGGAGACGTAGAAGCCAACTGGCCAGGATTGTTGCCAAATATTACCGCAGCGATGTTAGATTGGGTTAGGTTAGTTTAGACTACGTTATTGTCGTATATAAAGGTCCCACGGAGACGTAGACGGCAACAAGCCAGGAATGTTGCCAAATATTACCGCCGAGATGATAGGTTGGGTTAGGTTAGGTTATATTACGTTATTGATGTATATGAAGGACCCACATAGACGTAGGGGCCAACGCGCCAGGAATATTGTCAAATATTACCGCCGAGATGATAGGTTGGGTTAGGTTAGGTTATATTACGTTATTGATGTATATAAAGGTCCCACGGAGACGTAGAGGCCAACAAGCCAGGAATGTTGCCAAATATTACCGCCGAGATAATAGGTTGGGTTAGGTTTGGTTATATTATGTTATTGATGTATATAAAGGTCCCACGGAGACGTAGAATCCAACTCGCCAGGAATGTTGTCAAATATTACAGCCGCGATGTTAGATTGGGTTACGTTAGGTTATATTACGTTATTGACGTATATAAAGGTCCCACGGAGACGTAGAGGCCAACTCGCCAGGAATGTTGTCAAATATTACAGTCGCGATGTTAGATTGTGTTAGTGTAGGTTGTATTACGTTATTGATGTATATGAAGGACCCACATAGACGTAGGGGCCAACTCGCCAGGAATATTGTCAAATATTACGGCCGAAATGATAGGCTGGGTTAGGTTAGGTTATATTATGTTATTGATGTATATAAAGATCCCACGGTAACGTAGAGGCCAACAAGCCAGGAATGTTGTCAAATATTACCGCCGAGATGATAGGTTGGGTTAGGGTAGGTTGTATTACGTTATTCATGTATATAAAGGTCCCACGGAGACGTAGAATCCAACTCGCCAGGAATGTTGCCAAATATTACCGCCGAGATGATAGGTTGGGTTAGGTTTGGTTATATTATGTTATTGATGTATATAAAGGTCCCACGGAGACGTAGAATCCAACTCGCTAGGAATGTTGTTAAATATTACAGCCGCGATGTTAGATTGGGTTACGTTAGGTTATATTACGTTATTGACGTATATAAAGGTCCCACGGAGACGTAGAGGCCAACTCGCCAGGAATGTTGTCAAATATTACAGTCGCGATGTTAGATTGGGTTAGTGTAGGTTGTATTACGTTATTGATGTATATGAAGGACCCACATAGACGTAGGGGCCAACTCGCCAGGAATATTGTCAAATATTACCGCCGAGATGATAGGCTGGGTTAGGTTAGGTTATATTATGTTATTGATGTATATAAAGATCCCACGGTAACGTAGAGGCCAACAAGCCAGGAATGTTGTCAAATATTACCGCCGAGATGATAGGTTGGGTTAGGGTAGGTTGTATTACGTTATTCATGTATATAAAGGTCCCACGGAGACGTAGAATCCAACTCGCCAGGAATGTTGCCAAATATTACCGCCGAAATGTTAGGCTGGGTTAGGTTAGGTTATATTACGTTATTGATGTATATGAAGATCCCACGGAGACGCAGAGGCCAAATCGCCAGGTATGTGGTCAAATATTACCGCCGAGATGATAGGTTGGGTTAGGTTTGGTTATATTTCGTTATTAATGTATATGAAGGTCCCACGGAGACGTAGAGTCCAACTCGCCAGGAATGTTGTCAAATATTACAGCCGCGATGTTAGATTGGGTTAGGTTAGTTTAGATTACGTTATTGTCGTACATAAAGGTCCCACGGAGACGAAGAGGCCAACTCGCCAGGTATGTCTTCAAATATTACCGCCGAGATGATAGGTTGGGTTAGGTTAGGTTATATTACGTTATTGATGTATATAAAGATCCCACGGAGACGTAGAGGCCAACAAGCCGGGAATGTTGCCAAATATTACCGCCGAGATGTTAGGATGGGTTAGGTTATGTTATATTACGCTTTTGATGTATATAAAGGTCCCACGGAGACGTAGAGGCCAACTCGCCAGGAATGTTGTCAAATATTACCGCCGAGATGATAGGTTGGGTTAGGTTAGGTTATATTACGTTACTGATGTATATAAAGGTCCCACGGAGACGTAGAGGCCAACAAGACAGGAATGTGGTCAACTATTACCGCCGAGATGTTAGATTGGGTTAGGTTAGGTTATATTACGTTATAGATGTATATAAAGGTCCCACGCAGACGTAGAGGCCAAAAAGCCAGGAATGTTGTCAAATATTACCGCCGACATGTTAGGTTGGGTTAGGTTAGGTTACATTACGTTATTGATGTATATGAAGGACCCACATAGACGTGGGGGCCAACTCGCCAGGAATATTGTCAAATATTACCGCCGAGATGATAGGCTGGGTTAGGTTAGGTTATATTACGTTATTGATGTATATAAAGGTCCCACGGAGACGTAGAAGCCAACTGGCCAGGATTGTTGCCAAATATTACCGCCACGATGTTAGATTGGGTTAGGTTAGTTTAGACTACGTTATTGTCGTATATAAAGGTCCCACGGAGACGTAGAGGGCAACAAGCCAGGAATGTTGCCAAATATTACCGCCGAGATGATAGGTTGGGTTAGGTTAGGTTATATTACGTTATTGATGTATATGAAGGACCCACATAGACGTAGGGGCCAACTCGCCAGGAATATTGTCAAATATTACCGCCGAGATGATAGGCTGGGTTAGGTTAGGTTATATTACGTTATTGATGTATATAAAGGTCCCACGGAGACGTAGAAGCCAACTGGCCAGGATTGTTGCCAAATATTACCGCCGCGATGTTAGATTGGGTTAGGTTAGTTTAGACTACGTTATTGTCGTATATAAAGGTCCCACGGAGACGTAGAGGGCAACAAGCCAGGAATGTTGCCAAATATTACCGCCGACATGTTAGGTTGGGTTAGGTTAGGTTACATTACGTTATTGATGTATATGAAGGACCCACATAGACGTGGGGGCCAACTCGCCAGGAATATTGTCAAATATTACTGCCGAGATGATAGGCTGGGTTAGGTTAGGTTATATTACGTTATTGATGTATATAAAGGTCCCACGGAGACGTAGAAGCCAACTGGCCAGGATTGTTGCCAAATATTACCGCCGCGATGTTAGATTGGGTTAGGTTAGTTTAGACTACGTTATTGTCGTATATAAAGGTCCCACGGAGACGTAGAGGGCAACAAGCCAGGAATGTTGCCAAATATTACCGCGGAGATGTTCGGTTGGGTTAGGTTAGGTTATATTACGTTATTGATGTATATGAAGGACGCACATAGTCGTGGGGGCCAACTCGCCAGGAATATTGTCAAATATTACCGCCGAGATGATAGGCTGGGTTAGGTTAGGTTATATTACGTTATTGATGTATATAAAGGTCCCACGGAGACGTAGAAGCCAACTGGCCAGGATTGTTGCCAAATATTACCGCAGCGATGTTAGATTGGGTTAGGTTAGTTTAGACTACGTTATTGTCGTATATAAAGGTCCCACGGAGACGTAGACGGCAACAAGCCAGGAATGTTGCCAAATATTACCGCCGAGATGATAGGTTGGGTTAGGTTAGGTTATATTACGTTATTGATGTATATGAAGGACCCACATAGACGTAGGGGCCAACGCGCCAGGAATATTGTCAAATATTACCGCCGAGATGATAGGTTGGGTTAGGTTAGGTTATATTACGTTATTGATGTATATAAAGGTCCCACGGAGACGTAGAGGCCAACAAGCCAGGAATGTTGCCAAATATTACCGCCGAGATAATAGGTTGGGTTAGGTTTGGTTATATTATGTTATTGATGTATATAAAGGTCCCACGGAGACGTAGAATCCAACTCGCCAGGAATGTTGTCAAATATTACAGCCGCGATGTTAGATTGGGTTACGTTAGGTTATATTACGTTATTGACGTATATAAAGGTCCCACGGAGACGTAGAGGCCAACTCGCCAGGAATGTTGTCAAATATTACAGTCGCGATGTTAGATTGTGTTAGTGTAGGTTGTATTACGTTATTGATGTATATGAAGGACCCACATAGACGTAGGGGCCAACTCGCCAGGAATATTGTCAAATATTACGGCCGAAATGATAGGCTGGGTTAGGTTAGGTTATATTATGTTATTGATGTATATAAAGATCCCACGGTAACGTAGAGGCCAACAAGCCAGGAATGTTGTCAAATATTACCGCCGAGATGATAGGTTGGGTTAGGGTAGGTTGTATTACGTTATTCATGTATATAAAGGTCCCACGGAGACGTAGAATCCAACTCGCCAGGAATGTTGCCAAATATTACCGCCGAGATGATAGGTTGGGTTAGGTTTGGTTATATTATGTTATTGATGTATATAAAGGTCCCACGGAGACGTAGAATCCAACTCGCTAGGAATGTTGTTAAATATTACAGCCGCGATGTTAGATTGGGTTACGTTAGGTTATATTACGTTATTGACGTATATAAAGGTCCCACGGAGACGTAGAGGCCAACTCGCCAGGAATGTTGTCAAATATTACAGTCGCGATGTTAGATTGGGTTAGTGTAGGTTGTATTACGTTATTGATGTATATGAAGGACCCACATAGACGTAGGGGCCAACTCGCCAGGAATATTGTCAAATATTACCGCCGAGATGATAGGCTGGGTTAGGTTAGGTTATATTATGTTATTGATGTATATAAAGATCCCACGGTAACGTAGAGGCCAACAAGCCAGGAATGTTGTCAAATATTACCGCCGAGATGATAGGTTGGGTTAGGGTAGGTTGTATTACGTTATTCATGTATATAAAGGTCCCACGGAGACGTAGAATCCAACTCGCCAGGAATGTTGCCAAATATTACCGCCGAAATGTTAGGTTGGGTTAGGTTAGGTTATATTACGTTATTGATGTATATGAAGATCCCACGGAGACGCAGAGGCCAAATCGCCAGGTATGTGGTCAAATATTACCGCCGAGATGATAGGTTGGGTTAGGTTTGGTTATATTTCGTTATTAATGTATATGAAGGTCCCACGGAGACGTAGAGTCCAACTCGCCAGGAATGTTGTCAAATATTACAGCCGCGATGTTAGATTGGGTTAGGTTAGTTTAGATTACGTTATTGTCGTACATAAAGGTCCCACGGAGACGAAGAGGCCAACTCGCCAGGTATGTCTTCAAATATTACCGCCGAGATGATAGGTTGGGTTAGGTTAGGTTATATTACGTTATTGATGTATATAAAGATCCCACGGAGACGTAGAGGCCAACAAGCCGGGAATGTTGCCAAATATTACCGCCGAGATGTTAGGATGGGTTAGGTTATGTTATATTACGCTTTTGATGTATATAAAGGTCCCACGGAGACGTAGAGGCCAACTCGCCAGGAATGTTGTCAAATATTACCGCCGAGATGATAGGTTGGGTTAGGTTAGGTTATATTACGTTACTGATGTATATAAAGGTCCCACGGAGACGTAGAGGCCAACAAGACAGGAATGTGGTCAACTATTACCGCCGAGATGTTAGATTGGGTTAGGTTAGGTTATATTACGTTATAGATGTATATAAAGGTCCCACGCAGACGTAGAGGCCAAAAAGCCAGGAATGTTGTCAAATATTACCGCCGACATGTTAGGTTGGGTTAGGTTAGGTTACATTACGTTATTGATGTATATGAAGGACCCACATAGACGTGGGGGCCAACTCGCCAGGAATATTGTCAAATATTACCGCCGAGATGATAGGCTGGGTTAGGTTAGGTTATATTACGTTATTGATGTATATAAAGGTCCCACGGAGACGTAGAAGCCAACTGGCCAGGATTGTTGCCAAATATTACCGCCGCGATGTTAGATTGGGTTAGGTTAGTTTAGACTACGTTATTGTCGTATATAAAGGTCCCACGGAGACGTAGAGGGCAACAAGCCAGGAATGTTGCCAAATATTACCGCCGACATGTTAGGTTGGGTTAGGTTAGGTTACATTACGTTATTGATGTATATGAAGGACCCACATAGACGTGGGGGCCAACTCGCCAGGAATATTGTCAAATATTACTGCCGAGATGATAGGCTGGGTTAGGTTAGGTTATATTACGTTATTGATGTATATAAAGGTCCCACGGAGACGTAGAAGCCAATTGGCCAGGATTGTTGCCAAATATTACCGCCGCGATGTTAGATTGGGTTAGGTTAGTTTAGACTACGTTATTGTCGTATATAAAGGTCCCACGGAGACGTAGAGGGCAACAAGCCAGGAATGTTGCCCAATATTACCGCCGAGATGATAGGTTGGGTTAGGTTAGGTTATATTACGTTATTGATGTATATGAAGGACGCACATAGTCGTGGGGGCCAACTCGCCAGGAATATTGTCAAATATTACCGCCGAGATGATAGGCTGGGTTAGGTTAGGTTATATTACGTTATTGATGTATATAAAGGTCCCACGGAGACGTAGAAGCCAACTGGCCAGGATTGTTGCCAAATATTACCGCCGCGATGTTAGATTGGGTTAGGTTAGTTTAGACTACGTTATTGTCGTATATAAAGGTCCCACGGAGACGTAGACGGCAACAAGCCAGGAATGTTGCCAAATATTACCGCCGAGATGATAGGTTGGGTTAGGTTAGGTTATATTACGTTATTGATGTATATGAAGGACCCACATAGACGTAGGGGCCAACGCGCCAGGAATATTGTCAAATATTACCGCCGAGATGATAGGTTGGGTTAGGTTAGGTTATATTACGTTATTGATGTATATAAAGGTCCCACGGAGACGTAGAGGCCAACAAGCCAGGAATGTTGCCAAATATTACCGCCGAGATAATAGGTTGGGTTAGGTTTGTTTATATTATGTTATTGATGTATATAAAGGTCCCACGGAGACGTAGAATCCAACTCGCCAGGAATGTTGTCAAATATTACAGCCGCGATGTTAGATTGGGTTACGTTAGGTTATATTACGTTATTGACGTATATAAAGGTCCCACGGAGACGTAGAGGCCAACTCGCCAGGAATGTTGTCAAATATTACAGTCGCGATGTTAGATTGGGTTAGTGTAGGTTGTATTACGTTATTGATGTATATGAAGGACCCACATAGACGTAGGGGCCAACTCGCCAGGAATATTGTCAAATATTACGGCCGAAATGATAGGCTGGGTTAGGTTAGGTTATATTATGTTATTGATGTATATAAAGATCCCACGGTAACGTAGAGGCCAACAAGCCAGGAATGTTGTCAAATATTACCGCCGAGATGATAGGTTGGGTTAGGGTAGGTTGTATTACGTTATTCATGTATATAAAGGTCCCACGGAGACGTAGAATCCAACTCGCCAGGAATGTTGCCAAATATTACCGCCGAAATGTTAGGTTGGGTTAGGTTAGGTTATATTACGTTATTGATGTATATGAAGATCCCACGGAGACGCAGAGGCCAAATCGCCAGGTATGTGGTCAAATATTACCGCCGAGATGATAGGTTGGGTTAGGTTAGGTTATATTACGTTATTGATGTATATAAAGGTCCCACGGAGACGTAGAGGCCAACTCGCCAGGAATGTTGTCAAATATTACCGCCGAAATGATAGGTTGGGTTAGGTTAGGTTATATTACGTTATTGATGTATATAAAGGTCCCACGGAGACGTAGAGGCCAACAAGCCAGGAATGATGCCAAATATTACCACCGAGATGATAGGTTGGGTTAGGTTAGGTTATATTACGTTATTGATGTATATGAAGGACCCACATAGACGTAGGGGCCAACTCGCCAGGAATATTGTCAAATATTACCGCCGAGATGATAGGTTGGGTTAGGTTAGGTTATATTACGTTACTGATGTATATAAAGGTCCCACGGAGACGTAGAGGCCAACAAGACAGGAATGTGGTCAACTATTACCGCCGAGATGTTAGATTGGGTTAGGTTAGGTTATATTACGTTATTGATGTATATAAATGTCCCACGGAGACGTAGAGGGCAACAAGCCAGGAATGTTGCCAAATATTACCGCCGAGATGATAGGTTGGGTTAGGTTAGGTTATATTACGTTATAGATGTATATAAAGGTCCCACGCAGACGTAGAGGCCAAAAAGCCAGGAATGTTGTCAAATATTACCGCCGAGATGATAGGCTGGGTTAGGTTAGGTTATATTACGTTATTGATGTATATAAAGGTCCCACGGAGACGTAGAGGCCAACAAGCCGGGAATGTTGCCAAACATTACCGCCGAGATGTTAGGATGGGTTAGGTTATGTTATATTACGCTTTTGATGTATATAAAGGTCCCACGGAGACGTAGAGGCCAACTCGCCGGGAATGTTGTCAAATATTACCGCCGAGATGATAGGTTGGGTTAGGTTAGGTTATATTACGTTACTGATGTATATAAAGGTCCCACGGAGACGTAGAGGCCAACAAGACAGGAATGTGGTCAACTATTACCGCCGAGATGTTAGATTGGGTTAGGTTAGGTTATATTACGTTATAGATGTATATAAAGGTCCCACGCAGACGTAGAGGCCAAAAAGCCAGGAATGTTGTCAAATATTACCGCCGACATGTTAGGTTGGGTTTGGTTAGGTTACATTACGTTATTGATGTATATGAAGGACCCACATAGACGTGGGGGCCAACTCGCCAGGAATATTGTCAAATATTACCGCCGAGATGATAGGCTGGGTTAGGTTAGGTTATATTACGTTATTGATGTATATAAAGGTCCCACGGAGACGTAGAAGCCAACTGGCCAGGATTGTTGCCAAATATTACCGCCGCGATGTTAGATTGGGTTAGGTTAGTTTAGACTACGTTATTGTCGTATATAAAGGTCCCACGGAGACGTAGAGGGCAACAAGCCAGGAATGTTGCCAAATATTACCGCCGACATGTTAGGTTGGGTTAGGTTAGGTTACATTACGTTATTGATGTATATGAAGGACCCACATAGACGTGGGGGCCAACTCGCCAGGAATATTGTCAAATATTACTGCCGAGATGATAGGCTGGGTTAGGTTAGGTTATATTACGTTATTGATGTATATAAAGGTCCCACGGAGACGTAGAAGCCAACTGGCCAGGATTGTTGCCAAATATTACCGCCGCGATGTTAGATTGGGTTAGGTTAGTTTAGACTACGTTATTGTCGTATATAAAGGTCCCACGGAGACGTAGAGGGCAACAAGCCAGGAATGTTGCCAAATATTACCGCCGAGATGATAGGTTGGGTTAGGTTAGGTTATATTACGTTATTGATGTATATGAAGGACGCACATAGTCGTGGGGGCCAACTCGCCAGGAATATTGTCAAATATTACCGCCGAGATGATAGGCTGGGTTAGGTTAGGTTATATTACGTTATTGATGTATATTAAGGTCCCACGGAGACGTAGAAGCCAACTGGCCAGGATTGTTGCCAAATATTACCGCCGCGATGTTAGATTGGGTTAGGTTAGTTTAGACTACGTTATTGTCGTATATAAAGGTCCCACGGAGACGTAGACGGCAACAAGCCAGGAATGTTGCCAAATATTACCGCCGAGATGATAGGTTGGGTTAGGTTAGGTTATATTACGTTATTGATGTATATGAAGGACCCACATAGACGTAGGGGCCAACGCGCCAGGAATATTGTCAAATATTACCGCCGAGATGATAGGTTGGGTTAGGTTAGGTTATATTACGTTATTGATGTATATGAAGGTCCCACGGAGACGTAGAGGCCAACAAGCCAGGAATGTTGCCAAATATTACCGCCGAGATAATAGGTTGGGTTAGGTTTGGTTATATTATGTTATTGATGTATATAAAGGTCCCACGGAGACGTAGAATCCAACTCGCCAGGAATGTTGTCAAATATTACAGCCGCGATGTTAGATTGGGTTACGTTAGGTTATATTACGTTATTGACGTATATAAAGGTCCCACGGAGACGTAGAGGCCAACTCGCCAGGAATGTTGTCAAATATTACAGTCGCGATGTTAGATTGGGTTAGTGTAGGTTGTATTACGTTATTGATGTATATGAAGGACCCACATAGACGTAGGGGCCAACTCGCCAGGAATATTGTCAAATATTACGGCCGAAATGATAGGCTGGGTTAGGTTAGGTTATATTATGTTATTGATGTATATAAAGATCCCACGGTAACGTAGAGGCCAACAAGCCAGGAATGTTGTCAAATATTACCGCCGAGATGATAGGTTGGGTTAGGGTAGGTTGTATTACGTTATTCATGTATATAAAGGTCCCACGGAGACGTAGAATCCAACTCGCCAGGAATGTTGCCAAATATTACCGCCGAAATGTTAGGTTGGGTTAGGTTAGGTTATATTACGTTATTGATGTATATGAAGATCCCACGGAGACGCAGAGGCCAAATCGCCAGGTATGTGGTCAAATATTACCGCCGAGATGATAGGTTGGGTTAGGTTTGGTTATATTTCGTTATTAATGTATATGAAGGTCCCACGGAGACGTAGAGTCCAACTCGCCAGGAATGTTGTCAAATATTACAGCCGCGATGTTAGATTGGGTTAGGTTAGTTTAGACTACGTTATTGTCGTATATAAAGGTCCCACGGAGACGTAGAGGGCAACAAGCCAGGAATGTTGCCAAATATTACCGCCGAGATGATAGGTTGGGTTAGGTTAGGTTATATTACGTTATTGATGTATATGAAGGACCCACATAGACGTAGGGGCCAACGCGCCAGGAATATTGTCAAATATTACCGCCGAGATGATAGGTTGGGTTAGGTTAGGTTATATTACGTTATTGATGTATATAAAGGTCCCACGGAGACGTAGAGGCCAACTCGCCAGGAATGTTGTCAAATATTACCGCCGAAATGATAGGTTGGGTTAGGTTAGGTTATATTACGTTATTGATGTATATAAAGGTCCCACGGAGACGTAGAGGCCAACAAGCCAGGAATGATGCCAAATATTACCACCGAGATGATAGGTTGGGTTAGGTTAGGTTATATTACGTTATTGATGTATATGAAGGACCCACATAGACGTAGGGGCCAACTCGCCAGGAATATTGTCAAATATTACCGCCGAGATGATAGGTTGGGTTAGGTTAGGTTATATTACGTTACTGATGTATATAAAGGTCCCACGGAGACGTAGAGGCCAACAAGACAGGAATGTGGTCAACTATTACCGCCGAGATGTTAGATTGGGTTAGGTTAGGTTATATTACGTTATTGATGTATATAAATGTCCCACGGAGACGTAGAGGGCAACAAGCCAGGAATGTTGCCAAATATTACCGCCGAGATGATAGGTTGGGTTAGGTTAGGTTATATTACGTTATAGATGTATATAAAGGTCCCACGCAGACGTAGAGGCCAAAAAGCCAGGAATGTTGTCAAATATTACCGCCGAGATGATAGGCTGGGTTAGGTTAGGTTATATTACGTTTTTGATGTATATAAAGGTCCCACGGAGACGTAGAAGCCAACTGGCCAGGATTGTTGCCAAATATTACCGCCGCGATGTTAGATTGGGTTAGGTTAGTTTAGACTACGTTATTGTCGTATATAAAGGTCCCACGGAGACGTAGAGGGCAACAAGCCAGGAATGTTGCCAAATATTACCGCCGACATGTTAGGTTGGGTTAGGTTAGGTTACATTACGTTATTGATGTATATGAAGGACCCACATAGACGTGGGGGCCAACTCGCCAGGAATATTGTCAAATATTACCGCCGAGATGATAGGCTGGGTTAGGTTAGGTTATATTACGTTATTGATGTATATAAAGGTCCCACGGAGACGTAGAAGCCAACTGGCCAGGATTGTTGCCAAATATTACCGCCGCGATGTTAGATTGGGTTAGGTTAGTTTAGACTACGTTATTGTCGTATATAAAGGTCCCACGGAGACGTAGAGGGCAACAAGCCAGGAATGTTGCCAAATATTACCGCCGACATGTTAGGTTGGGTTAGGTTAGGTTACATTACGTTATTGATGTATATGAAGGACCCACATAGACGTGGGGGCCAACTCGCCAGGAATATTGTCAAATATTACTGCCGAGATGATAGGCTGGGTTAGGTTAGGTTATATTACGTTATTGATGTATATAAAGGTCCCACGGAGACGTAGAAGCCAACTGGCCAGGATTGTTGCCAAATATTACCGCCGCGATGTTAGATTGGGTTAGGTTAGTTTAGACTACGTTATTGTCGTATATAAAGGTCCCACGGAGACGTAGAGGGCAACAAGCCAGGAATGTTGCCAAATATTACCGCCGAGATGATAGGTTGGGTTAGGTTAGGTTATATTACGTTATTGATGTATATGAAGGACCCACATAGACGTGGGGGCCAACTCGCCAGGAATATTGTCAAATATTACCGCCGAGATGATAGGCTGGGTTAGGTTAGGTTATATTATGTTATTGATGTATATAAAGATCCCACGGTAACGTAGAGGCCAACAAGCCAGGAATGTTGTCAAATATTACGGCCGAGATGATAGGTTGGGTTAGGGTAGGTTGTATTACGTTATTCATGTATATAAAGGTCCCACGGAGACGTAGAATCCAACTCGCCAGGAATGTTGCCAAATATTACCGCCGAAATGTTAGGTTGGGTTAGGTTAGGTTATATTACGTTATTGATGTATATGAAGATCCCACGGAGACGCAGAGGCCAAATCGCCAGGTATGTGGTCAAATATTACCGCCGAGATGAGAGGTTGGGTTAGGTTTGGTTATATTTCGTTATTAATGTATATGAAGGTCCCACAGAGACGTAGAGTCCAACTCGCCAGGAATGTTGTCAAATATTACAGCCGCGATGTTAGATTGGGTTAGGTTAGTTTAGATTACGTTATTTTCGTACATAAAGGTCCCACGGAGACGAAGAGGCCAACTCGCCAGGTATGTCTTCAAATATTACCACCGAGATGATAGGTTGGGTTAGGTTAGGTTATATTACGTTATTGATGTATATAAAGATCCCACGGAGACGTAGAGGCCAACAAGCCGGGAATGTTGCCAAATATTACCGCCGAGATGTTAGGATGGGTTAGGTTATGTTATATTACGCTTTTGATGTATATAAAGGTCCCACGGAGACGTAGAGGCCAACTCGCCAGGAATGTTGTCAAATATTACCGCCGAAATGATAGGTTGGGTTAGGTTAGGTTATATTACGTTATTGATGTATATAAAGGTCCCACGGAGACGTAGAGGCCAACAAGCCAGGAATGATGCCAAATATTACCACCGAGATGATAGGTTGGGTTAGGTTAGGTTATATTACGTTATTGATGTATATGAAGGACCCACAGAGACGTAGGGGCCAACTCGCCAGGAATATTGTCAAATATTACCGCCGAGATGATAGGTTGGGTTAGGTTAGGTTATATTACGTTACTGATGTATATAAAGGTCCCACGGAGACGTAGAGGCCAACAAGACAGGAATGTGGTCAACTATTACCGCCGAGATGTTAGATTGGGTTAGGTTAGGTTATATTACGTTATTGATGTATATAAATGTCCCACGGAGACGTAGAGGGCAACAAGCCAGGAATGTTACCAAATATTACCGCCGAGATGATAGGTTGGGTTAGGTTAGGTTATATTACGTTATAGATGTATATAAAGGTCCCACGCAGACGTAGAGGCCAAAAAGCCAGGAATGTTGTCAAATATTACCGCCGAGATGATAGGTTGGGTTAGGGTAGGTTGTATTACGTTATTCATGTATATAAAGGTCCCACGGAGACGTAGAATCCAACTCGCCAGGAATGTTGCCAAATATTACCGCCGAGATGTTCGGTTGGGTTAGGTTAGGTTATATTACGCTATTGATGCATATAAAAGTCCAACGGAGACGTAGAGGCCAACTCGCCAGGAATGATTTCAAATATTACCGCCGAGATGTTAGATTGAGTTAGGGTAGGTTGTATTACGTCCTAGACGTATACAGTGTTCCCACCGAGAAGTAGGGCCCGACAAGAGAGGAATGTGGTTAAATGGTACCCAGAGAGGTTAGGTTGGGTTAGGTTACGTTATATTACGTTATTGATGTACATGAGGGTCCCACGGAGACGTAGAGGCCAACAAGCCAGGAATGTTGCCAAATATTACCGCCGAGATGTTAGTTTGGGTTAGGTTAGGTTATATTACGTTATTGATGTATATAAAGGTCCCACGGAGACGTAGAGGCCAACAAGCCAGGAATGATGCCAAATATTACCACCGAGATGATAGGTTGGGTTAGGTTAGGTTATATTACGTTATTGATGTATATGAAGGACCCACATAGACGTAGGGGCCAACTCGCCAGGAATATTGTCAAATATTACCGCCGGGATGATAGGTTGGGTTAGGTTAGGTTATATTACGTTATTGATGTATATAAAGGTCCCACGGAGACGTAGAGGCCAACAAGACAGGAATGTGGTCAACTATTACCGCCGAGATGTTAGATTGGGTTAGGTTAGGTTATATTACGTTATAGATGTATATAAAGGTCCCACGCAGACGTAGAGGCCAAAAAGCCAGGAATGTTGTCAAATATTACCGCCGACATGTTAGGTTGGGTTAGGTTAGGTTACATTACGTTATTGATGTATATGAAGGACCCATATAGACGTGGGGGCCAACTCGCCAGGAATATTGTCAAATATTACCGCCGAGATGATAGGCTGGGTTAGGTTAGGTTATATTACGTTATTGATGTATATAAAGGTCCCACGGAGACGTAGAAGCCAACTGGCCAGGATTGTTGCCAAATATTACCGCCGCGATGTTAGATTGGGTTAGGTTAGTTTAGACTACGTTATTGTCGTATATAAAGGTCCCACGGAGACGTAGAGGGCAACAAGCCAGGAATGTTGCCAAATATTACCGCCGACATGTTAGGTTGGGTTAATTTAGGTTACATTACGTTATTGATGTATATGAAGGACCCACATAGACGTGGGGTCCAACTCGCCAGGAATATTGTCAAATATTACCGCCGAGATGATAGGCTGGGTTAGGTTAGGTTATATTACGTTATTGATGTATATAAAGGTCCCACGGAGACGTAGAAGCCAACTGGCCAGGATTGTTGCCAAATATTACCGCCGCGATGTTAGATTGGGTTAGGTTAGTTTAGACTACGTTATTGTCGTATATAAAGGTCCCACGGAGACGTAGAGTGCAACAAGCCAGGAATGTTGCCAAATATTACCGCCGACATGTTAGGTTGGGTTAGGTTAGGTTACATTACGTTATTGATGTATATGAAGGACCCACATAGACGTGGGGGCCAACTCGCCAGGAATATTGTCAAATATTAAAGCCGAGATGATAGGCTGGGTTAGGTTAGGTTATATTACGTTATTGATGTATATAAAGGTCCCACGGAGACGTAGAAGCCAACTGGCCAGGATTGTTGCCAAATATTACCGCCGCGATGTTAGATTGGGTTAGGTTAGTTTAGACTACGTTATTGTCGTATATAAAGGTCCCACGGAGACGTAGAGGGCAACAAGCCAGGAATGTTGCCAAATATTACCGCCGACATGTTAGGTTGGGTTAGGTTAGGTTACATTACGTTATTGATGTATATGAAGGACCCACATAGACGTGGGGGCCAACTCGCCAGGAATATTGTCAAATATTACTGCCGAGATGATAGGCTGGGTTAGGTTAGGTTATATTACGTTATTGATGTATATAAAGGTCCCACGGAGACGTAGAAGCCAATTGGCCAGGATTGTTGCCAAATATTACCGCCGCGATGTTAGATTGGGTTAGGTTAGTTTAGACTACGTTATTGTCGTATATAAAGGTCCCACGGAGACGTAGAGGGCAACAAGCCAGGAATGTTGCCCAATATTACCGCCGAGATGATAGGTTGGGTTAGGTTAGGTTATATTACGTTATTGATGTATATGAAGGACGCACATAGTCGTGGGGGCCAACTCGCCAGGAATATTGTCAAATATTACCGCCGAGATGATAGGCTGGGTTAGGTTAGGTTATATTACGTTATTGATGTATATAAAGGTCCCACGGAGACGTAGAAGCCAACTGGCCAGGATTGTTGCCAAATATTACCGCCGCGATGTTAGATTGGGTTAGGTTAGTTTAGACTACGTTATTGTCGTATATAAAGGTCCCACGGAGACGTAGACGGCAACAAGCCAGGAATGTTGCCAAATATTACCGCCGAGATGATAGGTTGGGTTAGGTTAGGTTATATTACGTTATTGATGTATATGAAGGACCCACATAGACGTAGGGGCCAACGCGCCAGGAATATTGTCAAATATTACCGCCGAGATGATAGGTTGGGTTAGGTTAGGTTATATTACGTTATTGATGTATATAAAGGTCCCACGGAGACGTAGAGGCCAACTCGCCAGGAATGTTGTCAAATATTACCGCCGAAATGATAGGTTGGGTTAGGTTAGGTTATATTACGTTATTGATGTATATAAAGGTCCCACGGAGACGTAGAGGCCAACAAGCCAGGAATGATGCCAAATATTACCACCGAGATGATAGGTTGGGTTAGGTTAGGTTATATTACGTTATTGATGTATATGAAGGACCCACATAGACGTAGGGGCCAACTCGCCAGGAATATTGTCAAATATTACCGCCGAGATGATAGGTTGGGTTAGGTTAGGTTATATTACGTTACTGATGTATATAAAGGTCCCACGGAGACGTAGAGGCCAACAAGACAGGAATGTGGTCAACTATTACCGCCGAGATGTTAGATTGGGTTAGGTTAGGTTATATTACGTTATTGATGTATATAAATGTCCCACGGAGACGTAGAGGGCAACAAGCCAGGAATGTTGCCAAATATTACCGCCGAGATGATAGGTTGGGTTAGGTTAGGTTATATTACGTTATAGATGTATATAAAGGTCCCACGCAGACGTAGAGGCCAAAAAGCCAGGAATGTTGTCAAATATTACCGCCGAGATGATAGGCTGGGTTAGGTTAGGTTATATTACGTTATTGATGTATATAAAGGTCCCACGGAGACGTAGAGGCCAACAAGCCGGGAATGTTGCCAAATATTACCGCCGAGATGTTAGGATGGGTTAGGTTATGTTATATTACGCTTTTGATGTATATAAAGGTCCCACGGAGACGTAGAGGCCAACTCGCCAGGAATGTTGTCAAATATTACCGCCGAGATGATAGGTTGGGTTAGGTTAGGTTATATTACGTTACTGATGTATATAAAGGTCCCACGGAGACGTAGAGGCCAACAAGACAGGAATGTGGTCAACTATTACCGCCGAGATGTTAGATTGGGTTAGGTTAGGTTATATTACGTTATAGATGTATATAAAGGTCCCAAGCAGACGTAGAGGCCAAAAAGCCAGGAATGTTGTCAAATATTACCGCCGACATGTTAGGTTGGGTTAGGTTAGGTTACATTACGTTATTGATGTATATGAAGGACCCACATAGACGTGGGGGCCAACTCGCCAGGAATATTGTCAAATATTACCGCCGAGATGATAGGCTGGGTTAGGTTAGGTTATATTACGTTATTGATGTATATAAAGGTCCCACGGAGACGTAGAAGCCAACTGGCCAGGATTGTTGCCAAATATTACCGCCGCGATGTTAGATTGGGTTAGGTTAGTTTAGACTACGTTATTGTCGTATATAAAGGTCCCACGGAGACGTAGAGGGCAACAAGCCAGGAATGTTGCCAAATATTACCGCCGACATGTTAGGTTGGGTTAGGTTAGGTTACATTACGTTATTGATGTATATGAAGGACCCACATAGACGTGGGGGCCAACTCGCCAGGAATATTGTCAAATATTACTGCCGAGATGATAGGCTGGGTTAGGTTAGGTTATATTACGTTATTGATGTATATAAAGGTCCCACGGAGACGTAGAAGCCAACTGGCCAGGATTGTTGCCAAATATTACCGCCGCGATGTTAGATTGGGTTAGGTTAGTTTAGACTACGTTATTGTCGTATATAAAGGTCCCACGGAGACGTAGAGGGCAACAAGCCAGGAATGTTGCCAAATATTACCGCCGAGATGATAGGTTGGGTTAGGTTAGGTTATATTACGTTATTGATGTATATGAAGGACGCACATAGTCGTGGGGGCCAACTCGCCAGGAATATTGTCAAATATTACCGCCGAGATGATAGGCTGGGTTAGGTTAGGTTATATTACGTTATTGATGTATATAAAGGTCCCACGGAGACGTAGAAGCCAACTGGCCAGGATTGTTGCCAAATATTACCGCCGCGATGTTAGATTGGGTTAGGTTAGTTTAGACTACGTTATTGTCGTATATAAAGGTCCCACGGAGACGTAGACGGCAACAAGCCAGGAATGTTGCCAAATATTACCGCCGAGATGATAGGTTGGGTTAGGTTAGGTTATATTACGTTATTGATGTATATGAAGGACCCACATAGACGTAGGGGCCAACGCGCCAGGAATATTGTCAAATATTACCGCCGAGATGATAGGTTGGGTTAGGTTAGGTTATATTACGTTATTGATGTATATGAAGGTCCCACGGAGACGTAGAGGCCAACAAGCCAGGAATGTTGCCAAATATTACCGCCGAGATAATAGGTTGGGTTAGGTTTGGTTATATTATGTTATTGATGTATATAAAGGTCCCACGGAGACGTAGAATCCAACTCGCCAGGAATGTTGTCAAATATTACAGCCGCGATGTTAGATTGGGTTACGTTAGGTTATATTACGTTATTGACGTATATAAAGGTCCCACGGAGACGTAGAGGCCAACTCGCCAGGAATGTTGTCAAATATTACAGTCGCGATGTTAGATTGGGTTAGTGTAGGTTGTATTACGTTATTGATGTATATGAAGGACCCACATAGACGTAGGGGCCAACTCGCCAGGAATATTGTCAAATATTACGGCCGAAATGATAGGCTGGGTTAGGTTAGGTTATATTATGTTATTGATGTATATAAAGATCCCACGGTAACGTAGAGGCCAACAAGCCAGGAATGTTGTCAAATATTACCGCCGAGACGATAGGTTGGGTTAGGTTAGGTTATATTACGTTATTGATGTATATGAAGGACCCACATAGACGTAGGGGCCAACGCGCCAGGAATATTGTCAAATATTACCGCCGAGATGATAGGTTGGGTTAGGTTAGGTTATATTACGTTATTGATGTATATAAAGGTCCCACGGAGACGTAGAGGCCAACTCGCCAGGAATGTTGTCAAATATTACCGCCGAAATGATAGGTTGGGTTAGGTTAGGTTATATTACGTTATTGATGTATATAAAGGTCCCACGGAGACGTAGAGGCCAACAAGCCAGGAATGATGCCAAATATTACCACCGAGATGATAGGTTGGGTTAGGTTAGGTTATATTACGTTATTGATGTATATGAAGGACCCACATAGACGTAGGGGCCAACTCGCCAGGAATATTGTCAAATATTACCGCCGAGATGATAGGTTGGGTTAGGTTAGGTTATATTACGTTACTGATGTATATAAAGGTCCCACGGAGACGTAGAGGCCAACAAGACAGGAATGTGGTCAACTATTACCGCCGAGACGTTAGATTGGGTTAGGTTAGGTTATATTACGTTATTCATGTATATAAATGTCCCACGGAGACGTAGAGGGCAACAAGCCAGGAATGTTGCCAAATATTACCGCCGAGATGATAGGTTGGGTTAGGTTAGGTTATATTACGTTATAGATGTATATAAAGGTCCCACGCAGACGTAGAGGCCAAAAAGCCAGGAATGTTGTCAAATATTACCGCCGAGATGATAGGCTGGGTTAGGTTAGGTTATATTACGTTTTTGATGTATATAAAGGTCCCACGGAGACGTAGAAGCCAACTGGCCAGGATTGTTGCCAAATATTACCGCCGCGATGTTAGATTGGGTTAGGTTAGTTTAGACTACGTTATTGTCGTATATAAAGGTCCCACGGAGACGTAGAGGGCAACAAGCCAGGAATGTTGCCAAATATTACCGCCGACATGTTAGGTTGGGTTAGGTTAGGTTACATTACGTTATTGATGTATATGAAGGACCCACATAGACGTGGGGGCCAACTCGCCAGGAATATTGTCAAATATTACCGCCGAGATGATAGGTTGGGTTAGGTTAGGTTATATTACGTTATTGATGTATATGAAGGACCCACATAGACGTAGGGGCCAACGCGCCAGGAATATTGTCAAATATTACCGCCGAGATGATAGGTTGGGTTAGGTTAGGTTATATTACGTTATTGATGTATATAAAGGTCCCACGGAGACGTAGAGGCCAACTCGCCAGGAATGTTGTCAAATATTACCGCCGAAATGATAGGTTGGGTTCGGTTAGGTTATATTACGTTATTGATGTATATAAAGGTCCCACGGAGACGTAGAGGCCAACAAGCCAGGAATGATGCCAAATATTACCACCGAGATGATAGGTTGGGTTAGGTTAGGTTATATTACGTTATTGATGTATATGAAGGACCCACATAGACGTAGGGGCCAACTCGCCAGGAATATTGTCAAATATTACCGCCGAGATGATAGGTTGGGTTAGGTTAGGTTATATTACGTTACTGATGTATATAAAGGTCCCACGGAGACGTAGAGGCCAACAAGACAGGAATGTGGTCAACTATTACCGCCGAGATGTTAGATTGGGTTAGGTTAGGTTATATTACGTTATTGATGTATATAAATGTCCCACGGAGACGTAGAGGGCAACAAGCCAGGAATGTTGCCAAATATTACCGCCGAGATGATAGGTTGGGTTAGGTTAGGTTATATTACGTTATAGATGTATATAAAGGTCCCACGCAGACGTAGAGGCCAAAAAGCCAGGAATGTTGTCAAATATTACCGCCGAGATGATAGGCTGGGTTAGGTTAGGTTATATTACGTTATTGATGTATATAAAGGTCCCACGGAGACGTAGAGGCCAACAAGCCGGGAATGTTGCCAAATATTACCGCCGAGATGTTAGGATGGGTTAGGTTATGTTATATTACGCTTTTGATGTATATAAAGGTCCCACGGAGACGTAGAGGCCAACTCGCCAGGAATGTTGTCAAATATTACCGCCGAGATGATAGGTTGGGTTAGGTTAGGTTATATTACGTTACTGATGTATATAAAGGTCCCACGGAGACGTAGAGGCCAACAAGACAGGAATGTGGTCAACTATTACCGCCGAGATGTTAGATTGGGTTAGGTTAGGTTATATTACGTTATAGATGTATATAAAGGTCCCAAGCAGACGTAGAGGCCAAAAAGCCAGGAATGTTGTCAAATATTACCGCCGACATGTTAGGTTGGGTTAGGTTAGGTTACATTACGTTATTGATGTATATGAAGGACCCACATAGACGTGGGGGCCAACTCGCCAGGAATATTGTCAAATATTACCGCCGAGATGATAGGCTGGGTTAGGTTAGGTTATATTACGTTATTGATGTATATAAAGGTCCCACGGAGACGTAGAAGCCAACTGGCCAGGATTGTTGCCAAATATTACCGCCGCGATGTTAGATTGGGTTAGGTTAGTTTAGACTACGTTATTGTCGTATATAAAGGTCCCACGGAGACGTAGAGGGCAACAAGCCAGGAATGTTGCCAAATATTACCGCCGACATGTTAGGTTGGGTTAGGTTAGGTTACATTACGTTATTGATGTATATGAAGGACCCACATAGACGTGGGGGCCAACTCGCCAGGAATATTGTCAAATATTACTGCCGAGATGATAGGCTGGGTTAGGTTAGGTTATATTACGTTATTGATGTATATAAAGGTCCCACGGAGACGTAGAAGCCAACTGGCCAGGATTGTTGCCAAATATTACCGCCGCGATGTTAGATTGGGTTAGGTTAGTTTAGACTACGTTATTGTCGTATATAAAGGTCCCACGGAGACGTAGAGGGCAACAAGCCAGGAATGTTGCCAAATATTACCGCCGAGATGATAGGTTGGGTTAGGTTAGGTTATATTACGTTATTGATGTATATGAAGGACGCACATAGTCGTGGGGGCCAACTCGCCAGGAATATTGTCAAATATTACCGCCGAGATGATAGGCTGGGTTAGGTTAGGTTATATTACGTTATTGATGTATATAAAGGTCCCACGGAGACGTAGAAGCCAACTGGCCAGGATTGTTGCCAAATATTACCGCCGCGATGTTAGATTGGGTTAGGTTAGTTTAGACTACGTTATTGTCGTATATAAAGGTCCCACGGAGACGTAGACGGCAACAAGCCAGGAATGTTGCCAAATATTACCGCCGAGATGATAGGTTGGGTTAGGTTAGGTTATATTACGTTATTGATGTATATGAAGGACCCACATAGACGTAGGGGCCAACGCGCCAGGAATATTGTCAAATATTACCGCCGAGATGATAGGTTGGGTTAGGTTAGGTTATATTACGTTATTGATGTATATGAAGGTCCCACGGAGACGTAGAGGCCAACAAGCCAGGAATGTTGCCAAATATTACCGCCGAGATAATAGGTTGGGTTAGGTTTGGTTATATTATGTTATTGATGTATATAAAGGTCCCACGGAGACGTAGAATCCAACTCGCCAGGAATGTTGTCAAATATTACAGCCGCGATGTTAGATTGGGTTACGTTAGGTTATATTACGTTATTGACGTATATAAAGGTCCCACGGAGACGTAGAGGCCAACTCGCCAGGAATGTTGTCAAATATTACAGTCGCGATGTTAGATTGGGTTAGTGTAGGTTGTATTACGTTATTGATGTATATGAAGGACCCACATAGACGTAGGGGCCAACTCGCCAGGAATATTGTCAAATATTACGGCCGAAATGATAGGCTGGGTTAGGTTAGGTTATATTATGTTATTGATGTATATAAAGATCCCACGGTAACGTAGAGGCCAACAAGCCAGGAATGTTGTCAAATATTACCGCCGAGATGATAGGTTGGGTTAGGGTAGGTTGTATTACGTTATTCATGTATATAAAGGTCCCACGGAGACGTAGAATCCAACTCGCCAGGAATGTTGCCAAATATTACCGCCGAAATGTTAGGTTGGGTTAGGTTAGGTTATATTACGTTATTGATGTATATGAAGATCCCACGGAGACGCAGAGGCCAAATCGCCAGGTATGTGGTCAAATATTACCGCCGAGATGATAGGTTGGGTTAGGTTTGGTTATATTTCGTTATTAATGTATATGAAGGTCCCACGGAGACGTAGAGTCCAACTCGCCAGGAATGTTGTCAAATATTACAGCCGCGATGTTAGATTGGGTTAGGTTAGTTTAGACTACGTTATTGTCGTATATAAAGGTCCCACGGAGACGTAGAGGGCAACAAGCCAGGAATGTTGCCAAATATTACCGCCGAGACGATAGGTTGGGTTAGGTTAGGTTATATTACGTTATTGATGTATATGAAGGACCCACATAGACGTAGGGGCCAACGCGCCAGGAATATTGTCAAATATTACCGCCGAGATGATAGGTTGGGTTAGGTTAGGTTATATTACGTTATTGATGTATATAAAGGTCCCACGGAGACGTAGAGGCCAACTCGCCAGGAATGTTGTCAAATATTACCGCCGAAATGATAGGTTGGGTTAGGTTAGGTTATATTACGTTATTGATGTATATAAAGGTCCCACGGAGACGTAGAGGCCAACAAGCCAGGAATGAAGCCAAATATTACCACCGAGATGATAGGTTGGGTTAGGTTAGGTTATATTACGTTATTGATGTATATGAAGGACCCACATAGACGTAGGGGCCAACTCGCCAGGAATATTGTCAAATATTACCGCCGAGATGATAGGTTGGGTTAGGTTAGGTTATATTACGTTACTGATGTATATAAAGGTCCCACGGAGACGTAGAGGCCAACAAGACAGGAATGTGGTCAACTATTACCGCCGAGACGTTAGATTGGGTTAGGTTAGGTTATATTACGTTATTGATGTATATAAATGTCCCACGGAGACGTAGAGGGCAACAAGCCAGGAATGTTGCCAAATATTACCGCCGAGATGATAGGTTGGGTTAGGTTAGGTTATATTACGTTATAGATGTATATAAAGGTCCCACGCAGACGTAGAGGCCAAAAAGCCAGGAATGTTGTCAAATATTACCGCCGAGATGATAGGCTGGGTTAGGTTAGGTTATATTACGTTTTTGATGTATATAAAGGTCCCACGGAGACGTAGAAGCCAACTGGCCAGGATTGTTGCCAAATATTACCGCCGCGATGTTAGATTGGGTTAGGTTAGTTTAGACTACGTTATTGTCGTATATAAAGGTCCCACGGAGACGTAGAGGGCAACAAGCCAGGAATGTTGCCAAATATTACCGCCGACATGTTAGGTTGGGTTAGGTTAGGTTACATTACGTTATTGATGTATATGAAGGACCCACATAAACGTGGGGGCCAACTCGCCAGGAATATTGTCAAATATTACCGCCGAGATGATAGGCTGGGTTAGGTTAGGTTATATTACGTTATTGATGTATATAAAGGTCCCACGGAGACGTAGAAGCCAACTGGCCAGGATTGTTGCCAAATATTACCGCCGCGATGTTAGATTGGGTTAGGTTAGTTTAGACTACGTTATTGTCGTATATAAAGGTCCCACGGAGACGTAGAGGGCAACAAGCCAGGAATGTTGCCAAATATTACCGCCGACATGTTAGGTTGGGTTAGGTTAGGTTACATTACGTTATTGATGTATATGAAGGACCCAATTAGACGTGGGGGCCAACTCGCCAGGAATATTGTCAAATATTACTGCCGAGATGATAGGCTGGGTTAGGTTAGGTTATATTACGTTATTGATGTATATAAAGGTCCCACGGAGACGTAGAAGCCAACTGGCCAGGATTGTTGCCAAATATTACCGCCGCGATGTTAGTTTGGGTTAGGTTAGGTTATATTACGTTATTGATGTATATAAAGGTCCCACGGAGACGTAGAGGCCAACAAGCCAGGAATGATGCCAAATATTACCACCGAGATGATAGGTTGGGTTAGGGTAGGTTGTATTACGTCCTAGACGTATACAGTGTTCCCACCGAGAAGTAGGGCCCGACAAGAGAGGAATGTGGTTAAATGGTACCCAGAGAGGTTAGGTTGGGTTAGGTTACGTTATATTACGTTATTGATGTACATGAGGGTCCCACGGAGACGTAGAGGCCAACAAGCCAGGAATGTTGCCAAATATTACCGCCGAGATGTTAGTTTGGGTTAGGTTAGGTTATATTACGTTATTGATGTATATAAAGGTCCCACGGAGACGTAGAGGCCAACAAGCCAGGAATGATGCCAAATATTACCACCGAGATGATAGGTTGGGTTAGGTTAGGTTATATTACGTTATTGATGTATATGAAGGACCCACATAGACGTAGGGGCCAACTCGCCAGGAATATTGTCAAATATTACCGCCGAGATGATAGGTTGGGTTAGGTTAGGTTATATTACGTTATTGATGTATATAAAGGTCCCACGGAGACGTAGAGGCCAACAAGACAGGAATGTGGTCAACTATTACCGCCGAGATGTTAGATTGGGTTAGGTTAGGTTATATTACGTTATAGATGTATATAAAGGTCCCACGCAGACGTAGAGGCCAAAAAGCCAGGAATGTTGTCAAATATTACCGCCGACATGTTAGGTTGGGTTAGGTTAGGTTACATTACGTTATTGATGTATATGAAGGACCCATATAGACGTGGGGGCCAACTCGCCAGGAATATTGTCAAATATTACCGCCGAGATGATAGGCTGGGTTAGGTTAGGTTATATTACGTTATTGATGTATATAAAGGTCCCACGGAGACGTAGAAGCCAACTGGCCAGGATTGTTGCCAAATATTACCGCCGCGATGTTAGATTGGGTTAGGTTAGTTTAGACTACGTTATTGTCGTATATAAAGGTCCCACGGAGACGTTAAGGGCAACAAGCCAGGAATGTTGCCAAATATTACCGCCGACATGTTAGGTTGGGTTAAGTTAGGTTACATTACGTTATTGATGTATATGAAGGACCCACATAGACGTGGGGTCCAACTCGCCAGGAATATTGTCAAATATTACCGCCGAGATGATAGGCTGGGTTAGGTTAGGTTATATTACGTTATTGATGTATATAAAGGTCCCACGGAGACGTAGAAGCCAACTGGCCAGGATTGTTGCCAAATATTACCGCCGCGATGTTAGATTGGGTTAGGTTAGTTTAGACTACGTTATTGTCGTATATAAAGGTCCCACGGAGACGTAGAGGGCAACAAGCCAGGAATGTTGCCAAATATTACCGCCGACATGTTAGGTTGGGTTAGGTTAGGTTACATTACGTTATTGATGTATATGAAGGACCCACATAGACGTGGGGGCCAACTCGCCAGGAATATTGTCAAATATTAAAGCCGAGATGATAGGCTGGGTTAGGTTAGGTTATATTACGTTATTGATGTATATAAAGGTCCCACGGAGACGTAGAAGCCAACTGGCCAGGATTGTTGCCAAATATTACCGCCGCGATGTTAGATTGGGTTAGGTTAGTTTAGACTACGTTATTGTCGTATATAAAGGTCCCACGGAGACGTAGAGGGCAACAGGCCAGGAATGTTGCCAAATATTACCGCCGAGATGATAGGTTGGGTTAGGTTAGGTTATATTACGTTATTGATGTATATGAAGGACCCACATAGACGTAGGGGCCAACGCGCCAGGAATATTGTCAAATATTACCGCCGAGATGATAGGTTGGGTTAGGTTAGGTTATATTACGTTATAGATGTATATAAAGGTCCCACGCAGACGTAGAGGCCAAAAAGCCAGGAATGTTGTCAAATATTACCGCCGAGATGATAGGCTGGGTTAGGTTAGGTTATATTACGTTTTTGATGTATATAAAGGTCCCACGGAGACGTAGAAGCCAACTGGCCAGGATTGTTGCCAAATATTACCGCCGCGATGTTAGATTGGGTTAGGTTAGTTTAGACTACGTTATTGTCGTATATAAAGGTCCCACGGAGACGAAGAGGCCAACTCGCCAGGTATGTCTTCAAATATTACCACCGAGATGATAGGTTGGGTTAGGTTAGGTTATATTACGTTATTGATGTATATAAAGATCCCACGGAGACGTAGAGGCCAACAAGCCGGGAATGTTGCCAAATATTACCGCCGAGATGTTAGGATGGGTTAGGTTATGTTATATTACGCTTTTGATGTATATAAAGGTCCCACGGAGACGTAGAGGCCAACTCGCCAGGAATGTTGTCAAATATTACCGCCGAAATGATAGGTTGGGTTAGGTTAGGTTATATTACGTTATTGATGTATATAAAGGTCCCACGGAGACGTAGAGGCCAACAAGCCAGGAATGATGCCAAATATTACCACCGAGATGATAGGTTGGGTTAGGTTAGGTTATATTACGTTATTGATGTATATGAAGGACCCACAGAGACGTAGGGGCCAACTCGCCAGGAATATTGTCAAATATTACCGCCGAGATGATAGGTTGGGTTAGGTTAGGTTATATTACGTTACTGATGTATATAAAGGTCCCACGGAGACGTAGAGGCCAACAAGCCAGGAATGATGCCAAATATTACCACCGAGATGATAGGTTGGGTTAGGTTAGGTTATATTACGTTATTGATGTATATAAAGGTCCCACGGAGACGTAGAGGCCAACAAGCCAGGAATGATGCCAAATATTACCACCGAGATGATAGGTTGGGTTAGGTTAGGTTATATTACGTTATTGATGTATATAAATGTCCCACGGAGACGTAGAGGGCAACAAGCCAGGAATGTTACCAAATATTACCGCCGAGATGATAGGTTGGGTTAGGTTAGGTTATATTACGTTATAGATGTATATAAAGGTCCCACGCAGACGTAGAGGCCAAAAAGCCAGGAATGTTGTCAAATATTACCGCCGACATGTTAGGTTGGGTTAAGTTAGGTTACATTACGTTATTGATGTATATGAAGGACCCACATAGACGTGGGGTCCAACTCGCCAGGAATATTGTCAAATATTACCGCCGAGATGATAGGCTGGGTTAGGTTAGGTTATATTACGTTATTGATGTATATAAAGGTCCCACGGAGACGTAGAAGCCAACTCGCCAGGATTGTTGCCAAATATTACCGCCGCGATGTTAGATTGGGTTAGGTTAGTTTAGACTACGTTATTGTCGTATATAAAGGTCCCACGGAGACGTAGAGGGCAACAAGCCAGGAATGTTGCCAAATATTACCGCCGACATGTTAGGTTGGGTTAGGTTAGGTTACATTACGTTATTGATGTATATGAAGGACCCACATAGACGTGGGGGCCAACTCGCCAGGAATATTGTCAAATATTAAAGCCGAGATGATAGGCTGGGTTAGGTTAGGTTATATTACGTTATTGATGTATATAAAGGTCCCACGGAGACGTAGAAGCCAACTGGCCAGGATTGTTGCCAAATATTACCGCCGCGATGTTAGATTGGGTTAGGTTAGTTTAGACTACGTTATTGTCGTATATAAAGGTCCCACGGAGACGTAGAGGGCAACAGGCCAGGAATGTTGCCAAATATTACCGCCGAGATGATAGGTTGGGTTAGGTTAGGTTATATTACGTTATTGATGTATATGAAGGACCCACATAGACGTAGGGGCCAACGCGCCAGGAATATTGTCAAATATTACCGCCGAGATGATAGGTTGGGTTAGGTTAGGTTATATTACGTTATTGATGTATATAAAGGTCCCACGGAGACGTAGAGGCCAACTCGCCAGGAATGTTGTCAAATATTACAGTCGCGATGTTAGATTGGGTCAGTGTAGGTTGTATTACGTTATTGATGTATATGAAGGACCCACATAGACGTAGGGGCCAACTCGCCAGGAATATTGTCAAATATTACCGCCGAGATGATAGGCTGGGTTAGGTTAGGTTATATTACGTTATTGATGTATATAAAGATCCCACGGAGACGTAGAGGCCAACAAGCCGGGAATGTTGCCAAATATTACCGCCGAGATGTTAGGATGGGTTAGGTTATGTTATATTACGCTTTTGATGTATATAAAGGTCCCACGGAGACGTAGAGGCCAACTCGGCAGGAATGTTGTCAAATATTACCGCCGAAATGATAGGTTGGGTTAGGTTAGGTTATATTACGTTATTGATGTATATAAAGGTCCCACGGAGACGTAGAGGCCAACAAGCCAGGAATGATGCCAAATATTACCACCGAGATGATAGGTTGGGTTAGGTTAGGTTATATTACGTTATTGATGTATATGAAGGACCCACATAGACGTGGGGGCCAACTCGCCAGGAATATTGTCAAATATTACTGCCGAGATGATAGGCTGGGTTAGGTTAGGTTATATTACGTTATTAATGTATATAAAGGTCCCACGGAGACGTAGAAGCCAACTGGCCAGGATTGTTGCCAAATATTACCGCCAGGATGTTAGATTGGGTTAGGTTAGTTTAGACTACGTTATTGTCGTATATAAAGGTCCCACGGAGACGTAGAGGGCAACAAGCCAGGAATGTTGCCAAATATTACCGCCGAGATGATAGGTTGGGTTAGGTTAGGTTATATTACGTTATTGATGTATATGAAGGACCCACATAGACTTGGGGGCCAACTCGCCAGGAATATTGTCAAATATTACCGCCGAGATGATAGGCTGGGTTAGGTTAGGTTATATTACGTTATTGATGTATATAAAGGTCCCACGGAGACGTAGAAGCCAACTGGCCAGGATTGTTGCCAAATATTACCGCCGCGATGTTAGATTGGGTTAGGTTAGTTTAGACTACGTTATTGTCGTATATAAAGGTCCCACGGAGACGTAGACGGCAACAAGCCAGGAATGTTGCCAAATATTACCGCCGAGATGATAGGTTGGGTTAGGTTAGGTTATATTACGTTATTGATGTATATGAAGGACCCACATAGACGTAGGGGCCAACGCGCCAGGAATATTGTCAAATATTACCGCCGAGATGATAGGTTGGGTTAGGTTAGGTTATATTACGTTATTGATGTATATAAAGGTCCCACGGAGACGTAGAGGCCAACAAGCCAGGAATGTTGCCAAATATTACCGCCGAGATAATAGGTTGGGTTAGGTTTGGTTATATTATGTTATTGATGTATATAAAGGTCCCACGGAGACGTAGAATCCAACTCGCCAGGAATGTTGTCAAATATTACAGCCGCGATGTTAGATTGGGTTAGTGTAGGTTGTATTACGTTATTGATGTATATGAAGGACCCACATAGACGTAGGGGCCAACTCGCCAGGAATATTGTCAAATATTACGGCCGAGATGATAGGCTGGGTTAGGTTAGGTTATATTATGTTATTAATGTATATAAAGATCCCACGGTAACGTAGAGGCCAACAAGCCAGGAATGTTGTCAAATGTTACCGCCGAGATGATAGGTTGGGTTAGGGTAGGTTGTATTACGTTATTCATGTATATAAAGGTCCCACGGAGACGTAGAATCCAACTCGCCAGGAATGTTGCCAAATATTACCGCCGAAATGTTAGGTTGGGTTAGGTTAGGTTATATTACGTTATTGATGTATATGAAGATCCCACGGAGACGCAGAGGCCAACTCGCCAGGAATGTTGTCAAATATTACCGCCGAAATGATAGGTTGGGTTAGGTTAGGTTATATTACGTTATTGATGTATATAAAGGTCCCACGGAGACGTAGAGGCCAACAAGCCAGGAATGATGCCAAATATTACCACCGAGATGATAGGTTGGGTTAGGTTAGGTTATATTACGTTATTGATGTATATGAAGGACCCACATAGACGTAGGGGCCAACTCGCCAGGAATATTGTCAAATATTACCGCCGAGATGATAGGTTGGGTTAGGTTAGGTTATATTACGTTACTGATGTATATAAAGGTCCCACGGAGACGTAGAGGCCAACAAGACAGGAATGTGGTCAACTATTACCGCCGAGATGTTAGATTGGGTTAGGTTAGGTTATATTACGTTATTGATGTATATAAATGTCCCACGGAGACGTAGAGGGCAACAAGCCAGGAATGTTGCCAAATATTACCGCCGAGATGATAGGTTGGGTTAGGTTAGGTTATATTACGTTATAGATGTATATAAAGGTCCCACGCAGACGTAGAGGCCAAAAAGCCAGGAATGTTGTCAAATATTACCGCCGAGATGATAGGCTGGGTTAGGTTAGGTTATATTACGTTATTGATGTATATAAAGGTCCCACGGAGACGTAGAAGCCAACTGGCCAGGATTGTTGCCAAATATTACCGCCGCGATGTTAGATTGGGTTAGGTTAGTTTAGACTACGTTATTGTCGTATATAAAGGTCCCACGGAGACGTAGAGGGCAACAAGCCAGGAATGTTGCCAAATATTACCGCCGACATGTTAGGTTGGGTTAGGTTAGGTTACATTACGTTATTGATGTATATGAAGGACCCACATAGACGTGGGGGCCAACTCGCCAGGAATATTGTCAAATATTACCGCCGAGATGATAGGCTGGGTTAGGTTAGGTTATATTACGTTATTGATGTATATAAAGGTCCCACGGAGACGTAGAAGCCAACTGGCCAGGATTGTTGCCAAATATTACCGCCGCGATGTTAGATTGGGTTAGGTTAGTTTAGACTACGTTATTGTCGTATATAAAGGTCCCACGGAGACGTATAGGGCAACAAGCCAGGAATGTTGCCAAATATTACCGCCGACATGTTAGGTTGGGTTAGGTTAGGTTACATTACGTTATTGATGTATATGAAGGACCCACATAGACGTGGGGGCCAACTCGCCAGGAATATTGTCAAATATTACCGCCGAGATGATAGGCTGGGTTAGGTTAGGTAATATTACGTTATTGATGTATATAAAGGTCCCACGGAGACGTAGAAGCCAACTGGCCAGGATTGTTGCCAAATATTACCGCCGCGATGTCAGATTGGGTTAGGTTAGTTTAGACTACGTTATTGTCGTATATAAAGGTCCCACGGAGACGTAGAGGGCAACAAGCCAGGAATGTTGCCAAATATTACCGCCGAGATGATAGGTTGGGTTAGGTTAGGTTATATTACGTTATTGATGTATATGAAGGACCCACATAGACGTAGGGGCCAACGCGCCAGGAATATTGTCAAATATTACCGCCGAGATGATAGGTTGGGTTAGGTTAGGTTATATTACGTTATTGATGTATATAAAGGTCCCACGGAGACGTAGAGGCCAACAAGCCAGGAATGTTGCCAAATATTACCGCCGAGATAATAGGTTGGGTTAGGTTTGGTTATATTACGTTATTGATGTATATAAAGGTCCCACGGAGACGTAGAATCCAACTCGCCAGGAATGTTGTCAAATATTACAGCCGCGATGTTAGATTGGGTTACGTTAGGTTATATTACGTTATTGACGTATATAAAGGTCCCACGGAGACGTAGAGGCCAACTCGCCAGGAATGCTGTCAAATATTACAGTCGCGATGTTAGATTGGGTTAGTGCAGGTTGTATTACGTTATTGATGTATATGAAGGACCCACATAGACGTAGGGGCCAACTCGCCAGGAATATTGTCAAATATTACCGCCGAGATGATAGGCTGGGTTAGGTTAGGTAATATTATGTTATTGATGTATATAAAGATCCCACGGTAACGTAGAGGCCAACAAGCCAGGAATGTTGTCAAATATTACCGCCGAGATGATAGGTTGAGTTAGGGTAGGTTGTATTACGTTATTCATGTATATAAAGGTCCCACGGAGATGTAGAATCCAACTCGCCAGGAATGTTGCCAAATATTACCGCCGAAATGTTAGGTTGGGTTAGGTTAGGTTATATTACGTTATTGATGTATATGAAGATCCCACGGAGACGCAGAGGCCAAAGCGCCAGGTATGTGGTCAAATATTACCGCCGAGATGATAGGTTGGGTTAGGTTTGGTTATATTTCGTTATTAATGTATATGAAGGTCCCACGGAGACGTAGAGTCCAACTCGCCAGGAATGTTGTCAAATATTACAGCCGCGATGTTAGATTGGGTTAGGTTAGTTTAGATTACGTTATTGTCGTACATAAAGGTCCCACGGAGACGAAGAGGCCAACTCGCCAGGTATGTCTTCAAATATTACCGCCGAGGTGATAGGTTGGGTTAGGTTAGGTTATATTACGTTATTGATGTATATAAAGATCCCACGGAGACGTAGAGGCCAACAAGCCGGGAATGTTGCCAAATATTACCGCCGAGATGTTAGGATGGGTTAGGTTATGTTATATTACGCTTTTGATGTATATAAAGGTCCCACGGAGACGTAGAGGCCAACTCGCCAGGAATGTTGTCAAATATTACCGCCGAAATGATAGGTTGGGTTAGGTTAGGTTATATTACGTTATTGATGTATATAAAGGTCCCACGGAGACGTAGAGGCCAACAAGCCAGGAATGATGCCAAATATTACCACCGAGATGATAGGTTGGGTTAGGTTAGGTTATATTACGTTATTGATGTATATGAAGGACCCACATAGACGTAGGGGCCAACTCGCCAGGAATATTGTCAAATATTACCGCCGAGATGATAGGTTGGGTTAGGTTAGGTTATATTACGTTACTGATGTATATAAAGGTCCCACGGAGACGTAGAGGCCAACAAGACAGGAATGTGGTCAACTATTACCGCCGAGATGTTAGATTGGGTTAGGTTAGGTTATATTACGTTATTGATGTATATAAATGTCCCACGGAGACGTAGAGGGCAACAAGCCAGGAATGTTGCCAAATATTACCGCCGAGATGATAGGTTGGGTTAGGTTAGGTTATATTACGTTATAGATGTATATAAAGGTCCCACGCAGACGTAGAGGCCAAAAAGCCAGGAATGTTGTCAAATATTACCGCCGAGATGATAGGCTGGGTTAGGTTAGGTTATATTACGTTATTGATGTATATAAAGGTCCCACGGAGACGTAGAAGCCAACTGGCCAGGATTGTTGCCAAATATTACCGCCGCGATGTTAGATTGGGTTAGGTTAGTTTAGACTACGTTATTGTCGTATATAAAGGTCCCACGGAGACGTAGAGGGCAACAAGCCAGGAATGTTGCCAAATATTACCGCCGAGATGATAGGTTGGGTTAGGTTAGGTTATATTACGTTATTGATGTATATGAAGGACCCACATAGACGTAGGGGCCAACGCGCCAGGAATATTGTCAAATATTACCGCCGAGATGATAGGTTGGGTTAGGTTAGGTTATATTACGTTATTGATGTATATAAAGGTCCCACGGAGACGTAGAGGCCAACAAGCCAGGAATGTTGCCAAATATTACCGCCGAGATAATAGGTTGGGTTAGGTTTGGTTATATTATGTTATTGATGTATATAAAGGTCCCACGGAGACGTAGAATCCAACTCGCCAGGAATGTTGTCAAATATTACAGCCGCGATGTTAGATTGGGTTACGTTAGGTTATATTACGTTATTGACGTATATAAAGGTCCCACGGAGACGTAGAGGCCAACTCGCCAGGAATGTTGTCAAATATTACAGTCGCGATGTTAGATTGGGTTAGTGTAGGTTGTATTACGTTATTGATGTATATGAAGGACCCACATAGACGTAGGGGCCAACTCGCCAGGAATATTGTCAAATATTACCGCCGAGATGATAGGCTGGGTTAGGTTAGGTTATATTATGTTATTGATGTATATAAAGATCCCACGGTAACGTAGAGGCCAACAAGCCAGGAATGTTGTCAAATATTACCGCCGAGATGATAGGTTGGGTTAGGGTAGGTTGTATTACGTTATTCATGTATATAAAGGTCCCACGGAGACGTAGAATCCAACTCGCCAGGAATGTTGCCAAATATTACCGCCAAGATGTTCGGTTGGGTTAGATTAGGTTATATTACGCTATTGATGCATATAAAAGTCCCACGGAGACGTAGAGGCCAACTCGCCAGGAATGATTTCAAATATTACCGCCGAGATGTTAGATTGGGTTAGGGTAGGTTGTATTACGTCCTAGACGTATACAGTGTTCCCACCGAGAAGTAGGGCCCGACAAGAGAGGAATGTGGTTAAATGGTACCCAGAGAGGTTAGGTTGGGTTAGGTTACGTTATATTACGTTATTGATGTACATGAGGGTCCCACGGAGACGTAGAGGCCAACAAGCCAGGAATGTTGCCAAATATTACCGCCGAGATGTTAGATTGGGTTAGGTTAGGTTATATTACGTTATAGATGTATATAAAGGTCCCACGCAGACGTAGAGGCCAAAAAGCCAGGAATGTTGTCAAATATTACAGCCGCGATGTTAGATTGGGTTAGTGTAGGTTGTATTACGTTATTGATGTATATGAAGGACCCACATAGACGTAGGGGCCAACTCGCCAGGAATGTTGCCAAATATTACCGCCGAGATGTTAGATTGGGTTAGGTTAGGTTATATTACGTTATAGATGTATAGAAAGGTCCCACGCAGACGTAGAATCCAACTCGCCAGGAATGTTGCCAAATATTACCGCGGAGATGTTCGGTTGGGTTAGGTTAGGTTATATTACGCTATTGATGCATATAAAAGTCCCACGGAGACGTAGAGGCCAACAAGCCAGGAATGTTGTCAAATATTACCGCCGAGATGATAGGTTGGGTTAGGGTAGGTTGTATTACGTTATTCATGTATATAAATGTCCCACGGAGACGTAGAATCCAACTCGCCAGGAATGTTGCCAAATATTACCGCCGAGATGTTCGGTTGGGTTAGGGTAGGTTGTATTACGTCCTAGACGTATACAGTGTTCCCACCGAGAAGTAGGGCCCGACAAGAGAGGAATGTGGTTAAATGGTACCCAGAGATGTTAGGTTGGGTTAGGTTACGTTATATTACGTTATTGATGTACATGAGGGTCCCACGGAGACGTAGAGGCCAACAAGCCAGGAATGTTGCCAAATATTACCGCCGAGATGTTAGATTGGGTTAGGTTAGGTTATATTACGTTATTAATGTATATGAAGGTCCCACGGAGACGTAGAGTCCAACTCGCCAGGAATGTTGTCAAATATTACAGCCGCGATGTTAGATTGGGTTAGGTTAGTTTAGATTACGTTATTGTCGTACATAAAGGTCCCACGGAGACGTAGAGGCCAACTCGCCAGGTATGTCTTCAAATATTACCGCCGAGGTGATAGGTTGGGTTAGGTTAGGTTATATTACGTTATTGATGTATATAAAGATCCCACGGAGACGTAGAGGCCAACAAGCCGGGAATGTTGCCAAATATTACCGCCGAGATGTTAGGATGGGTTAGGTTATGTTATATTACGCTTTTGATGTATATAAAGGTCCCACGGAGACGTAGAGGCCAACTCGCCAGGAATGTTGTCAAATATTACCGCCGAAATGATAGGTTGGGTTAGGTTAGGTTATATTACGTTATTGATGTATATAAAGGTCCCACGGAGACGTAGAGGCCAACAAGCCAGGAATGATGCCAAATATTACCACCGAGATGATAGGTTGGGTTAGGTTAGGTTATATTACGTTATTGATGTATATGAAGGACCCACATAGACGTAGGGGCCAACTCGCCAGGAATATTGTCAAATATTACCGCCGAGATGATAGGTTGGGTTAGGTTAGGTTATATTACGTTACTGATGTATATAAAGGTCCCACGGAGACGTAGAGGCCAACAAGACAGGAATGTGGTCAACTATTACCGCCGAGATGTTAGTTTGGGTTAGGTTAGGTTATATTACGTTATTGATGTATATAAATGTCCCACGGAGACGTAGAGGGCAACAAGCCAGGAATGTTGCCAAATATTACCGCCGAGATGATAGGTTGGGTTAGGTTAGGTTATATTACGTTATAGATGTATATAAAGGTCCCACGCAGACGTAGAGGCCAAAAAGCCAGGAATGTTGTCAAATATTACCGCCGAGATGATAGGCTGGGTTAGGTTAGGTTATATTACGTTATTGATGTATATAAAGGTCCCACGGAGACGTAGAAGCCAACTGGCCAGGATTGTTGCCAAATATTACCGCCGCGATGTTAGATTGGGTTAGGTTAGTTTAGACTACGTTATTGTCGTATATAAAGGTCCCACGGAGACGTAGAGGGCAACAAGCCAGGAATGTTGCCAAATATTACCGCCGAGATGATAGGTTGGGTTAGGTTAGGTTATATTACGTTATTGATGTATATGAAGGACCCACATAGACGTAGGGGCCAACGCGCCAGGAATATTGTCAAATATTACCGCCGAGATGATAGGTTGGGTTAGGTTAGGTTATATTACGTTATTGATGTATATAAAGGTCCCACGGAGACGTAGAGGCCAACAAGCCAGGAATGTTGCCAAATATTACCGCCGAGATAATAGGTTGGGTTAGGTTTGGTTATATTATGTTATTGATGTATATAAAGGTCCCACGGAGACGTAGAATCCAACTCGCCAGGAATGTTGTCAAATATTACAGCCGCGATGTTAGATTGGGTTACGTTAGGTTATATTACGTTATTGACGTATATAAAGGTCCCACGGAGACGTAGAGGCCAACTCGCCAGGAATGTTGTCAAATATTACAGTCGCGATGTTAGATTGGGTTAGTGTAGGTTGTATTACGTTATTGATGTATATGAAGGACCCACATAGACGTAGGGGCCAACTCGCCAGGAATGTTGCCAAATATTACCGCCGAGATGTTAGATTGGGTTAGGTTAGGTTATATTACGTTATAGATGTATAGAAAGGTCCCACGCAGACGTAGAATCCAACTCGCCAGGAATGTTGCCAAATATTACCGCGGAGATGTTCGGTTGGGTTAGGTTAGGTTATATTACGCTATTGATGCATATAAAAGTCCCACGGAGACGTAGAGGCCAACAAGCCAGGAATGTTGTCAAATATTACCGCCGAGATGATAGGTTGGGTTAGGGTAGGTTGTATTACGTTATTCATGTATATAAAGGTCCCACGGAGACGTAGAATCCAACTCGCCAGGAATGTTGCCAAATATTACCGCCGAGATGTTCGGTTGGGTTAGGGTAGGTTGTATTACGTCCTAGACGTATACAGTGTTCCCACCGAGAAGTAGGGCCCGACAAGAGAGGAATGTGGTTAAATGGTACCCAGAGATGTTAGGTTGGGTTAGGTTACGTTATATTACGTTATTGATGTACATGAGGGTCCCACGGAGACGTAGAGGCCAACAAGCCAGGAATGTTGCCAAATATTACCGCCGAGATGTTAGATTGGGTTAGGTTAGGTTATATTACGTTATAGATGTATAGAAAGGTCCCACGCAGACGTAGAATCCAACTCGCCAGGAATGTTGCCAAATATTACCGCGGAGATGTTCGGTTGGGTTAGGTTAGGTTATATTACGCTATTGATGCATATAAAAGTCCCACGGAGACGTAGAGGCCAAAAAGCCAGGAATGATTTCTAATATTACCACCGAGATGTTAGATTGGGTTAGGGTAGGTTGTGTTACGTTATTGATGTATATAAAGGTCCCACGGAGACGTAGAATCCAACTCGCCAGGAATTTTGCCAAATATTACCGCCGAGATGTTCGGTTGGGTTAGGTTAGGTTATATTACGCTATTGATGCATATAAAAGTCCCACGGAGACGTAGAGGCCAACTCGCCAGGAAAGATTTCAAATATTACCGCCGGGATGTTAGATTTGTTTAGGGTAGGTTGTATTACGTCATAGACGTATACAGTGTTCCCACCGAGAAGTAGGGCCCGACAAGAGAGGAATGTGGTTAAATGGTACCCAGAGAGGTTAGGTTGGGTTAGGTTACGTTCTATTACGTTATTGATGTACATGAGGGTCCCACGGAGACGTAGAGGCCAACAAGCCAGGAATGTTGCCAAATATTACCGCCGAGATGTTAGTTTGGGTTAGGTTAGGTTATATTACGTTATTGATGTATATAAAGGTCCCACGGAGACGTAGAGGCCAACAAGCCAGGAATGATGCCAAATATTACCACCGAGATGATAGGTTGGGTTAGGTTAGGTTATATTACGTTATTGATGTATATGAAGGACCCACATAGACGTAGGGGCCAACGCGCCAGGAATATTGTCAAATATTACCGCCGAGATGATAGGTTGGGTTAGGTTAGGTTATATTACGTTATTGATGTATATAAAGGTCCCACGGAGACGTAGAGGCCAACAAGCCAGGAATGTTGCCAAATATTACCGCCGAGATAATAGGTTGGGTTAGGTTTGGTTATATTATGTTATTGATGTATATAAAGGTCCCACGGAGACGTAGAATCCAACTCGCCAGGAATGTTGTCAAATATTACAGCCGCGATGTTAGATTGGGTTACGTTAGGTTATATTACGTTATTGACGTATATAAAGGTCCCACGGAGACGTAGAGGCCAACTCGCCAGGAATGTTGTCAAATATTACAGTCGCGATGTTAGATTGGGTTAGTGTAGGTTGTATTACGTTATTGATGTATATGAAGGACCCACATAGACGTAGGGGCCAACTCGCCAGGAATGTTGCCAAATATTACCGCCGAGATGTTAGATTGGGTTAGGTTAGGTTATATTACGTTATAGATGTATAGAAAGGTCCCACGCAGACGTAGAATCCAACTCGCCAGGAATGTTGCCAAATATTACCGCGGAGATGTTCGGTTGGGTTAGGTTAGGTTATATTACGCTATTGATGCATATAAAAGTCCCACGGAGACGTAGAGGCCAACAAGCCAGGAATGTTGTCAAATATTACCGCCGAGATGATAGGTTGGGTTAGGGTAGGTTGTATTACGTTATTCATGTATATAAAGGTCCCACGGAGACGTAGAATCCAACTCGCCAGGAATGTTGCCAAATATTACCGCCGAGATGTTCGGTTGGGTTAGGGTAGGTTGTATTACGTCCTAGACGTATACAGTGTTCCCACCGAGAAGTAGGGCCCGACAAGAGAGGAATGTGGTTAAATGGTACCCAGAGATGTTAGGTTGGGTTAGGTTACGTTATATTACGTTATTGATGTACATGAGGGTCCCACGGAGACGTAGAGGCCAACAAGCCAGGAATGTTGCCAAATATTACCGCCGAGATGTTAGATTGGGTTAGGTTAGGTTATATTACGTTATAGATGTATAGAAAGGTCCCACGCAGACGTAGAATCCAACTCGCCAGGAATGTTGCCAAATATTACCGCGGAGATGTTCGGTTGGGTTAGGTTAGGTTATATTACGCTATTGATGCATATAAAAGTCCCACGGAGACGTAGAGGCCAAAAAGCCAGGAATGATTTCTAATATTACCACCGAGATGTTAGATTGGGTTAGGGTAGGTTGTGTTACGTTATTGATGTATATAAAGGTCCCACGGAGACGTAGAATCCAACTCGCCAGGAATTTTGCCAAATATTACCGCCGAGATGTTCGGTTGGGTTAGGTTAGGTTATATTACGCTATTGATGCATATAAAAGTCCCACGGAGACGTAGAGGCCAACTCGCCAGGAAAGATTTCAAATATTACCGCCGGGATGTTAGATTTGTTTAGGGTAGGTTGTATTACGTCATAGACGTATACAGTGTTCCCACCGAGAAGTAGGGCCCGACAAGAGAGGAATGTGGTTAAATGGTACCCAGAGAGGTTAGGTTGGGTTAGGTTACGTTCTATTACGTTATTGATGTACATGAGGGTCCCACGGAGACGTAGAGGCCAACAAGCCAGGAATGTTGCCAAATATTACCGCCGAGATGTTAGTTTGGGTTAGGTTAGGTTATATTACGTTATTGATGTATATAAAGGTCCCACGGAGACGTAGAGGCCAACAAGCCAGGAATGATGCCAAATATTACCACCGAGATGATAGGTTGGGTTAGGTTAGGTTATATTACGTTATTGATGTATATGAAGGACCCACATAGACGTAGGGGCCAACGCGCCAGGAATATTGTCAAATATTACCGCCGAGATGATAGGTTGGGTTAGGTTAGGTTATATTACGTTATTGATGTATATAAAGGTCCCACGGAGACGTAGAGGCCAACAAGCCAGGAATGTTGCCAAATATTACCGCCGAGATAATAGGTTGGGTTAGGTTTGGTTATATTATGTTATTGATGTATATAAAGGTCCCACGGAGACGTAGAATCCAACTCGCCAGGAATGTTGTCAAATATTACAGCCGCGATGTTAGATTGGGTTACGTTAGGTTATATTACGTTATTGACGTATATAAAGGTCCCACGGAGACGTAGAGGCCAACTCGCCAGGAATGTTGTCAAATATTACAGTCGCGATGTTAGATTGGGTTAGTGTAGGTTGTATTACGTTATTGATGTATATGAAGGACCCACATAGACGTAGGGGCCAACTCGCCAGGAATATTGTCAAATATTACGGCCGAGATGATAGGCTGGGTTAGGTTAGGTTATATTATGTTATTGATGTATATAAAGATCCCACGGTAACGTAGAGGCCAACAAGCCAGGAATGTTGTCAAATGTTACCGCCGAGATGATAGGTTGGGTTAGGGTAGGTTGTATTACGTTATTCATGTATATAAAGGTCCCACGGAGACGTGGAATCCAACTCGCCAGGAATGTTGCCAAATATTACCGCCGAAATGTTAGGTTGGGTTAGGTTAGGTTATATTACGTTATTGATGTATATGAAGATCCCACGGAGACGCAGAGGCCAAATCGCCAGGTATGTGGTCAAATATTACCGCCGAGATGATAGGTTGGGTTAGGTTTGGTTATATTTCGTTATTAATGTATATGAAGGTCCCACGGAGACGTAGAGTCCAACTCGCCAGGAATGTTGTCAAATATTACAGCCGCGATGTTAGATTGGGTTAGGTTAGTTTAGATTACGTTATTGTCGTACATAAAGGTCCCACGGAGACGAAGAGGCCAACTCGCCAGGTATGTCTTCAAATATTACCGCCGAGATGATAGGTTGGGTTAGGTTAGGTTATATTACGTTATTGATGTATATAAAGATCCCACGGAGACGTAGAGGCCAACAAGCCGGGAATGTTGCCAAATATTACCGCCGAGATGTTAGGATGGGTTAGGTTATGTTATATTACGCTTTTGATGTATATAAAGGTCCCACGGAGACGTAGAGGCCAACTCGCCAGGAATGTTGTCAAATATTACCGCCGAAATGATAGGTTGGGTTAGGTTAGGTTATATTACGTTATTGATGTATATAAAGGTCCCACGGAGACGTAGAGGCCAACAAGCCAGGAATGATGCCAAATATTACCACCGAGATGATAGGTTGGGTTAGGTTAGGTTATATTACGTTATTGATGTATATGAAGGACCCACATAGACGTAGGGGCCAACTCGCCAGGAATATTGTCAAATATTACCGCCGAGATGATAGGTTGGGTTAGGTTAGGTTATATTACGTTACTGATGTATATAAAGGTCCCACGGAGACGTAGAGGCCAACAAGACAGGAATGTGGTCAACTATTACCGCCGAGATGTTAGATTGGGTTAGGTTAGGTTATATTACGTTATTGATGTATATAAATGTCCCACGGAGACGTAGAGGGCAACAAGCCAGGAATGTTGCCAAATATTACCGCCGAGATGATAGGTTGGGTTAGGTTAGGTTATATTACGTTATAGATGTATATAAAGGTCCCACGCAGACGTAGAGGCCAAAAAGCCAGGAATGTTGTCAAATATTACCGCCGAGATGATAGGCTGGGTTAGGTTAGGTTATATTACGTTATTGATGTATATAAAGGTCCCACGGAGACGTAGAAGCCAACTGGCCAGGATTGTTGCCAAATATTACCGCCGCGATGTTAGATTGGGTTAGGTTAGTTTAGACTACGTTATTGTCGTATATAAAGGTCCCACGGAGACGTAGAGGGCAACAAGCCAGGAATGTTGCCAAATATTACCGCCGACATGTTAGGTTGGGTTAGGTTAGGTTACATTACGTTATTGATGTATATGAAGGACCCACATAGACGTGGGGGCCAACTCGCCAGGAATATTGTCAAATATTACCGCCGAGATGATAGGCTGGGTTAGGTTAGGTTATATTACGTTATTGATGTATATAAAGGTCCCACGGAGACGTAGAAGCCAACTGGCCAGGATTGTTGCCAAATATTACCGCCGCGATGTTAGATTGGGTTAGGTTAGTTTAGACTACGTTATTGTCGTATATAAAGGTCCCACGGAGACGTAGAGGGCAACAAGCCAGGAATGTTGCCAAATATTACCGCCGACATGTTAGGTTGGGTTAGGTTAGGTTACATTACGTTATTGATGTATATGAAGGACCCACATAGACGTAGGGGCCAACTCGCCAGGAATATTGTCAAATATTACCGCCGAGATGATAGGCTGGGTTAGGTTAGGTTATATTATGTTATTGATGTATATAAAGATCCCACGGTAACGTAGAGGCCAACAAGCCAGGAATGTTGTCAAATATTACCGCCGAGATGATAGGTTGAGTTAGGGTAGGTTGTATTACGTTATTCATGTATATAAAGGTCCCACGGAGATGTAGAATCCAACTCGCCAGGAATGTTGCCAAATATTACCGCCGAAATGTTAGGTTGGGTTAGGTTAGGTTATATTACGTTATTGATGTATATGAAGATCCCACGGAGACGCAGAGGCCAAATCGCCAGGTATGTGGTCAAATATTACCGCCGAGATGATAGGTTGGGTTAGGTTTGGTTATATTTCGTTATTAATGTATATGAAGGTCCCACGGAGACGTAGAGTCCAACTCGCCAGGAATGTTGTCAAATATTACAGCCGCGATGTTAGATTGGGTTAGGTTAGTTTAGATTACGTTATTGTCGTACATAAAGGTCCCACGGAGACGAAGAGGCCAACTCGCCAGGTATGTCTTCAAATATTACCGCCGAGATGATAGGTTGGGTTAGGTTAGGTTATATTACGTTATTGATGTATATAAAGATCCCACGGAGACGTAGAGGCCAACAAGCCGGGAATGTTGCCAAATATTACCGCCGAGATGTTAGGATGGGTTAGGTTATGTTATATTACGCTTTTGATGTATATAAAGGTCCCACGGAGACGTAGAGGCCAACTCGCCAGGAATGTTGTCAAATATTACCGCCGAAATGATAGGTTGGGTTAGGTTAGGTTATATTACGTTATTGATGTATATAAAGGTCCCACGGAGACGTAGAGGCCAACAAGCCAGGAATGATGCCAAATATTACCACCGAGATGATAGGTTGGGTTAGGTTAGGTTATATTACGTTATTGATGTATATGAAGGACCCACATAGACGTAGGGGCCAACTCGCCAGGAATATTGTCAAATATTACCGCCGAGATGATAGGTTGGGTTAGGTTAGGTTATATTACGTTACTGATGTATATAAAGGTCCCACGGAGACGTAGAGGCCAACAAGACAGGAATGTGGTCAACTATTACCGCCGAGATGTTAGATTGGGTTAGGTTAGGTTATATTACGTTATTGATGTATATAAATGTCCCACGGAGACGTAGAGGGCAACAAGCCAGGAATGTTGCCAAATATTACCGCCGAGATGATAGGTTGGGTTAGGTTAGGTTATATTACGTTATAGATGTATATAAAGGTCCCACGCAGACGTAGAGGCCAAAAAGCCAGGAATGTTGTCAAATATTACCGCCGACATGTTAGGTTGGGTTAGGTTAGGTTACATTACGTTATTGATGTATATGAAGGACCCACATAGACGTGGGGGCCAACTCGCCAGGAATATTGTCAAATATTACCGCCGAGATGATAGGCTGGGTTAGGTTAGGTTATATTACGTTATTGATGTATATAAAGGTCCCACGGAGACGTAGAAGCCAACTGGCCAGGATTGTTGCCAAATATTACCGCCGCGATGTTAGATTGGGTTAGGTTAGTTTAGACTACGTTATTGTCGTATATAAAGGTCCCACGGAGACGTAGAGGGCAACAAGCCAGGAATGTTGCCAAATATTACCGCCGACATGTTAGGTTGGGTTAGGTTAGGTTACATTACGTTATTGATGTATATGAAGGACCCACATAGACGTGGGGGCCAACTCGCCAGGAATATTGTCAAATATTACCGCCGAGATGATAGGCTGGGTTAGGTTAGGTTATATTACGTTATTGATGTATATAAAGGTCCCACGGAGACGTAGAAGCCAACTGGCCAGGATTGTTGCCAAATATTACCGCCGCGATGTTAGATTGGGTTAGGTTAGTTTAGACTACGTTATTGTCGTATATAAAGGTCCCACGGAGACGTAGAGGGCAACAAGCCAGGAATGTTGCCAAATATTACCGCCGAGATGATAGGTTGGGTTAGGTTAGGTTATATTACGTTATTGATGTATATGAAGGACCCACATAGACGTAGGGGCCAACGCGCCAGGAATATTGTCAAATATTACCGCCGAGATGATAGGTTGGGTTAGGTTAGGTTATATTACGTTATTGATGTATATAAAGGTCCCACGGAGACGTAGAGGCCAACAAGCCAGGAATGTTGCCAAATATTACCGCCGAGATAATAGGTTGGGTTAGGTTTGGTTATATTACGTTATTGATGTATATAAAGGTCCCACGGAGACGTAGAATCCAACTCGCCAGGAATGTTGTCAAATATTACAGCCGCGATGTTAGATTGGGTTACGTTAGGTTATATTACGTTATTGACGTATATAAAGGTCCCACGGAGACGTAGAGGCCAACTCGCCAGGAATGCTGTCAAATATTACAGTCGCGATGTTAGATTGGGTTAGTGCAGGTTGTATTACGTTATTGATGTATATGAAGGACCCACATAGACGTAGGGGCCAACTCGCCAGGAATATTGTCAAATATTACCGCCGAGATGATAGGCTGGGTTAGGTTAGGTTATATTATGTTATTGATGTATATAAAGATCCCACGGTAACGTAGAGGCCAACAAGCCAGGAATGTTGTCAAATATTACCGCCGAGATGATAGGTTGAGTTAGGGTAGGTTGTATTACGTTATTCATGTATATAAAGGTCCCACGGAGATGTAGAATCCAACTCGCCAGGAATGTTGCCAAATATTACCGCCGAAATGTTAGGTTGGGTTAGGTTAGGTTATATTACGTTATTGATGTATATGAAGATCCCACGGAGACGCAGAGGCCAAATCGCCAGGTATGTGGTCAAATATTACCGCCGAGATGATAGGTTGGGTTAGGTTTGGTTATATTTCGTTATTAATGTATATGAAGGTCCCACGGAGACGTAGAGTCCAACTCGCCAGGAATGTTGTCAAATATTACAGCCGCGATGTTAGATTGGGTTAGGTTAGTTTAGATTACGTTATTGTCGTACATAAAGGTCCCACGGAGACGAAGAGGCCAACTCGCCAGGTATGTCTTCAAATATTACCGCCGAGGTGATAGGTTGGGTTAGGTTAGGTTATATTACGTTATTGATGTATATAAAGATCCCACGGAGACGTAGAGGCCAACAAGCCGGGAATGTTGCCAAATATTACCGCCGAGATGTTAGGATGGGTTAGGTTATGTTATATTACGCTTTTGATGTATATAAAGGTCCCACGGAGACGTAGAGGCCAACTCGCCAGGAATGTTGTCAAATATTACCGCCGAAATGATAGGTTGGGTTAGGTTAGGTTATATTACGTTATTGATGTATATAAAGGTCCCACGGAGACGTAGAGGCCAACAAGCCAGGAATGATGCCAAATATTACCACCGAGATGATAGGTTGGGTTAGGTTAGGTTATATTACGTTATTGATGTATATGAAGGACCCACATAGACGTGGGGGCCAACTCGCCAGGAATATTGTCAAATATTACCGCCGAGATGATAGGCTGGGTTAGGTTAGGTTATATTACGTTATTGATGTATATAAAGGTCCCACGGAGACGTAGAAGCCAACTGGCCAGGATTGTTGCCAAATATTACCGCCGCGATGTTAGATTGGGTTAGGTTAGTTTAGACTACGTTATTGTCGTATATAAAGGTCCCACGGAGACGTAGAGGGCAACAAGCCAGGAATGTTGCCAAATATTACCGCCGACATGTTAGGTTGGGTTAGGTTAGGTTACATTACGTTATTGATGTATATGAAGGACCCACACAGACGTAGGGGCCAACTCGCCAGGAATATTGTCAAATATTACCGCCGAGATGATAGGCTGGGTTAGGTTAGGTTATATTATGTTATTGATGTATATAAAGATCCCACGGTAACGTAGAGGCCAACAAGCCAGGAATGTTGTCAAATATTACCGCCGAGATGATAGGTTGAGTTAGGGTAGGTTGTATTACGTTATTCATGTATATAAAGGTCCCACGGAGATGTAGAATCCAACTCGCCAGGAATGTTGCCAAATATTACCGCCGAAATGTTAGGTTGGGTTAGGTTAGGTTATATTACGTTATTGATGTATATGAAGATCCCACGGAGACGCAGAGGCCAAATCGCCAGGTATGTGGTCAAATATTACCGCCGAGATGATAGGTTGGGTTAGGTTTGGTTATATTTCGTTATTAATGTATATGAAGGTCCCACGGAGACGTAGAGTCCAACTCGCCAGGAATGTTGTCAAATATTACAGCCGCGATGTTAGATTGGGTTAGGTTAGTTTAGATTACGTTATTGTCGTACATAAAGGTCCCACGGAGACGAAGAGGCCAACTCGCCAGGTATGTCTTCAAATATTACCGCCGAGATGATAGGTTGGGTTAGGTTAGGTTATATTACGTTATTGATGTATATAAAGATCCCACGGAGACGTAGAGGCCAACAAGCCGGGAATGTTGCCAAATATTACCGCCGAGATGTTAGGATGGGTTAGGTTATGTTATATTACGCTTTTGATGTATATAAAGGTCCCACGGAGACGTAGAGGCCAACTCGCCAGGAAAGATTTCAAATATTACCGCCGGGATGTTAGATTTGTTTAGGGTAGGTTGTATTACGTCATAGACGTATACAGTGTTCCCACCGAGAAGTAGGGCCCGACAAGAGAGGAATGTGGTTAAATGGTACCCAGAGAGGTTAGGTTGGGTTAGGTTACGTTCTATTACGTTATTGATGTACATGAGGGTCCCACGGAGACGTAGAGGCCAACAAGCCAGGAATGTTGCCAAATATTACCGCCGAGATGTTAGTTTGGGTTAGGTTAGGTTATATTACGTTATTGATGTATATAAAGGTCCCACGGAGACGTAGAGGCCAACAAGCCAGGAATGATGCCAAATATTACCACCGAGATGATAGGTTGGGTTAGGTTAGGTTATATTACGTTATTGATGTATATGAAGGACCCACATAGACGTAGGGGCCAACGCGCCAGGAATATTGTCAAATATTACCGCCGAGATGATAGGTTGGGTTAGGTTAGGTTATATTACGTTATTGATGTATATAAAGGTCCCACGGAGACGTAGAGGCCAACAAGCCAGGAATGTTGCCAAATATTACCGCCGAGATAATAGGTTGGGTTAGGTTTGGTTATATTATGTTATTGATGTATATAAAGGTCCCACGGAGACGTAGAATCCAACTCGCCAGGAATGTTGTCAAATATTACAGCCGCGATGTTAGATTGGGTTACGTTAGGTTATATTACGTTATTGACGTATATAAAGGTCCCACGGAGACGTAGAGGCCAACTCGCCAGGAATGTTGTCAAATATTACAGTCGCGATGTTAGATTGGGTTAGTGTAGGTTGTATTACGTTATTGATGTATATGAAGGACCCACATAGACGTAGGGGCCAACTCGCCAGGAATATTGTCAAATATTACGGCCGAGATGATAGGCTGGGTTAGGTTAGGTTATATTATGTTATTGATGTATATAAAGATCCCACGGTAACGTAGAGGCCAACAAGCCAGGAATGTTGTCAAATGTTACCGCCGAGATGATAGGTTGGGTTAGGGTAGGTTGTATTACGTTATTCATGTATATAAAGGTCCCACGGAGACGTGGAATCCAACTCGCCAGGAATGTTGCCAAATATTACCGCCGAAATGTTAGGTTGGGTTAGGTTAGGTTATATTACGTTATTGATGTATATGAAGATCCCACGGAGACGCAGAGGCCAAATCGCCAGGTATGTGGTCAAATATTACCGCCGAGATGATAGGTTGGGTTAGGTTTGGTTATATTTCGTTATTAATGTATATGAAGGTCCCACGGAGACGTAGAGTCCAACTCGCCAGGAATGTTGTCAAATATTACAGCCGCGATGTTAGATTGGGTTAGGTTAGTTTAGATTACGTTATTGTCGTACATAAAGGTCCCACGGAGACGAAGAGGCCAACTCGCCAGGTATGTCTTCAAATATTACCGCCGAGATGATAGGTTGGGTTAGGTTAGGTTATATTACGTTATTGATGTATATAAAGATCCCACGGAGACGTAGAGGCCAACAAGCCGGGAATGTTGCCAAATATTACCGCCGAGATGTTAGGATGGGTTAGGTTATGTTATATTACGCTTTTGATGTATATAAAGGTCCCACGGAGACGTAGAGGCCAACTCGCCAGGAATGTTGTCAAATATTACCGCCGAAATGATAGGTTGGGTTAGGTTAGGTTATATTACGTTATTGATGTATATAAAGGTCCCACGGAGACGTAGAGGCCAACAAGCCAGGAATGATGCCAAATATTACCACCGAGATGATAGGTTGGGTTAGGTTAGGTTATATTACGTTATTGATGTATATGAAGGACCCACATAGACGTAGGGGCCAACTCGCCAGGAATATTGTCAAATATTACCGCCGAGATGATAGGTTGGGTTAGGTTAGGTTATATTACGTTACTGATGTATATAAAGGTCCCACGGAGACGTAGAGGCCAACAAGACAGGAATGTGGTCAACTATTACCGCCGAGATGTTAGATTGGGTTAGGTTAGGTTATATTACGTTATTGATGTATATAAATGTCCCACGGAGACGTAGAGGGCAACAAGCCAGGAATGTTGCCAAATATTACCGCCGAGATGATAGGTTGGGTTAGGTTAGGTTATATTACGTTATAGATGTATATAAAGGTCCCACGCAGACGTAGAGGCCAAAAAGCCAGGAATGTTGTCAAATATTACCGCCGAGATGATAGGCTGGGTTAGGTTAGGTTATATTACGTTATTGATGTATATAAAGGTCCCACGGAGACGTAGAAGCCAACTGGCCAGGATTGTTGCCAAATATTACCGCCGCGATGTTAGATTGGGTTAGGTTAGTTTAGACTACGTTATTGTCGTATATAAAGGTCCCACGGAGACGTAGAGGGCAACAAGCCAGGAATGTTGCCAAATATTACCGCCGACATGTTAGGTTGGGTTAGGTTAGGTTACATTACGTTATTGATGTATATGAAGGACCCACATAGACGTGGGGGCCAACTCGCCAGGAATATTGTCAAATATTACCGCCGAGATGATAGGCTGGGTTAGGTTAGGTTATATTACGTTATTGATGTATATAAAGGTCCCACGGAGACGTAGAAGCCAACTGGCCAGGATTGTTGCCAAATATTACCGCCGCGATGTTAGATTGGGTTAGGTTAGTTTAGACTACGTTATTGTCGTATATAAAGGTCCCACGGAGACGTAGAGGGCAACAAGCCAGGAATGTTGCCAAATATTACCGCCGACATGTTAGGTTGGGTTAGGTTAGGTTACATTACGTTATTGATGTATATGAAGGACCCACATAGACGTAGGGGCCAACTCGCCAGGAATATTGTCAAATATTACCGCCGAGATGATAGGCTGGGTTAGGTTAGGTTATATTATGTTATTGATGTATATAAAGATCCCACGGTAACGTAGAGGCCAACAAGCCAGGAATGTTGTCAAATATTACCGCCGAGATGATAGGTTGAGTTAGGGTAGGTTGTATTACGTTATTCATGTATATAAAGGTCCCACGGAGATGTAGAATCCAACTCGCCAGGAATGTTGCCAAATATTACCGCCGAAATGTTAGGTTGGGTTAGGTTAGGTTATATTACGTTATTGATGTATATGAAGATCCCACGGAGACGCAGAGGCCAAATCGCCAGGTATGTGGTCAAATATTACCGCCGAGATGATAGGTTGGGTTAGGTTTGGTTATATTTCGTTATTAATGTATATGAAGGTCCCACGGAGACGTAGAGTCCAACTCGCCAGGAATGTTGTCAAATATTACAGCCGCGATGTTAGATTGGGTTAGGTTAGTTTAGATTACGTTATTGTCGTACATAAAGGTCCCACGGAGACGAAGAGGCCAACTCGCCAGGTATGTCTTCAAATATTACCGCCGAGATGATAGGTTGGGTTAGGTTAGGTTATATTACGTTATTGATGTATATAAAGATCCCACGGAGACGTAGAGGCCAACAAGCCGGGAATGTTGCCAAATATTACCGCCGAGATGTTAGGATGGGTTAGGTTATGTTATATTACGCTTTTGATGTATATAAAGGTCCCACGGAGACGTAGAGGCCAACTCGCCAGGAATGTTGTCAAATATTACCGCCGAAATGATAGGTTGGGTTAGGTTAGGTTATATTACGTTATTGATGTATATAAAGGTCCCACGGAGACGTAGAGGCCAACAAGCCAGGAATGATGCCAAATATTACCACCGAGATGATAGGTTGGGTTAGGTTAGGTTATATTACGTTATTGATGTATATGAAGGACCCACATAGACGTAGGGGCCAACTCGCCAGGAATATTGTCAAATATTACCGCCGAGATGATAGGTTGGGTTAGGTTAGGTTATATTACGTTACTGATGTATATAAAGGTCCCACGGAGACGTAGAGGCCAACAAGACAGGAATGTGGTCAACTATTACCGCCGAGATGTTAGATTGGGTTAGGTTAGGTTATATTACGTTATTGATGTATATAAATGTCCCACGGAGACGTAGAGGGCAACAAGCCAGGAATGTTGCCAAATATTACCGCCGAGATGATAGGTTGGGTTAGGTTAGGTTATATTACGTTATAGATGTATATAAAGGTCCCACGCAGACGTAGAGGCCAAAAAGCCAGGAATGTTGTCAAATATTACCGCCGACATGTTAGGTTGGGTTAGGTTAGGTTACATTACGTTATTGATGTATATGAAGGACCCACATAGACGTGGGGGCCAACTCGCCAGGAATATTGTCAAATATTACCGCCGAGATGATAGGCTGGGTTAGGTTAGGTTATATTACGTTATTGATGTATATAAAGGTCCCACGGAGACGTAGAAGCCAACTGGCCAGGATTGTTGCCAAATATTACCGCCGCGATGTTAGATTGGGTTAGGTTAGTTTAGACTACGTTATTGTCGTATATAAAGGTCCCACGGAGACGTAGAGGGCAACAAGCCAGGAATGTTGCCAAATATTACCGCCGACATGTTAGGTTGGGTTAGGTTAGGTTACATTACGTTATTGATGTATATGAAGGACCCACATAGACGTGGGGGCCAACTCGCCAGGAATATTGTCAAATATTACCGCCGAGATGATAGGCTGGGTTAGGTTAGGTTATATTACGTTATTGATGTATATAAAGGTCCCACGGAGACGTAGAAGCCAACTGGCCAGGATTGTTGCCAAATATTACCGCCGCGATGTTAGATTGGGTTAGGTTAGTTTAGACTACGTTATTGTCGTATATAAAGGTCCCACGGAGACGTAGAGGGCAACAAGCCAGGAATGTTGCCAAATATTACCGCCGAGATGATAGGTTGGGTTAGGTTAGGTTATATTACGTTATTGATGTATATGAAGGACCCACATAGACGTAGGGGCCAACGCGCCAGGAATATTGTCAAATATTACCGCCGAGATGATAGGTTGGGTTAGGTTAGGTTATATTACGTTATTGATGTATATAAAGGTCCCACGGAGACGTAGAGGCCAACAAGCCAGGAATGTTGCCAAATATTACCGCCGAGATAATAGGTTGGGTTAGGTTTGGTTATATTACGTTATTGATGTATATAAAGGTCCCACGGAGACGTAGAATCCAACTCGCCAGGAATGTTGTCAAATATTACAGCCGCGATGTTAGATTGGGTTACGTTAGGTTATATTACGTTATTGACGTATATAAAGGTCCCACGGAGACGTAGAGGCCAACTCGCCAGGAATGCTGTCAAATATTACAGTCGCGATGTTAGATTGGGTTAGTGCAGGTTGTATTACGTTATTGATGTATATGAAGGACCCACATAGACGTAGGGGCCAACTCGCCAGGAATATTGTCAAATATTACCGCCGAGATGATAGGCTGGGTTAGGTTAGGTTATATTATGTTATTGATGTATATAAAGATCCCACGGTAACGTAGAGGCCAACAAGCCAGGAATGTTGTCAAATATTACCGCCGAGATGATAGGTTGAGTTAGGGTAGGTTGTATTACGTTATTCATGTATATAAAGGTCCCACGGAGATGTAGAATCCAACTCGCCAGGAATGTTGCCAAATATTACCGCCGAAATGTTAGGTTGGGTTAGGTTAGGTTATATTACGTTATTGATGTATATGAAGATCCCACGGAGACGCAGAGGCCAAATCGCCAGGTATGTGGTCAAATATTACCGCCGAGATGATAGGTTGGGTTAGGTTTGGTTATATTTCGTTATTAATGTATATGAACGTCCCACGGAGACGTAGAGTCCAACTCGCCAGGAATGTTGTCAAATATTACAGCCGCGATGTTAGATTGGGTTAGGTTAGTTTAGATTACGTTATTGTCGTACATAAAGGTCCCACGGAGACGAAGAGGCCAACTCGCCAGGTATGTCTTCAAATATTACCGCCGAGGTGATAGGTTGGGTTAGGTTAGGTTATATTACGTTATTGATGTATATAAAGATCCCACGGAGACGTAGAGGCCAACAAGCCGGGAATGTTGCCAAATATTACCGCCGAGATGTTAGGATGGGTTAGGTTATGTTATATTACGCTTTTGATGTATATAAAGGTCCCACGGAGACGTAGAGGCCAACTCGCCAGGAATGTTGTCAAATATTACCGCCGAAATGATAGGTTGGGTTAGGTTAGGTTATATTACGTTATTGATGTATATAAAGGTCCCACGGAGACGTAGAGGCCAACAAGCCAGGAATGATGCCAAATATTACCACCGAGATGATAGGTTGGGTTAGGTTAGGTTATATTACGTTATTGATGTATATGAAGGACCCACATAGACGTGGGGGCCAACTCGCCAGGAATATTGTCAAATATTACCGCCGAGATGATAGGCTGGGTTAGGTTAGGTTATATTACGTTATTGATGTATATAAAGGTCCCACGGAGACGTAGAAGCCAACTGGCCAGGATTGTTGCCAAATATTACCGCCGCGATGTTAGATTGGGTTAGGTTAGTTTAGACTACGTTATTGTCGTATATAAAGGTCCCACGGAGACGTAGAGGGCAACAAGCCAGGAATGTTGCCAAATATTACCGCCGACATGTTAGGTTGGGTTAGGTTAGGTTACATTACGTTATTGATGTATATGAAGGACCCACACAGACGTAGGGGCCAACTCGCCAGGAATATTGTCAAATATTACCGCCGAGATGATAGGCTGGGTTAGGTTAGGTTATATTATGTTATTGATGTATATAAAGATCCCACGGTAACGTAGAGGCCAACAAGCCAGGAATGTTGTCAAATATTACCGCCGAGATGATAGGTTGAGTTAGGGTAGGTTGTATTACGTTATTCATGTATATAAAGGTCCCACGGAGATGTAGAATCCAACTCGCCAGGAATGTTGCCAAATATTACCGCCGAAATGTTAGGTTGGGTTAGGTTAGGTTATATTACGTTATTGATGTATATGAAGATCCCACGGAGACGCAGAGGCCAAATCGCCAGGTATGTGGTCAAATATTACCGCCGAGATGATAGGTTGGGTTAGGTTTGGTTATATTTCGTTATTAATGTATATGAAGGTCCCACGGAGACGTAGAGTCCAACTCGCCAGGAATGTTGTCAAATATTACAGCCGCGATGTTAGATTGGGTTAGGTTAGTTTAGATTACGTTATTGTCGTACATAAAGGTCCCACGGAGACGAAGAGGCCAACTCGCCAGGTATGTCTTCAAATATTACCGCCGAGATGATAGGTTGGGTTAGGTTAGGTTATATTACGTTATTGATGTATATAAAGATCCCACGGAGACGTAGAGGCCAACAAGCCGGGAATGTTGCCAAATATTACCGCCGAGATGTTAGGATGGGTTAGGTTATGTTATATTACGCTTTTGATGTATATAAAGGTCCCACGGAGACGTAGAGGCCAACTCGCCAGGAATGTTGTCAAATATTACCGCCGAAATGATAGGTTGGGTTAGGTTAGGTTATATTACGTTATTGATGTATATAAAGGTCCCACGGAGACGTAGAGGCCAACAAGCCAGGAATGATGCCAAATATTACCACCGAGATGATAGGTTGGGTTAGGTTAGGTTATATTACGTTATTGATGTATATGAAGGACCCACATAGACGTAGGGGCCAACTCGCCAGGAATATTGTCAAATATTACCGCCGAGATGATAGGTTGGGTTAGGTTAGGTTATATTACGTTACTGATGTATATAAAGGTCCCACGGAGACGTAGAGGCCAACAAGACAGGAATGTGGTCAACTATTACCGCCGAGATGTTAGATTGGGTTAGGTTAGGTTATATTACGTTATTGATGTATATAAATGTCCCACGGAGACGTAGAGGGCAACAAGCCAGGAATGTTGCCAAATATTACCGCCGAGATGATAGGTTGGGTTAGGTTAGGTTATATTACGTTATAGATGTATATAAAGGTCCCACGCAGACGTAGAGGCCAAAAAGCCAGGAATGTTGTCAAATATTACCGCCGACATGTTAGGTTGGGTTAGGTTAGGTTACATTACGTTATTGATGTATATGAAGGACCCACATAGACGTGGGGGCCAACTCGCCAGGAATATTGTCAAATATTACCGCCGAGATGATAGGCTGGGTTAGGTTAGGTTATATTACGTTATTGATGTATATAAAGGTCCCACGGAGACGTAGAAGCCAACTGGCCAGGATTGTTGCCAAATATTACCGCCGCGATGTTAGATTGGGTTAGGTTAGTTTAGACTACGTTATTGTCGTATATAAAGGTCCCACGGAGACGTAGAGGGCAACAAGCCAGGAATGTTGCCAAATATTACCGCCGACATGTTAGGTTGGGTTAGGTTAGGTTACATTACGTTATTGATGTATATGAAGGACCCACATAGACGTGGGGGCCAACTCGCCAGGAATATTGTCAAATATTACCGCCGAGATGATAGGCTGGGTTAGGTTAGGTTATATTACGTTATTGATGTATATAAAGGTCCCACGGAGACGTAGAAGCCAACTGGCCAGGATTGTTGCCAAATATTACCGCCGCGATGTTAGATTGGGTTAGGTTAGTTTAGACTACGTTATTGTCGTATATAAAGGTCCCACGGAGACGTAGAGGGCAACAAGCCAGGAATGTTGCCAAATATTACCGCCGAGATGATAGGTTGGGTTAGGTTAGGTTATATTACGTTATTGATGTATATGAAGGACCCACATAGACGTAGGGGCCAACGCGCCAGGAATATTGTCAAATATTACCGCCGAGATGATAGGTTGGGTTAGGTTAGGTTATATTACGTTATTGATGTATATAAAGGTCCCACGGAGACGTAGAGGCCAACAAGCCAGGAATGTTGCCAAATATTACCGCCGAGATAATAGGTTGGGTTAGGTTTGGTTATATTACGTTATTGATGTATATAAAGGTCCCACGGAGACGTAGAATCCAACTCGCCAGGAATGTTGTCAAATATTACAGCCGCGATGTTAGATTGGGTTACGTTAGGTTATATTACGTTATTGACGTATATAAAGGTCCCACGGAGACGTAGAGGCCAACTCGCCAGGAATGCTGTCAAATATTACAGTCGCGATGTTAGATTGGGTTAGTGCAGGTTGTATTACGTTATTGATGTATATGAAGGACCCACATAGACGTAGGGGCCAACTCGCCAGGAATATTGTCAAATATTACCGCCGAGATGATAGGCTGGGTTAGGTTAGGTTATATTATGTTATTGATGTATATAAAGATCCCACGGTAACGTAGAGGCCAACAAGCCAGGAATGTTGTCAAATATTACCGCCGAGATGATAGGTTGAGTTAGGGTAGGTTGTATTACGTTATTCATGTATATAAAGGTCCCACGGAGATGTAGAATCCAACTCGCCAGGAATGTTGCCAAATATTACCGCCGAAATGTTAGGTTGGGTTAGGTTAGGTTATATTACGTTATTGATGTATATGAAGATCCCACGGAGACGCAGAGGCCAAATCGCCAGGTATGTGGTCAAATATTACCGCCGAGATGATAGGTTGGGTTAGGTTTGGTTATATTTCGTTATTAATGTATATGAAGGTCCCACGGAGACGTAGAGTCCAACTCGCCAGGAATGTTGTCAAATATTACAGCCGCGATGTTAGATTGGGTTAGGTTAGTTTAGATTACGTTATTGTCGTACATAAAGGTCCCACGGAGACGAAGAGGCCAACTCGCCAGGTATGTCTTCAAATATTACCGCCGAGGTGATAGGTTGGGTTAGGTTAGGTTATATTACGTTATTGATGTATATAAAGATCCCACGGAGACGTAGAGGCCAACAAGCCGGGAATGTTGCCAAATATTACCGCCGAGATGTTAGGATGGGTTAGGTTATGTTATATTACGCTTTTGATGTATATAAAGGTCCCACGGAGACGTAGAGGCCAACTCGCCAGGAATGTTGTCAAATATTACCGCCGAAATGATAGGTTGGGTTAGGTTAGGTTATATTACGTTATTGATGTATATAAAGGTCCCACGGAGACGTAGAGGCCAACAAGCCAGGAATGATGCCAAATATTACCACCGAGATGATAGGTTGGGTTAGGTTAGGTTATATTACGTTATTGATGTATATGAAGGACCCACATAGACGTAGGGGCCAACTCGCCAGGAATATTGTCAAATATTACCGCCGAGATGATAGGTTGGGTTAGGTTAGGTTATATTACGTTACTGATGTATATAAAGGTCCCACGGAGACGTAGAGGCCAACAAGACAGGAATGTGGTCAACTATTACCGCCGAGATGTTAGATTGGGTTAGGTTAGGTTATATTACGTTATTGATGTATATAAATGTCCCACGGAGACGTAGAGGGCAACAAGCCAGGAATGTTGCCAAATATTACCGCCGAGATGATAGGTTGGGTTAGGTTAGGTTATATTACGTTATAGATGTATATAAAGGTCCCACGCAGACGTAGAGGCCAAAAAGCCAGGAATGTTGTCAAATATTACCGCCGAGATGATAGGCTGGGTTAGGTTAGGTTATATTACGTTATTGATGTATATAAAGGTCCCACGGAGACGTAGAAGCCAACTGGCCAGGATTGTTGCCAAATATTACCGCCGCGATGTTAGATTGGGTTAGGTTAGTTTAGACTACGTTATTGTCGTATATAAAGGTCCCACGGAGACGTAGAGGGCAACAAGCCAGGAATGTTGCCAAATATTACCGCCGACATGTTAGGTTGGGTTAGGTTAGGTTACATTACGTTATTGATGTATATGAAGGACCCACATAGACGTGGGGGCCAACTCGCCAGGAATATTGTCAAATATTACCGCCGAGATGATAGGCTGGGTTAGGTTAGGTTATATTACGTTATTGATGTATATAAAGGTCCCACGGAGACGTAGAAGCCAACTGGCCAGGATTGTTGCCAAATATTACCGCCGCGATGTTAGATTGGGTTAGGTTAGTTTAGACTACGTTATTGTCGTATATAAAGGTCCCACGGAGACGTAGAGGGCAACAAGCCAGGAATGTTGCCAAATATTACCGCCGAGATGATAGGTTGGGTTAGGTTAGGTTATATTACGTTATTGATGTATATGAAGGACCCACATAGACGTAGGGGCCAACGCGCCAGGAATATTGTCAAATATTACCGCCGAGATGATAGGTTGGGTTAGGTTAGGTTATATTACGTTATTGATGTATATAAAGGTCCCACGGAGACGTAGAGGCCAACAAGCCAGGAATGTTGCCAAATATTACCGCCGAGATAATAGGTTGGGTTAGGTTTGGTTATATTACGTTATTGATGTATATAAAGGTCCCACGGAGACGTAGAATCCAACTCGCCAGGAATGTTGTCAAATATTACAGCCGCGATGTTAGATTGGGTTACGTTAGGTTATATTACGTTATTGACGTATATAAAGGTCCCACGGAGACGTAGAGGCCAACTCGCCAGGAATGCTGTCAAATATTACAGTCGCGATGTTAGATTGGGTTAGTGCAGGTTGTATTACGTTATTGATGTATATGAAGGACCCACATAGACGTAGGGGCCAACTCGCCAGGAATATTGTCAAATATTACCGCCGAGATGATAGGCTGGGTTAGGTTAGGTTATATTATGTTATTGATGTATATAAAGATCCCACGGTAACGTAGAGGCCAACAAGCCAGGAATGTTGTCAAATATTACCGCCGAGATGATAGGTTGAGTTAGGGTAGGTTGTATTACGTTATTCATGTATATAAAGGTCCCACGGAGATGTAGAATCCAACTCGCCAGGAATGTTGCCAAATATTACCGCCGAAATGTTAGGTTGGGTTAGGTTAGGTTATATTACGTTATTGATGTATATGAAGATCCCACGGAGACGCAGAGGCCAAATCGCCAGGTATGTGGTCAAATATTACCGCCGAGATGATAGGTTGGGTTAGGTTTGGTTATATTTCGTTATTAATGTATATGAAGGTCCCACGGAGACGTAGAGTCCAACTCGCCAGGAATGTTGTCAAATATTACAGCCGCGATGTTAGATTGGGTTAGGTTAGTTTAGATTACGTTATTGTCGTACATAAAGGTCCCACGGAGACGAAGAGGCCAACTCGCCAGGTATGTCTTCAAATATTACCGCCGAGGTGATAGGTTGGGTTAGGTTAGGTTATATTACGTTATTGATGTATATAAAGATCCCACGGAGACGTAGAGGCCAACAAGCCGGGAATGTTGCCAAATATTACCGCCGAGATGTTAGGATGGGTTAGGTTATGTTATATTACGCTTTTGATGTATATAAAGGTCCCACGGAGACGTAGAGGCCAACTCGCCAGGAATGTTGTCAAATATTACCGCCGAAATGATAGGTTGGGTTAGGTTAGGTTATATTACGTTATTGATGTATATAAAGGTCCCACGGAGACGTAGAGGCCAACAAGCCAGGAATGATGCCAAATATTACCACCGAGATGATAGGTTGGGTTAGGTTAGGTTATATTACGTTATTGATGTATATGAAGGACCCACATAGACGTAGGGGCCAACTCGCCAGGAATATTGTCAAATATTACCGCCGAGATGATAGGTTGGGTTAGGTTAGGTTATATTACGTTACTGATGTATATAAAGGTCCCACGGAGACGTAGAGGCCAACAAGACAGGAATGTGGTCAACTATTACAGCCGAGATGTTAGATTGGGTTAGGTTAGGTTATATTACGTTATTGATGTATATAAATGTCCCACGGAGACGTAGAGGGCAACAAGCCAGGAATGTTGCCAAATATTACCGCCGAGATGATAGGTTGGGTTAGGTTAGGTTATATTACGTTATAGATGTATATAAAGGTCCCACGCAGACGTAGAGGCCAAAAAGCCAGGAATGTTGTCAAATATTACCGCCGAGATGATAGGCTGGGTTAGGTTAGGTTATATTACGTTATTGATGTATATAAAGGTCCCACGGAGACGTAGAAGCCAACTGGCCAGGATTGTTGCCAAATATTACCGCCGCGATGTTAGATTGGGTTAGGTTAGTTTAGACTACGTTATTGTCGTATATAAAGGTCCCACGGAGACGTAGAGGGCAACAAGCCAGGAATGTTGCCAAATATTACCGCCGAGATGATAGGTTGGGTTAGGTTAGGTTGTATTACGTTATTGATGTATATGAAGGACCCACATAGACGTAGGGGCCAACGCGCCAGGAATATTGTCAAATATTACCGCCGAGATGATAGGTTGGGTTAGGTTAGGTTATATTACGTTATTGATGTATATAAAGGTCCCACGGAGACGTAGAGGCCAACAAGCCAGGAATGTTGCCAAATATTACCGCCGAGATAATAGGTTGGGTTAGGTTTGGTTATATTATGTTATTGATGTATATAAAGGTCCCACGGAGACGTAGAATCCAACTCGCCAGGAATGTTGTCAAATATTACAGCCGCGATGTTAGATTGGGTTACGTTAGGTTATATTACGTTATTGACGTATATAAAGGTCCCACGGAGACGTAGAGGCCAACTCGCCAGGAATGTTGTCAAATATTACAGTCGCGATGTTAGATTGGGTTAGTGTAGGTTGTATTACGTTATTGATGTATATGAAGGACCCACATAGACGTAGGGGCCAACTCGCCAGGAATATTGTCAAATATTACCGCCGAGATGATAGGCTGGGTTAGGTTAGGTTATATTATGTTATTGATGTATATAAAGATCCCACGGTAACGTAGAGGCCAACAAGCCAGGAATGTTGTCAAATATTACCGCCGAGATGATAGGTTGGGTTAGGGTAGGTTGTATTACGTTATTCATGTATATAAAGGTCCCACGGAGACGTAGAATCCAACTCGCCAGGAATGTCGCCAAATATTACCGCCGAGATGTTCGGTTGGGTTAGATTAGGTTATATTACGCTATTGATGCATATAAAAGTCCCACGGAGACGTAGAGGCCAACTCGCCAGGAATGATTTCAAATATTACCGCCGAGATGTTAGATTGGGTTAGGGTAGGTTGTATTACGTCCTAGACGTATACAGTGTTCCCACCGAGAAGTAGGGCCCGACAAGAGAGGAATGTGGTTAAATGGTACCCAGAGAGGTTAGATTGGGTTAGGTTACGTTATATTACGTTATTGATGTACATGAGGGTCCCACGGAGACGTAGAGGCCAACAAGCCAGGAATGTTGCCAAATATTACCGCCGAGATGTTAGTTTGGGTTAGGTTAGGTTATATTACGTTATTGATGTATATAAAGGTCCCACGGAGACGTAGAGGCCAACAAGCCAGGAATGATGCCAAATATTACCACCGAGATGATAGGTTGGGTTAGGTTAGGTTATATTACGTTATTGATGTATATGAAGGACCCACATAGACGTAGGGGCCAACGCGCCAGGAATATTGTCAAATATTACCGCCGAGATGATAGGTTGGGTTAGGTTAGGTTATATTACGTTATTGATGTATATAAAGGTCCCACGGAGACGTAGAGGCCAACAAGCCAGGAATGTTGCCAAATATTACCGCCGAGATAATAGGTTGGGTTAGGTTTGGTTATATTATGTTATTGATGTATATAAAGGTCCCACGGAGACGTAGAATCCAACTCGCCAGGAATGTTGTCAAATATTACAGCCGCGATGTTAGATTGGGTTACGATAGGTTATATTACGTTATTGACGTATATAAAGGTCCCACGGAGACGTAGAGGCCAACTCGCCAGGAATGTTGTCAAATATTACAGTCGCGATGTTAGATTGGGTTAGTGTAGGTTGTATTACGTTATTGATGTATATGAAGGACCCACATAGACGTAGGGGCCAACTCGCCAGGAATATTGTCAAATATTACGGCCGAGATGATAGGCTGGGTTAGGTTAGGTTATATTATGTTATTGATGTATATAAAGATCCCACGGTAACGTAGAGGCCAACAAGCCAGGAATGTTGTCAAATGTTACCGCCGAGATGATAGGTTGGGTTAGGGTAGGTTGTATTACGTTATTCATGTATATAAAGGTCCCACGGAGACGTGGAATCCAACTCGCCAGGAATGTTGCCAAATATTACCGCCGAAATGTTAGGTTGGGTTAGGTTAGGTTATATTACGTTATTGATGTATATGAAGATCCCACGGAGACGCAGAGGCCAAATCGCCAGGTATGTGGTCAAATATTACCGCCGAGATGATAGGTTGGGTTAGGTTTGGTTATATTTCGTTATTAATGTATATGAAGGTCCCACGGAGACGTAGAGTCCAACTCGCCAGGAATGTTGTCAAATATTACAGCCGCGATGTTAGATTGGGTTAGGTTAGTTTAGACTACGTTATTGTCGTATATAAAGGTCCCACGGAGACGTAGAGGGCAACAAGCCAGGAATGTTGCCAAATATTACCGCCGACATGTTAGGTTGGGTTAGGTTAGGTTACATTACGTTATTGATGTATATGAAGGACCCACATAGACGTGGGGGCCAACTCGCCAGGAATATTGTCAAATATTACCGCCGAGATGATAGGCTGGGTTAGGTTAGGTTATATTACGTTATTGATGTATATAAAGGTCCCACGGAGACGTAGAAGCCAACTGGCCAGGATTGTTGCCAAATATTACCGCCGCGATGTTAGATTGGGTTAGGTTAGTTTAGACTACGTTATTGTCGTATATAAAGGTCCCACGGAGACGTAGAGGGCAACAAGCCAGGAATGTTGCCAAATATTACCGCCGAGATGATAGGTTGGGTTAGGTTAGGTTATATTACGTTATTGATGTATATGAAGGACCCACATAGACGTAGGGGCCAACGCGCCAGGAATATTGTCAAATATTACCGCCGAGATGATAGGTTGGGTTAGGTTAGGTTATATTACGTTATTGATGTATATAAAGGTCCCACGGAGACGTAGAGGCCAACAAGACAGGAATGTGGTCAACTATTACCGCCGAGATGTTAGATTGGGTTAGGTTAGGTTATATTACGTTATTGATGTATATAAATGTCCCACGGAGACGTAGAGGGCAACAAGCCAGGAATGTTGCCAAATATTACCGCCGAAATGTTAGGTTGGGTTAGGTTAGGTTATATTACGTTATTGATGTATATGAAGATCCCACGGAGACGCAGAGGCCAAATCGCCAGGTATGTGGTCAAATATTACCGCCGAGATGATAGGTTGGGTTAGGTTTGGTTATATTTCGTTATTAATGTATATGAAGTTCCCACGGAGACGTAGAGTCCAACTCGCCAGGAATGTTGTCAAATATTACAGCCGCGATGTTAGATTGGGTTAGGTTAGTTTAGATTACGTTATTGTCGTACATAAAGGTCCCACGGAGACGAAGAGGCCAACTCGCCAGGTATGTCTTCAAATATTACCGCCGAGGTGATAGGTTGGGTTAGGTTAGGTTATATTACGTTATTGATGTATATAAAGATCCCACGGAGACGTAGAGGCCAACAAGCCGGGAATGTTGCCAAATATTACCGCCGAGATGTTAGGATGGGTTAGGTTATGTTATATTACGCTTTTGATGTATATAAAGGTCCCACGGAGACGTAGAGGCCAACTCGCCAGGAATGTTGTCAAATATTACCGCCGAAATGATAGGTTGGGTTAGGTTAGGTTATATTACGTTATTGATGTATATAAAGGTCCCACGGAGACGTAGAGGCCAACAAGCCAGGAATGATGCCAAATATTACCACCGAGATGATAGGTTGGGTTAGGTTAGGTTATATTACGTTATTGATGTATATGAAGGACCCACATAGACGTAGGGGCCAACTCGCCAGGAATATTGTCAAATATTACCGCCGAGATGATAGGTTGGGTTAGGTTAGGTTATATTACGTTACTGATGTATATAAAGGTCCCACGGAGACGTAGAGGCCAACAAGACAGGAATGTGGTCAACTATTACCGCCGAGATGTTAGATTGGGTTAGGTTAGGTTATATTACGTTATTGATGTATATAAATGTCCCACGGAGACGTAGAGGGCAACAAGCCAGGAATGTTGCCAAATATTACCGCCGAGATGATAGGTTGGGTTAGGTTAGGTTATATTACGTTATAGATGTATATAAAGGTCCCACGCAGACGTAGAGGCCAAAAAGCCAGGAATGTTGTCAAATATTACCTCCGAGATGATAGGCTGGGTTAGGTTAGGTTATATTACGTTATTGATGTATATAAAGGTCCCACGGAGACGTAGAAGCCAACTGGCCAGGATTGTTGCCAAATATTACCGCCGCGATGTTAGATTGGGTTAGGTTAGTTTAGACTACGTTATTGTCGTATATAAAGGTCCCACGGAGACGTAGAGGGCAACAAGCCAGGAATGTTGCCAAATATTACCGCCGAGATGATAGGTTGGGTTAGGTTAGGTTATATTACGTTATTGATGTATATGAAGGACCCACATAGACGTAGGGGCCAACGCGCCAGGAATATTGTCAAATATTACCGCCGAGATGATAGGTTGGGTTAGGTTAGGTTATATTACGTTATTGATGTATATAAAGGTCCCACGGAGACGTAGAGGCCAACAAGCCAGGAATGTTGCCAAATATTACCGCCGAGATAATAGGTTGGGTTAGGTTTGGTTATATTATGTTATTGATGTATATAAAGGTCCCACGGAGACGTAGAACCCAACTCGCCAGGAATGTTGTCAAATATTACAGCCGCGATGTTAGATTGGGTTACGTTAGGTTATATTCCGTTATTGACGTATATAAAGGTCCCACGGAGACGTAGAGGCCAACTCGCCAGGAATGTTGTCAAATATTACAGTCGCGATGATAGGCTGTGTTAGGTTAGGTTATATTACGTTATTGATGTATATAAAGGTCCCACGAAGACGTAGAAGCCAACTGGCCAGGATTGTTGCCAAATATTACCGCCGCGATGTTAGATTGGGTTAGGTTAGTTTAGACTACGTTATTGTCGTATATAAAGGTCCCACGGAGACGTAGAGGGCAACAAGCCAGGAATGTTGCCAAATATTACCGCCGAGATGATAGGTTGGGTTAGGTTAGGTTATATTACGTTATTGATGTATATGAAGGACCCACATAGACGTAGGGGACAACGCGCCAGGAATATTGTCAAATATTACCGCCGAGATGATAGGTTGGGTTAGGTTAGGTTATATTACGTTATTGATGTATATAAAGGTCCCACGGAGACGTAGAGGCCAACAAGCCAGGAATGTTGCCAAATATTACCGCCGAGATAATAGGTTGGGTTAGGTTTGGTTATATTATGTTATTGATGTATATAAAGGTCCCACGGAGACGTAGAATCCAACTCGCCAGGAATGTTGTCAAATATTACAGCCGCGATGTTAGATTGGGTTACGTTAGGTTATATTACGTTATTGACGTATATAAAGGTCCCACGGAGACGTAGAGGCCAACTCGCCAGGAATGTTGTCAAATATTACAGTCGCGATGTTAGATTGGGTTAGTGTAGGTTGTATTACGTTATTGATGTATATGAAGGACCCACATAGACGTAGGGGCCAACTCGCCAGGAATATTGTCAAATATTACCGCCGAGATGATAGGCTGGGTTAGGTTAGGTTATATTATGTTATTGATGTATATAAAGATCCCACGGTAACGTAGAGGCCAACAAGCCAGGAATGTTGTCAAATATTACCGCCGAGATGATAGGTTGGGTTAGGGTAGGTTGTATTACGTTATTCATGTATATAAAGGTCCCACGGAGACGTAGAATCCAACTCGCCAGGAATGTTGCCAAATATTACCGCCGAGATGTTCGGTTGGGTTAGATTAGGTTATATTACGCTATTGATGCATATAAAAGTCCCACGGAGACGTAGAGGCCAACTCGCCAGGAATGATTTCAAATATTACCGCCGAGATGTTAGATTGGGTTAGGGTAGGTTGTATTACGTCCTAGACGTATACAGTGTTCCCACCGAGAAGTAGGGCCCGACAAGAGAGGAATGTGGTTAAATGGTACCCAGAGAGGTTAGGTTGGGTTAGGTTACGTTATATTACGTTATTGATGTACATGAGGGTCCCACGGAGACGTAGAGGCCAACAAGCCAGGAATGTTGCCAAATATTACCGCCGAGATGTTAGATTGGGTTAGGTTAGGTTATATTACGTTATAGATGTATATAAAGGTCCCACGCAGACGTAGAGGCCAAAAAGCCAGGAATGTTGTCAAATATTACAGCCGCGATGTAAGATTGGGTTAGTGTAGGTTGTATTACGTTATTGATGTATATGAAGGACCCACATAGACGTAGGGGCCAACTCGCCAGGAATGTTGCCAAATATTACCGCCGAGATGTTAGATTGGGTTAGGTTAGTTTAGATTACGTTATTGTCGTACATAAAGGTCCCACGGAGACGAAGAGGCCAACTCGCCAGGTATGTCTTCAAATATTACCGCCGAGGTGATAGGTTGGGTTAGGTTAGGTTATATTACGTTATTGATGTATATAAAGATCCCACGGAGACGTAGAGGCCAACAAGCCGGGAATGTTGCCAAATATTACCGCCGAGATGTTAGGATGGGTTAGGTTATGTTATATTACGCTTTTGATGTATATAAAGGTCCCACGGAGACGTAGAGGCCAACTCGCCAGGAATGTTGTCAAATATTACCGCCGAAATGATAGGTTGGGTTAGGTTAGGTTATATTACGTTATTGATGTATATAAAGGTCCCACGGAGACGTAGAGGCCAACAAGCCAGGAATGATGCCAAATATTACCACCGAGATGATAGGTTGGGTTAGGTTAGGTTATATTACGTTATTGATGTATATGAAGGACCCACATAGACGTAGGGGCCAACTCGCCAGGAATATTGTCAAATATTACCGCCGAGATGATAGGTTGGGTTAGGTTAGGTTATATTACGTTACTGATGTATATAAAGGTCCCACGGAGACGTAGAGGCCAACAAGACAGGAATGTGGTCAACTATTACCGCCGAGATGTTAGATTGGGTTAGGTTAGGTTATATTACGTTATTGATGTATATAAATGTCCCACGGAGACGTAGAGGGCAACAAGCCAGGAATGTTGCCAAATATTACCGCCGAGATGATAGGTTGGGTTAGGTTAGGTTATATTACGTTATAGATGTATATAAAGGTCCCACGCAGACGTAGAGGCCAAAAAGCCAGGAATGTTGTCAAATATTACCTCCGAGATGATAGGCTGGGTTAGGTTAGGTTATATTACGTTATTGATGTATATAAAGGTCCCACGGAGACGTAGAAGCCAACTGGCCAGGATTGTTGCCAAATATTACCGCCGCGATGTTAGATTGGGTTAGGTTAGTTTAGACTACGTTATTGTCGTATATAAAGGTCCCACGGAGACGTAGAGGGCAACAAGCCAGGAATGTTGCCAAATATTACCGCCGAGATGATAGGTTGGGTTAGGTTAGGTTATATTACGTTATTGATGTATATGAAGGACCCACATAGACGTAGGGGCCAACGCGCCAGGAATATTGTCAAATATTACCGCCGAGATGATAGGTTGGGTTAGGTTAGGTTATATTACGTTATTGATGTATATAAAGGTCCCACGGAGACGTAGAGGCCAACAAGCCAGGAATGTTGCCAAATATTACCGCCGAGATAATAGGTTGGGTTAGGTTTGGTTATATTATGTTATTGATGTATATAAAGGTCCCACGGAGACGTAGAACCCAACTCGCCAGGAATGTTGTCAAATATTACAGCCGCGATGTTAGATTGGGTTACGTTAGGTTATATTCCGTTATTGACGTATATAAAGGTCCCACGGAGACGTAGAGGCCAACTCGCCAGGAATGTTGTCAAATATTACAGTCGCGATGATAGGCTGTGTTAGGTTAGGTTATATTACGTTATTGATGTATATAAAGGTCCCACGAAGACGTAGAAGCCAACTGGCCAGGATTGTTGCCAAATATTACCGCCGCGATGTTAGATTGGGTTAGGTTAGTTTAGACTACGTTATTGTCGTATATAAAGGTCCCACGGAGACGTAGAGGGCAACAAGCCAGGAATGTTGCCAAATATTACCGCCGAGATGATAGGTTGGGTTAGGTTAGGTTATATTACGTTATTGATGTATATGAAGGACCCACATAGACGTAGGGGACAACGCGCCAGGAATATTGTCAAATATTACCGCCGAGATGATAGGTTGGGTTAGGTTAGGTTATATTACGTTATTGATGTATATAAAGGTCCCACGGAGACGTAGAGGCCAACAAGCCAGGAATGTTGCCAAATATTACCGCCGAGATAATAGGTTGGGTTAGGTTTGGTTATATTATGTTATTGATGTATATAAAGGTCCCACGGAGACGTAGAATCCAACTCGCCAGGAATGTTGTCAAATATTACAGCCGCGATGTTAGATTGGGTTACGTTAGGTTATATTACGTTATTGACGTATATAAAGGTCCCACGGAGACGTAGAGGCCAACTCGCCAGGAATGTTGTCAAATATTACAGTCGCGATGTTAGATTGGGTTAGTGTAGGTTGTATTACGTTATTGATGTATATGAAGGACCCACATAGACGTAGGGGCCAACTCGCCAGGAATATTGTCAAATATTACCGCCGAGATGATAGGCTGGGTTAGGTTAGGTTATATTATGTTATTGATGTATATAAAGATCCCACGGTAACGTAGAGGCCAACAAGCCAGGAATGTTGTCAAATATTACCGCCGAGATGATAGGTTGGGTTAGGGTAGGTTGTATTACGTTATTCATGTATATAAAGGTCCCACGGAGACGTAGAATCCAACTCGCCAGGAATGTTGCCAAATATTACCGCCGAGATAATAGGTTGGGTTAGGTTTGGTTATATTATGTTATTGATGTATATAAAGGTCCCACGGAGACGTAGAACCCAACTCGCCAGGAATGTTGTCAAATATTACAGCCGCGATGTTAGATTGGGTTACGTTAGGTTATATTCCGTTATTGACGTATATAAAGGTCCCACGGAGACGTAGAGGCCAACTCGCCAGGAATGTTGTCAAATATTACAGTCGCGATGATAGGCTGTGTTAGGTTAGGTTATATTACGTTATTGATGTATATAAAGGTCCCACGAAGACGTAGAAGCCAACTGGCCAGGATTGTTGCCAAATATTACCGCCGCGATGTTAGATTGGGTTAGGTTAGTTTAGACTACGTTATTGTCGTATATAAAGGTCCCACGGAGACGTAGAGGGCAACAAGCCAGGAATGTTGCCAAATATTACCGCCGAGATGATAGGTTGGGTTAGGTTAGGTTATATTACGTTATTGATGTATATGAAGGACCCACATAGACGTAGGGGACAACGCGCCAGGAATATTGTCAAATATTACCGCCGAGATGATAGGTTGGGTTAGGTTAGGTTATATTACGTTATTGATGTATATAAAGGTCCCACGGAGACGTAGAGGCCAACAAGCCAGGAATGTTGCCAAATATTACCGCCGAGATAATAGGTTGGGTTAGGTTTGGTTATATTATGTTATTGATGTATATAAAGGTCCCACGGAGACGTAGAATCCAACTCGCCAGGAATGTTGTCAAATATTACAGCCGCGATGTTAGATTGGGTTACGTTAGGTTATATTACGTTATTGACGTATATAAAGGTCCCACGGAGACGTAGAGGCCAACTCGCCAGGAATGTTGTCAAATATTACAGTCGCGATGTTAGATTGGGTTAGTGTAGGTTGTATTACGTTATTGATGTATATGAAGGACCCACATAGACGTAGGGGCCAACTCGCCAGGAATATTGTCAAATATTACCGCCGAGATGATAGGCTGGGTTAGGTTAGGTTATATTATGTTATTGATGTATATAAAGATCCCACGGTAACGTAGAGGCCAACAAGCCAGGAATGTTGTCAAATATTACCGCCGAGATGATAGGTTGGGTTAGGGTAGGTTGTATTACGTTATTCATGTATATAAAGGTCCCACGGAGACGTAGAATCCAACTCGCCAGGAATGTTGCCAAATATTACCGCCGAGATGTTCGGTTGGGTTAGATTAGGTTATATTACGCTATTGATGCATATAAAAGTCCCACGGAGACGTAGAGGCCAACTCGCCAGGAATGATTTCAAATATTACCGCCGAGATGTTAGATTGGGTTAGGGTAGGTTGTATTACGTCCTAGACGTATACAGTGTTCCCACCGAGAAGTAGGGCCCGACAAGAGAGGAATGTGGTTAAATGGTACCCAGAGAGGTTAGGTTGGGTTAGGTTACGTTATATTACGTTATTGATGTACATGAGGGTCCCACGGAGACGTAGAGGCCAACAAGCCAGGAATGTTGCCAAATATTACCGCCGAGATGTTAGATTGGGTTAGGTTAGGTTATATTACGTTATAGATGTATATAAAGGTCCCACGCAGACGTAGAGGCCAAAAAGCCAGGAATGTTGTCAAATATTACAGCCGCGATGTAAGATTGGGTTAGTGTAGGTTGTATTACGTTATTGATGTATATGAAGGACCCACATAGACGTAGGGGCCAACTCGCCAGGAATGTTGCCAAATATTACCGCCGAGATGTTAGATTGGGTTAGGTTAGTTTAGATTACGTTATTGTCGTACATAAAGGTCCCACGGAGACGAAGAGGCCAACTCGCCAGGTATGTCTTCAAATATTACCGCCGAGGTGATAGGTTGGGTTAGGTTAGGTTATATTACGTTATTGATGTATATAAAGATCCCACGGAGACGTAGAGGCCAACAAGCCGGGAATGTTGCCAAATATTACCGCCGAGATGTTAGGATGGGTTAGGTTATGTTATATTACGCTTTTGATGTATATAAAGGTCCCACGGAGACGTAGAGGCCAACTCGCCAGGAATGTTGTCAAATATTACCGCCGAAATGATAGGTTGGGTTAGGTTAGGTTATATTACGTTATTGATGTATATAAAGGTCCCACGGAGACGTAGAGGCCAACAAGACAGGAATGTGGTCAACTATTACCGCCGAGATGTTAGATTGGGTTAGGTTAGGTTATATTACGTTATTGATGTATATAAATGTCCCACGGAGACGTAGAGGGCAACAAGCCAGGAATGTTGCCAAATATTACCGCCGAGATGATAGGTTGGGTTAGGTTAGGTTATATTACGTTATAGATGTATATAAAGGTCCCACGCAGACGTAGAGGCCAAAAAGCCAGGAATGTTGTCAAATATTACCTCCGAGATGATAGGCTGGGTTAGGTTAGGTTATATTACGTTATTGATGTATATAAAGGTCCCACGGAGACGTAGAAGCCAACTGGCCAGGATTGTTGCCAAATATTACCGCCGCGATGTTAGATTGGGTTAGGTTAGTTTAGACTACGTTATTGTCGTATATAAAGGTCCCACGGAGACGTAGAGGGCAACAAGCCAGGAATGTTGCCAAATATTACCGCCGAGATGATAGGTTGGGTTAGGTTAGGTTATATTACGTTATTGATGTATATGAAGGACCCACATAGACGTAGGGGCCAACGCGCCAGGAATATTGTCAAATATTACCGCCGAGATGATAGGTTGGGTTAGGTTAGGTTATATTACGTTATTGATGTATATAAAGATCCCACGGAGACGTAGAGGCCAACAAGCCGGGAATGTTGCCAAATATTACCGCCGAGATGTTAGGATGGGTTAGGTTATGTTATATTACGCTTTTGATGTATATAAAGGTCCCACGGAGACGTAGAGGCCAACTCGCCAGGAATGTTGTCAAATATTACCGCCGAGATGATAGGTTGGGTTAAGTTAGGTTATATTACGTTATTGATGTATATAAAGGTCCCACGGAGACGTAGAGGCCAACAAGCCAGGAATGTTGCCAAATATTACCGCCGAGATGATAGGTTGGGTTAGGGTAGGTTGTATTACGTTATTCATGTATATAAAGGTCCCACGGAGACGTAGAATCCAACTCGCCAGGAATGTTGCCAAATATTACCGCCGAGATGTTCGGTTGGGTTAGGTTAGGTTATATTACGCTATTGATGCATATAAAAGTCCCACGGAGACGTAGAGGCCAACTCGCCAGGAAAGATTTCAAATATTACCGCCGGGATGTTAGATTTGTTTAGGGTAGGTTGTATTACGTCATAGACGTATACAGTGTTCCCACCGAGAAGTAGGGCCCGACAAGAGAGGAATGTGGTTAAATGGTACCCAGAGAGGTTAGGTTGGGTTAGGTTACGTTATATTACGTTATTGATGTACATGAGGGTCCCACGGAGACGTAGAGGCCAACAAGCCAGGAATGTTGCCAAATATTACCGCCGAGATGTTAGTTTGGGTTAGGTTAGGTTATATTACGTTATTGATGTATATAAAGGTCCCACGGAGACGTAGAGGCCAACAAGCCAGGAATGATGCCAAATATTACCACCGAGATGATAGGTTGGGTTAGGTTAGGTTATATTACGTTATTGATGTATATGAAGGACCCACATAGACGTAGGGGCCAACTCGCCAGGAATATTGTCAAATATTACCGCCGAGATGATAGGTTGGGTTAGGTTTGGTTATATTACGTTATTGATGTATATAAAGGTCCCACGGAGACGTAGAGGCCAACAAGACAGGAATGTGGTCAACTATTGCCGCCGAGATGTTAGATTGGGTTAGGTTAGGTTATATTACGTTATAGATGTATATAAAGGTCCCACGCAGACGTAGAGGCCAAAAAGCCAGGAATGTCGTCAAATATTACCGCCGACATGTTAGGTTGTGTTAGGTTAGGTTACATTACGTTATTGATGTATATGAAGGACCCACATAGACGTGGGGGCCAACTCGCCAGGAATATTGTCAAATATTACCGCCGAGATGATAGGCTGTGTTAGGTTAGGTTATATTACGTTATTGATGTATATAAAGGTCCCACGAAGACGTAGAAGCCAACTGGCCAGGATTGTTGCCAAATATTACCGCCGCGATGTTAGATTGGGTTAGGTTAGTTTAGACTACGTTATTGTCGTATATAAAGGTCCCACGGAGACGTAGAGGGCAACAAGCCAGGAATGTTGCCAAATATTACCGCCGAGATGATAGGTTGGGTTAGGTTAGGTTATATTACGTTATTGATGTATATGAAGGACCCACATAGACGTAGGGGCCAACGCGCCAGGAATATTGTCAAATATTACCGCCGAGATGATAGGTTGGGTTAGGTTAGGTTATATTACGTTATTGATGTATATAAAGGTCCCACGGAGACGTAGAGGCCAACAAGCCAGGAATGTTGCCAAATATTACCGCCGAGATAATAGGTTGGGTTAGGTTTGGTTATATTATGTTATTGATGTATATAAAGGTCCCACGGAGACGTAGAACCCAACTCGCCAGGAATGTTGTCAAATATTACAGCCGCGATGTTAGATTGGGTTACGTTAGGTTATATTCCGTTATTGACGTATATAAAGGTCCCACGGAGACGTAGAGGCCAACTCGCCAGGAATGTTGTCAAATATTACAGTCGCGATGATAGGCTGTGTTAGGTTAGGTTATATTACGTTATTGATGTATATAAAGGTCCCACGAAGACGTAGAAGCCAACTGGCCAGGATTGTTGCCAAATATTACCGCCGCGATGTTAGATTGGGTTAGGTTAGTTTAGACTACGTTATTGTCGTATATAAAGGTCCCACGGAGACGTAGAGGGCAACAAGCCAGGAATGTTGCCAAATATTACCGCCGAGATGATAGGTTGGGTTAGGTTAGGTTATATTTCGTTATTGATGTATATGAAGGACCCACATAGACGTAGGGGACAACGCGCCAGGAATATTGTCAAATATTACCGCCGAGATGATAGGTTGGGTTAGGTTAGGTTATATTACGTTATTGATGTATATAAAGGTCCCACGGAGACGTAGAGGCCAACAAGCCAGGAATGTTGCCAAATATTACCGCCGAGATAATAGGTTGGGTTAGGTTTGGTTATATTATGTTATTGATGTATATAAAGGTCCCACGGAGACGTAGAATCCAACTCGCCAGGAATGTTGTCAAATATTACAGCCGCGATGTTAGATTGGGTTACGTTAGGTTATATTACGTTATTGACGTATATAAAGGTCCCACGGAGACGTAGAGGCCAACTCGCCAGGAATGTTGTCAAATATTACAGTCGCGATGTTAGATTGGGTTAGTGTAGGTTGTATTACGTTATTGATGTATATGAAGGACCCACATAGACGTAGGGGCCAACTCGCCAGGAATATTGTCAAATATTACCGCCGAGATGTTAGATTGGGTTAGGTTAGGTTATATTACGTTATAGATGTATATAAAGGTCCCACGCAGACGTAGAGGCCAAAAAGCCAGGAATGTTGTCAAATATTACAGCCGCGATGTTAGATTGGGTTAGTGTAGGTTGTATTACGTTATTGATGTATATGAAGGACCCACATAGACGTAGGGGCCAACTCGCCAGGAATGTTGCCAAATATTACCGCCGAGATGTTAGATTGGGTTAGGTTAGGTTATATTACGTTATAGATGTATAGAAAGGTCCCACGCAGACGTAGAATCCAACTCGCCAGGAATGTTGCCAAATATTACCGCGGAGATGTTCGGTTGGGTTAGGTTAGGTTATATTACGCTATTGATGCATATAAAAGTCCCACGGAGACGTAGAGGCCAACAAGCCAGGAATGTTGTCAAATATTACCGCCGAGATGATAGGTTGGGTTAGGGTAGGTTGTATTACGTTATTCATGTATATAAAGGTCCCACGGAGACGTAGAATCCAACTCGCCAGGAATGTTGCCAAATATTACCGCCGAGATGTTCGGTTGGGTTAGGGTAGGTTGTATTACGTCCTAGACGTATACAGTGTTCCCACCGAGAAGTAGGGCCCGACAAGAGAGGAATGTGGTTAAATGGTACCCAGAGATGTTAGGTTGGGTTAGGTTACGTTATATTACGTTATTGATGTACATGAGGGTCCCACGGAGACGTAGAGGCCAACAAGCCTGGAATGTTGCCAAATATTACCGCCGAGATGTTAGATTGGGTTAGGTTAGGTTATATTACGTTATAGATGTATAGAAAGGTCCCACGCAGACGTAGAATCCAACTCGCCAGGAATGTTGCCAAATATTACCGCGGAGATGTTCGGTTGGGTTAGGTTAGGTTATATTACGCTATTGATGCATATAAAAGTCCCACGGAGACGTAGAGGCCAAAAAGCCAGGAATGATTTCTAATATTACCACCGAGATGTTAGATTGGGTTAGGGTAGGTTGTGTTACGTTATTGATGTATATAAAGGTCCCACGGAGACGTAGAATCCAACTCGCCAGGAATTTTGCCAAATATTACCGCCGAGATGTTCGGTTGGGTTAGGTTAGGTTATATTACGTTATTGATGTATATAAAGGTCCCACGGAGACGTAGAGGCCAACAAGCCAGGAATGATGCCAAATATTACCACCGAGATGATAGGTTGGGTTAGGTTAGGTTATATTACGTTATTGATGTATATGAAGGACCCACATAGACGTAGGGGCCAACTCGCCAGGAATATTGTCAAATATTACCGCCGAGATGATAGGTTGGGTTAGGTTAGGTTATATTACGTTATTGATGTATATAAAGGTCCCACGGAGACGTAGAGGCCAACAAGACAGGAATGTGGTCAACTATTACCGCCGAGATGTTAGATTGGGTTAGGTTAGGTTATATTACGTTATAGATGTATATAAAGGTCCCACGCAGACGTAGAGGCCAAAAAGCCAGGAATGTTGTCAAATATTACCGCCGACATGTCAGGTTGGGTTAGGTTAGGTTACATTACGTTATTGATGTATATGAAGGACCCACATAGACGTGGGGGCCAACTCGCCAGGAATATTGTCAAATATTACCGCCGAGATGATAGGCTGGGTTAGGTTAGGTTATATTACGTTATTGACGTATGTAAAGGTCCCACGGAGACGTAGAGGCCAACTCGCCAGGAATGTGGTCAACTATTACCGCCGAGATGTTAGATTGGGTTAGGTTAGGTTATATTACGTTATAGATGTATATAAAGGTCCCACGCAGACGTAGAGGGCAACAAGCCAGGAAAGTTGCCAAATATTACCGCCGAGATGATAGGTTGGGTTAGGTTAGGTTATATTACGTTATTGATGTATATGAAGGACCCACATAGACGTAGGAGCCAACGCGCCAGGAATATTGTCAAATATTACCGCCCAGATGATAGGTTGGGTTAGGTTAGGTTATATTACGTTATTGATGTATATAAAGGTCCCACGGAGACGTAGAGGCCAACAAGCCAGGAATGTTGCCAAATATTACCGCCGAGATAATAGGTTGGGTTAGGTTTGGTTATATTATGTTATTGATGTATATAAAGGTCCCACGGAGACGTAGAATCCAACTCGCCAGGAATGTTGTCAAATATTACAGCCGCGATGTTAGATTGGGTTACGTTAGGTTATATTACGTTATTGACGTATATAAAGGTCCCACGGAGACGTAGAGGCCAACTCGCCAGGAATGTTGTCAAATATTACAGTCGCGATGTTAGATTGGGTTAGTGTAGGTTGTATTACGTTATTGATGTATATGAAGGACCCACATAGACGTAGGGGCCAACTCGCCAGGAATATTGTCAAATATTACCGCCGAGATGATAGGTTGGGTTAGGTTAGGTTATATTATGTTATTGATGTATATAAAGATCCCACGGTAACGTAGAGGCCAACAAGCCAGGAATGTTGTCAAATATTACCGCCGAGATGATAGGTTGGGTTAGGGTAGGTTGTATTACGTTATTCATGTATATAAAGGTCCCACGGAGACGTAGAATCCAACTCGCCAGGAATGTCGCCAAATATTACCGCCGAGATGTTCGGTTGGGTTAGATTAGGTTATATTACGCTATTGATGCATATAAAAGTCCCACGGAGACGTAGAGGCCAACTCGCCAGGTATGTGGTCAAATATTACCGCCGAGATGATAGGTTGGGTTATGTTAGGTTATATTTCGTTATTGATGTATAGGAAGGTCCCACGGAGACGTAGAGTCCAACTCGCCAGGAATGTTGTGAAATATTACAGCCGCGATGTGAGATTGGGTTACGTTAGGTTATATTACGTTATTGACATATATAAAGGTCCCACGGAGACGTAGCTGCCAACTCGCCGGGAATGCTCTCAAATAATAGCGCCGAGAGGTTAGGTTGGGTCAGGTTATGTTATATTACGTTATTGATGTATATGAAGATCCCACGGAGACGTAGAGGCCAACTCACCAGGTATGTGGTCAAATATTACCGCCGAGATGATAGGTTGGGTTAGGTTAGGTTATATTTCGTTATTGATGTATATGAAGGTCCCACGCAGACGTAGAGGCCAACCCGCCAGGAATGTTGTCAAATATTACCGCCGAGATGATAGGTTGGGTTAGGTTAGGTTATATTTCGCTATTGATGTATATGAAGGTCCCACGGAGACGTAGAGTCCAACTCGCCAGGTATGTGGTCAAATATTACCGCCGAGATGATAGGTTGGGTTAAGTTTGGTTATATTTCGTTATTAATGTATAGGAAGGTCCCACGGAGACGTAGAGTCCAACTCGCCAGGAATGTTGTGAAATATTACAGCCGCGATGTGAGATTGGGTTACGTTAGGTTATATTACGTTATTGACATATATAAAGGTCCCACGGAGACGTAGAGGCCAACTCGCCAGGAATGTTCTGAAATATTACCGCCGAGAGGTTAGGTTGGGTTAGCTTACGTTATATTGCGTTATTGATGTACATGAGGGGCCCACGGAGACGTAGAGGCCAACAAGCCAGGAATGTTGCCAAATATTACCGCCGAGATGATAGGTTGGGTTAGGTTAGGTTATATTTCGTTATTGATGTATATGAAGGTCCCACGGAGACGTAGATGCCAACTCGCCGGGAATGCTCTCAAATAATAGCGCCGAGAGGTAAGGTTGGGTCAGGTTAGGTTATATTACGTTATTGATGTATATGAAGATCCCAAGGAGACGTAGAGGCCAACTCACCAGGTATGTGGTCAAATATTACCGCCGAGATGATAGGTTGGGTTAGGTTAGGTTATATTACGTTATTGATGTATATAAAGGTCCCACGGAGACGTAGAGGCCAACAAGCCAGGAATGTTGCCAAATATTACCGCCGAGATAATAGGTTGGGTTAGGTTTGGTTATATTACGTTATTGATGTATATGAAGGACCCACATAGACGTAGGAGCCAACGCGCCAGGAATATTGTCAAATATTACCGCCCAGATGATAGGTTGGGTTAGGTTAGGTTATATTACGTTATTGATGTATATAAAGGTCCCACGGAGACGTAGAGGCCAACAAGCCAGGAATGTTGCCAAATATTACCGCCGAGATAATAGGTTGGGTTAGGTTTGGTTATATTATGTTATTGATGTATATAAAGGTCCCACGGAGACGTAGAATCCAACTCGCCAGGAATGTTGTCAAATATTACAGCCGCGATGTTAGATTGGGTTACGTTAGGTTATATTACGTTATTGACGTATATAAAGGTCCCACGGAGACGTAGAGGCCAACTCGCCAGGAATGTTGTCAAATATTACAGTCGCGATGTTAGATTGGGTTAGTGTAGGTTGTATTACGTTATTGATGTATATGAAGGACCCACATAGACGTAGGGGCCAACTCGCCAGGAATATTGTCAAATATTACCGCCGAGATGATAGGTTGGGTTAGGTTAGGTTATATTATGTTATTGATGTATATAAAGATCCCACGGTAACGTAGAGGCCAACAAGCCAGGAATGTTGTGAAATATTACAGCCGCGATGTGAGATTGGGTTACGTTAGGTTATATTACGTTATTGACATATATAAAGGTCCCACGGAGACGTAGAGGCCAACTCGCCAGGAATGTTCTGAAATATTACCGCCGAGAGGTTAGGTTGGGTCAGGTTAGGTTATATTACGTTATTGATGTATATGAAGATCCCAAGGAGACGTAGAGGCCAACTCACCAGGTATGTGGTCAAATATTACCGCCGAGATGATAGGTTGGGTTAGGTTAGGTTATATTACGTTATTGATGTATATAAAGGTCCCACGGAGACGTAGAGGCCAACAAGCCAGGAATGTTGCCAAATATTACCGCCGAGATAATAGGTTGGGTTAGGTTTGGTTATATTATGTTATTGATGTATATAAAGGTCCCACGGAGACGTAGAATCCAACTCGCCAGGAATGTTGTCAAATATTACAGCCGCGATGTTAGATTGGGTTACGTTAGGTTATATTACGTTATTGACGTATATAAAGGTCCCACGGAGACGTAGAGGCCAACTCGCCAGGAATGTTGTCAAATATTACAGTCGCGATGTTAGATTGGGTTAGTGTAGGTTGTATAACGTTATTGATGTATATGAAGGACCCACATAGACGTAAGGGCCAACTCGCCAGGAATATTGTCAAATATTACCGCCGAGATGATAGGTTGGGTTAGGGTAGGTTGTATTACGTTATTCATGTATATAAAGGTCCCACGGAGACGTAGAATCCAACACGCCAGGAATGTCGCCAAATATTACCGCCGAGATGTTCGGTTGGGTTAGATTAGGTTATATTACGCTATTGATGCATATAAAAGTCCCACGGAGACGTAGAGGCCAACTCGCCAGGAATGATTTCAAATATTACCGCCGAGATGTTAGATTGGGTTAGGGTAGGTTGTATTACGTCCTAGACGTATACAGTGTTCCCACCGAGAAGTAGGGCCCGACAAGAGAGGAATGTGGTTAAATGGTACCCAGAGAGGTTAGATTGGGTTAGGTTACGATATATTACGTTATTGATGTACATGAGGGTCCCACGGAGACGTAGAGGCCAACAAGCCAGGAATGTTGCCAAATATTACCGCCGAGGTGTTAGATTGGGTTAGGTTAGGTTATATTACGTTATAGATGTATATAAAGGTCCCACGCAGACGTAGAGGCCAAAAAGCCAGGAATGTTGTCAAATATTACAGCCGCGATGTTAGATTGGGTTACGTTAGGTTATATTACGTTATTGACGTATATAAAGGTCCCACGGAGACGTAGAGGCCAACTCGCCAGGAATGTTGTCAAATATTACAGTCGCGATGTTAGATTGGGTTAGTGTAGTTTGTATTACGTTATTGATGTATATGAAGGACCCACATAGACGTAGGGGCCAACTCGCCAGGAATATTGTCAAATATTACCGCCGAGATGATAGGCTGGGTTAGGTTAGGTTATATTATGTTATTGATGTATATAAAGATCCCACGGTAACGTAGAGGCCAACAAGCCAGGAATGTTGTCAAATATTACCGCCGAGATGATAGGTTGGGTTAGGGTAGGTTGTATTACATTATTCATGTATATAAAGGTCCCACGGAGACGTAGAATCCAACTCGGCAGGAATGTTGTCAAATATTACCGCCGAGATGTTAGGTTGGGTTAGGTTAAGTTATATTACGTTCTTGATGTATATAAAGGTCCCACGCAGACGTAGAGGCCAACCCGCCAGGAATGTTGTCAAATATTACCGCCGAGATGATAGGTTGGATTAGGTTACGTTATATTACGTTATTGATGTACATGAGGGACCCACGGAGACTTAGAGGCCAACAAGCCAGGAATGTTGCCAAATATTACCGCCGAGATGATAGGTTGGGTTAGGTTAGGTTATATTTCGTTATTGATGTATATGAAGATCCCACGGAGACGCAGAGGCCAACTCGCCAGGTATGTGGTCAAATATAACCGCCGAGATGATAGGTTGGGTTAGGTTTGGTTATATTTCGTTATTAATGTATATAAAGGTCCCACGGAGACGTAGAGGCCAACTCGTCAGGAATGTTGTCAAATATTACCGCCGAGATGATAGGTTGGATTAGGTTAGGTTATATTAAGTTATTGAAGTATATGAAGATCCCACGGAGACGCAGAGGCCAACTCGCCAGGTATGTGGTCAAATATTACCGCCGAGATGATAGGTCGGGTTAGGTTTGGTTATATTTCGTTATTAATGTATATAAAGGTCCCACGCAGACGTAGAGGCCAACCCGCCAGGAATGTTGTCAAATATTACCGCCGAGATGATAGGTTGGGTTAGGTTAGGTTATATTTCGTTATTGATGTATATGAAGGTCCCACGGAGACGTAGAGTCCAACTCGCCAGGTATGTGGTCAAATATTACCGCCGAGATGATAGGTTGGGTTAAGTTTGGTTATATTTCGTTATTAATGTATAGGAAGGTCCCACGGAGACGTAGAGTCCAACTCGCCAGGAATGTTGTGAAATATTACAGCCGCGATGTGAGATTGGGTTACGTTAGGTTATATTACGTTATTGACATATATAAAGGTCCCACGGAGACGTAGAGGCCAACTCGCCAGGAATGTTCTGAAATATTACCGCCGAGAGGTTAGGTTGGGTTAGGTTACGTTATATTGCGTTATTGATGTACATGAGGGGCCCACGGAGACGTAGAGGCCAACAAGCCAGGAATGTTGCCAAATATTACCGCCGAGATGATAGGTTGGGTTAGGTTAGGTTATATTTCGTTACTGATGTATATGAAGGTCCCACGGAGACGTAGATGCCAACTCGCCGGGAATGACGTCAAATAATAGCGCCGAGAGGTTAGGTTGGGTCAGGTTAGGTTATATTACGTTATTGATGTATATGAAGATCCCACGGAGACGTAGAGGCCAACTCGCCAGGTATGTGGTCAAATATTACCGCCGAGATGATAGGTTGGGTTATGTTAGGTTATATTTCGTTATTGATGTATAGGAAGGTCCCACGGAGACGGAGAGTCCAACTCGCCAGGAATGTTGTGAAATATTACAGCCGCGATGTGAGATTGGGTTACGTTAGATTATATTACGTTATTGACATATATAAAGGTCCCACGGAGACGTAGCTGCCAACTCGCCGGGAATGCTCTCAAATAATAGCGCCGAGAGGTTAGGTTGGGTCAGGTTAGGTTATATTACGTTATTGATGTATATGAAGATCCCACGGAGACGTAGAGGCCAACTCACCAGGTATGTGGTCAAATATTACCGCCGAGATGATAGGTTGGGTTAGGTTAGGTTATATTTCGTTATTGATGTATATGAAGGTCCCACGGAGACGTAGAGTCCAACATGCCAGGAATGTTGTCAAATATTACAGCCGCGATGTTAGATTGGGCTAGGTTAGGTTATATTACGTTATTGACGTATATAAAGCTCCCACGGAGACGTAGAGGCCAACTCGCCAGGAATGTTGTCAAATATTACCGCCGAAATGTTAGGTTGGGTTAGGTTAGGTTATATTACGTTCTTGATGTATATAAAGGTCCCACGCAGACGTAGAGGCCAACCCGCCAGGAATGTTGTCAAATATTACCGCCGAGATGATAGGTTGGGTTAGGTTAGGTTATATTTCGTTATTGATGTATATGAAGGTCCCACGGAGACGTAGAGTCCAACTCGCCAGGTATGTGGTCAAATATTACCGCCGAGATGATAGGTTGGGTTAAGTTTGGTTATATTTCGTTATTAATGTATAGGAAGGTCCCACGGAGACGTAGAGTCCAACTCGCCAGGAATGTTGTGAAATATTACAGCCGCGATGTGAGATTGGGTTACGTTAGGTTATATTACGTTATTGACATATATAAAGGTCCCACGGAGACGTAGAGGCCAACTCGCCAGGAATGTTCTGAAATATTACCGCCGAGAGGTTAGGTTGCGTTAGGTTACGTTATATTGCGTTATTGATGTACATGAGGGGCCCACGGAGACGTAGAGGCCAACAAGCCAGGAATGTTGCCAAATATTACCGCCGAGATGATAGGTTGGGTCAGGTTAGGTTATATTACGTTATTGATGTATATGAAGATCCCAAGGAGACGTAGAGGCCAACTCACCAGGTATGTGGTCAAATATTACCGCCGAGATGATAGGTTGGGTTAGGTTAGGTTATATTACGTTATTGATGTATATAAAGGTCCCACGGAGACGTAGAGGCCAACAAGCCAGGAATGTTGCCAAATATTACCGCCGAGATAATAGGTTGGGTTAGGTTTGGTTATATTATGTTATTGATGTATATAAAGGTCCCACGGAGACGTAGAATCCAACTCGCCAGGAATGTTGTCAAATATTACAGCCGCGATGTTAGATTGGGTTACGTTAGGTTATATTACGTTATTGACGTATATAAAGGTCCCACGGAGACGTAGAGGCCAACTCGCCAGGAATGTTGTCAAATATTACAGTCGCGATGTTAGATTGGGTTAGTGTAGGTTGTATTACGTTATTGATGTATATGAAGGACCCACATAGACGTAGGGGCCAACTCGCCAGGAATATTGTCAAATATTACCGCCGAGATGATAGGCTGGGTTAGGTTAGGTTATATTATGTTATTGATGTATATAAAGATCCCACGGTAACGTAGAGGCCAACAAGGCAGGAATGTTGTCAAATATTACCGCCGAGATGATAGGTTGGGTTAGGGTAGGTTGTATTACGTTATTCATGTATATAAAGGTCCCACGGAGACGTAGAATCCAACTCGCCAGGAATGTTGCCAAATATTACCGCCGAAATGTTAGGTTGGGTTAGGTTAGGTTATATTACGTTATTGATGTATATGAAGATCCCACGGAGACGCAGAGTCCAAATCGCCAGGTATGTCGTCAAATATTACCGCCGAGATGATAGGTTGGGTTAGGTTTGGTTACATTTCGTTATTAATGTATATGAAGGTCCCACGGAGACGTAGAGTCCAACTCGCCAGGAATGTTGTCAAATATTACAGCCGCGATGTTAGATTGGGTTAGGTTAGTTTAGATTACGCTATTGATGCGTATAAAAGTCCCACGGAGACGTAGAGGCCAACTCGCCAGGAATGATTTCAAATATTACCGCCGAGATGATAGGTTGGGTTAGGTTAGGTTATATTACGTTATTGATGTATATAAATGTCCCACGGAGACGTAGAGGGCAACAAGCCAGGAATGTTGCCAAATATTACCGCCGAGATGATAGGTTGGGTTAGGTTAGGTTATATTACGTTATTGATGTATATGAAGGACCCACATAGACGTAGGGGCCAACGCGCCAGGAATATTGTCAAATATTACCGCCGAGATGATAGGTTGGGTTAGGTTAGGTTATATTACGTTATTGATGTATATAAAGGTCCCACGGAGACGTAGAGGCCAACAAGCCAGGAATGTTGCCAAATATTACCGCCGAGATGATAGGTTGGGTTAGGTTTGGTTATATTATGTTATTGATGTATATAAAGGTCCCACGGAGACGTAGAATCCAACTCGCTAGGAATGTTGTCAAATATTACAGCCGCGATGTTAGATTGGGTTACGTTAGGTTATATTACGTTATTGACGTATATGAAGGACCCACATAGACGTAGGGGCCAACTCGCCAGGAATATTGTCAAATATTACCGCCGAGATGATAGGCTGGGTTAGGTTAGGTTATATTATGTTATTGATGTATATAAAGATCCCACGGTAACGTAGAGGCCAACAAGCCAGGAATGTTGTCAAATATTACCGCCGAGATGATAGGTTGGGTTAGAGTAGGTTGTATTACGTTATTCATGTATATAAAGGTCCCACGGAGACGTAGAATCCAACTCGCCAGGAATGTTGCCAAATATTACCGCCGAGATGTTCGGTTGGGTTAGATTAGGTTATATTACGCTATTAATGCATATAAAAGTCCCACGGAGACGTAGAGGCCAACTCGCCAGGTATGTGGTCAAATATTACCGCCGAGATGATAGGTTGGGTTAAGTTTGGTTATATTTCGTTATTAATGTATAGGAAGGTCCCACGGAGACGTAGAGTCCAACTCGCCAGGAATGTTGTGAAATATTACAGCCGCGATGTGAGATTGGGTTACGTTAGGTTATATTACGTTATTGACATATATAAAGGTCCCACGGAGACGTAGAGGCCAACTCGCCAGGAATGTTCTGAAATATTACCGCCGAGAGGTTAGGTTGGGTTAGGTTACGTTATATTGCGTTATTGATGTACATGAGGGGCCCACGGAGACGTAGAGGCCAACAAGCCAGGAATGTTGCCAAATATTACCGCCGAGATGATAGGTTGGGTTAGGTTAGGTTATATTTCGTTATTGATGTATATGAAGGTCCCACGGAGACGTAGATGCCAACTCGCCGGGAATGCTCTCAAATAATAGCGCCGAGAGGTTAGGTTGGGTCAGGTTAGGTTATATTACGTTATTGATGTATATGAAGATCCCAAGGAGACGTAGAGGCCAACTCACCAGGTATGTGGTCAAATATTACCGCCGAAATGATAGGTTGGGTTAGGTTAGGTTATATTACGTTATTGATGTATATAAAGGTCCCACGGAGACGTAGAGGCCAACAAGCCAGGAATGTTGCCAAATATTACCGCCGAGATAATAGGTTGGGTTAGGTTTGGTTATATTATGTTATTGATGTATATAAAGGTCCCACGGAGACGTAGAATCCAACTCGCCAGGAATGTTGTCAAATATTACAGCCGCGATGTTAGATTGGGTTACGTTAGGTTATATTACGTTATTGACGTATATAAAGGTCCCACGGAGACGTAGAGGCCAACTCGCCAGGAATGTTGTCAAATATTACAGTCGCGATGTTAGATTGGGTTAGTGTAGGTTGTATTACGTTATTGATGTATATGAAGGACCCACATAGACGTAGGGGCCAACTCGCCAGGAATATTGTCAAATATTACCGCCGAGATGATAGGCTGGGTTAGGTTAGGTTATATTATGTTATTGATGTATATAAAGATCCCACGGTAACGTAGAGGCCAACAAGGCAGGAATGTTGTCAAATATTACCGCCGAGATGATAGGTTGGGTTAGGTTAGGTTATATTACGTTATTGATGTATATGAAGGACCCACATAGACGTAGGGGCCAACGCGCCAGGAATATTGTCAAATATTACCGCCGAGATGATAGGTTGGGTTAGGTTAGGTTATATTACGTTATTGATGTATATAAAGGTCCCACGGAGACGTAGAGGCCAACAAGCCAGGAATGTTGCCAAATATTACCGCCGAGATGATAGGTTGGGTTAGGTTTGGTTATATTATGTTATTGATGTATATAAAGGTCCCACGGAGACGTAGAATCCAACTCGCTAGGAATGTTGTCAAATATTACAGCCGCGATGTTAGATTGGGTTACGTTAGGTTATATTACGTTATTGACGTATATGAAGGACCCACATAGACGTAGGGGCCAACTCGCCAGGAATATTGTCAAATATTACCGCCGAGATGATAGGCTGGGTTAGGTTAGGTTATATTATGTTATTGATGTATATAAAGATCCCACGGTAACGTAGAGGCCAACAAGCCAGGAATGTTGTCAAATATTACCGCCGAGATGATAGGTTGGGTTAGGGTAGGTTGTATTACGTTATTCATGTATATAAAGGTCCCACGGAGACGTAGAATCCAACTCGCCAGGAATGTTGCCAAATATTACCGCCGAGATGTTCGGTTGGGTTAGATTAGGTTATATTACGCTATTAATGCATATAAAAGTCCCACGGAGACGTAGAGGCCAACTCGCCAGGTATGTGGTCAAATATTACCGCCGAGATGATAGGTTGGGTTCAGTTTGGTTATATTTCGTTATTAATGTATAGGAAGGTCCCACGGAGACGTAGAGTCCAACTCGCCAGGAATGTTGTGAAATATTACAGCCGCGATGTGAGATTGGGTTACGTTAGGTTATATTACGTTATTGACATATATAAAGGTCCCACGGAGACGTAGAGGCCAACTCGCCAGGAATGTTCTGAAATATTACCGCCGAGAGGTTAGGTTGGGTTAGGTTACGTTATATTGCGTTATTGATGTACATGAGGGGCCCACGGAGACGTAGAGGCCAACAAGCCAGGAATGTTGCCAAATATTACCGCCGAGATGATAGGTTGGGTTAGGTTAGGTTATATTTCGTTATTGATGTATATGAAGGTCCCACGGAGACGTAGATGCCAACTCGCCGGGAATGCTCTCAAATAATAGCGCCGAGAGGTTAGGTTGGGTCAGGTTAGGTTATATTACGTTATTGATGTATATGAAGATCCCAAGGAGACGTAGAGGCCAACTCACCAGGTATGTGGTCAAATATTACCGCCGAGATGATAGGTTGGGTTAGGTTAGGTTATATTACGTTATTGATGTATATAAAGGTCCCACGGAGACGTAGAGGCCAACAAGCCAGGAATGTTGCCAAATATTACCGCCGAGATAATAGGTTGGGTTAGGTTTGGTTATATTATGTTATTGATGTATATAAAGGTCCCACGGAGACGTAGAATCCAACTCGCCAGGAATGTTGTCAAATATTACAGCCGCGATGTTAGATTGGGTTACGTTAGGTTATATTACGTTATTGACGTATATAAAGGTCCCACGGAGACGTAGAGGCCAACTCGCCAGGAATGTTGTCAAATATTACAGTCGCGATGTTAGATTGGGTTAGTGTAGGTTGTATTACGTTATTGATGTATATGAAGGACCCACATAGACGTAGGGGCCAACTCGCCAGGAATATTGTCAAATATTACCGCCGAGATGATAGGCTGGGTTAGGTTAGGTTATATTATGTTATTGATATATAAAGATCCCACGGTAACGTAGAGGCCAACAAGGCAGGAATGTTGTCAAATATTACCGCCGAGATGATAGGTTGGGTTAGGTTAGGTTATATTACGTTATTGATGTATATGAAGGACCCACATAGACGTAGGGGCCAACGCGCCAGGAATATTGTCAAATATTACCGCCGAGATGATAGGTTGGGTTAGGTTAGGTTATATTACGTTATTGATGTATATAAAGGTCCCACGGAGACGTAGAGGCCAACAAGCCAGGAATGTTGCCAAATATTACCGCCGAGATGATAGGTTGGGTTAGGTTTGGTTATATTATGTTATTGATGTATATAAAGGTCCCACGGAGACGTAGAATCCAACTCGCTAGGAATGTTGTCAAATATTACAGCCGCGATGTTAGATTGGGTTACGTTAGGTTATATTACGTTATTGACGTATATGAAGGACCCACATACGCGTAGGGGCCAACTCGCCAGGAATATTGTCAAATATTACCGCCGAGATGATAGGCTGGGTTAGGTTAGGTTATATTATGTTATTGATGTATATAAAGATCCCACGGTAACGTAGAGGCCAACAAGGCAGGAATGTTGTCAAATATTACCGCCGAGATGATAGGTTGGGTTAGGGTAGGTTGTATTACGTTATTCATGTATATAAAGGTCCCACGGAGACGTAGAATCCAACTCGCCAGGAATGTTGCCAAATATTACCGCCGAAATGTTAGGTTGGGTTAGGTTAGGTTATATTACGTTATTGATGTATATGAAGATCCCACGGAGACGCAGAGGCCAAATCGCCAGGTATGTGGTCAAATATTACCGCCGAGATGATAGGTTGGGTTAGGTTTGGTTACATTTCGTTATTAATGTATATGAAGGTCCCACGGAGACGTAGAGTCCAACTCGCCAGGAATGTTGTCAAATATTACAGCCGCGATGTTAGATTGGGTTACGTTAGGTTATGTTACGTTATTGACGTATATAAAGGTCCCACGGAGACGTAGAGGCCAACTCGCCAGGAATGTTGTCAAATATTACGGCCGAGATGATAGGTTGGGTTATGTTAGGTTATATTTCGTTATTGATGTATAGGAAGGTCCCACGGAGACGTAGAGTCCAACTCGCCAGGAATGTTGTGAAATATTACAGCCGCGATGTGAGATTGGGTTACGTTAGGTTATATTACGTTATTGATGTATATAAAGGTCCCACGGAGACGTAGAGTCCAACTAGCCAGGAATGTTGCCAAATATTGCCGCCGAAATGTTAGGTTGGGTTAGGTTAGGTTATATTACGTTATTGATGTATATAAAGGTCCCACGGAGACATAGAGGCCAACTCGACAGGAATGTTGTCAAATATTACCGCCGAGATGATAGGTTGGGTTAGGTTAGGTTATATTACGTTATTGATGTATATAAAGGTCCCACGGAGACGTAGAGGCCAACAAGCCAGGATTGATGCCAAATATTACCGCCGAGATGATAGGTTGGGTTAGGTTAGGTTATATTACGTTATTGATGTATATGAAGGACCCACATAGACGTAGGGGCCAACGCGCCAGGAATATTGTCAAATATTACCGCCGAGATGATAGGTTGGGTTAAGTTAGGTTATATTACGTTATAGATGTATATAAAGGTCCCACGCAGACGTAGGGGCCAACTCGCCAGGAATATTGTCAAATATTACCGCCGAGATGATAGGCTGGGTTAGGTTAGGTTATATTATGTTATTGATGTATATAAAGATCCCACGGTAACGTAGAGGCCAACAAGGCAGGAATGTTGTCAAATATTACCGCCGAGATGATAGGTTGGGTTAGGGTAGGTTGTATTACGTTATTCATGTATATAAAGGTCCCACGGAGACGTAGAATCCAACTCGCCAGGAATGTTGCCAAATATTACCGCCGAAATGTTAGGTTGGGTTAGGTTAGGTTATATTACGTTATTGATGTATATGAAGATCCCACGGAGACGCAGAGGCCAAATCGCCAGGTATGTGGTCAAATATTACCGCCGAGATGATAGGTTGGGTTAGGTTTGGTTACATTTCGTTATTAATGTATATGAAGGTCCCACGGAGACGTAGAGTCCAACTCGCCAGGAATGTTGTCAAATATTACAGCCGCGATGTGAGATTGGGTTACGTTAGGTTATATTACGTTATTGATGTATATAAAGGTCCCACGGAGACGTAGAGTCCAACTAGCCAGGAATGTTGCCAAATATTGCCGCCGAAATGTTAGGTTGGGTTAGGTTAGGTTATATTACGTTATTGATGTATATAAAGGTCCCACGGAGACATAGAGGCCAACTCGACAGGAATGTTGTCAAATATTACCGCCGAGATGATAGGTTGGGTTAGGTTAGGTTATATTACGTCATTGATGTATAGGAAGATCCCACGTAGACGCAGAGGCCAACTCGCCAGGTATGTGGTCAAATATTACCGCCGAGATGATAGGTTGGGTTAGGTTTGGTTATGTTACGTTATTGACGTATATAAAGGTCCCACGGAGACGTAGAGGCCAACTCGCCAGGAATGTTGTCAAATATTACCGCCGAAATGTTAGGTTGGGTTAGGTTAGTTTATATTACGTTCTTGATGTATATAAAGGTCCCACGCAGACGTAGAGGCCAACCCGCCAGGAATGTTGTCAAATATTACCGCCGCGATGTTAGATTGGGCTAGGTTAGGTTATATTACGTTATTGATGTATATAAAGGTCCCACGGAGACGTAGAGGCCAACAAGCCAGGAATGTTGCCAAATATTACCGCCGAGATGATAGGTTGGGTTAGGTTAGGTTATATTTCGTTACTGATGTATATGAAGGTCCCACGGAGACGTAGATGCCAACTCGCCGGGAATGATGTCAAATAATAGCGCCGAGAGGTTAGGTTGGGTCAGGTTAGGTTATATTACGTTATTGATGTATATGAAGATCCCACAGAGACGTAGAGGCCAACTCGCCAGGTATGTGGTCAAATATTACCGCCGAGATGATAGGTTGGGTTAGGTTAGGTTATATTTCGTTATTGATGTATATGAAGGTCCCACGGAAACGTAGAGGCCAACATGCCAGGAATGTTGTCAAATATTACAGCCGCGATGTTAGATTGGGCTAGGTTAGGTTATATTACGTTATTGACGTATATAAAGCTCCCACGGAGACGTAGATGCCAACTCGCCGGGAATGCTCTCAAATAATAGCGCCGAGAGGTTAGGTTGGGTCAGGTTAGGTTATATTACGTTATTGATGTATATGAAGATCCCACGGAGACGTAGAGGCCAACTCACCAGGTATGTGGTCAAATATTACCGCCGAGATGATAGGTTGGGTTAGGTTAGGTTATATTTCGTTATTGATGTATACGAAGATCCCACGGAGACGCAGAGGCCAACCCGCCAGGTATGTGGTCAAATATAACCGCCGAGATGATAGGTTGGGTTAGGTTTGGTTATATTTCGTTATTAATGTATATAAAGGTCCCACGGAGACGTAGAGGCCAACTCGTCAGGAATGTTGTCAAATATTACCGCCGAGATGATAGGTTGGATTAGGTTAGGTTATATTAAGTTATTGAAGTATATGAAGATCCCACGGAGACGCAGAGGCCAACTCGCCAGGTATGTGGTCAAATATTACCGCCGAGATGATAGGTCGGGTTAGGTTTGGTTATATTTCGTTATTAATGTATATGAAGGTCCCACGGAGACGTAGAGTCCAACTCGCCAGGAATGTTGTCAAATATTACAGCCGCGATGTTAGATTGGGTTACGTTAGGTTATGTTACGTTATTGACGTATATAAAGGTCCCACGGAGACGTAGAGGCCAACTCGCCAGGAATGTTGTCAAATATTACGGCCGAGATGATAGGTTGGATTAGGTTAGGTTATATTACGTCATTGATGTATATGAAGATCCCACGGAGACGCAGAGGCCAACTCGCCAGGTATGTGGTCAAATATTACCGCCGAGATGATAGGTTGGGTTAGGTTAGGTTATATTACGTTATTGATGTATATAAAGGTCCCACGGAGACGTAGATGCCAACAAGCCAGGAATGTTGCCAAATATTACCGCCGAAATGTTAGGTTGGGTTAGGTTAGGGTATATTACGTTATTGATGTATATAAAGGTCCCACGGAGACGTAGAGGCCAACTCGTCAGGAACATTGTCAAATATTACCGCCGATATGATAGGTTGGGTTAGGTTAGGTCATACTTCGTTATTGATGTATATGAAGGTCCCACGGAGACGTAGAGGCCAACATGCCAGGAATGTTGTCAAATATTACAGCCGCGATGTTAGATTGGGCTAGGTTAGGTTATATTACGTTATTGACGTATATAAAGCTCCCACGGAGACGTAGAGGCCAACTCGCCAGGAATGTTGTCAAATATTACCGCCGAAATGTTAGGTTGGGTTAGGTTAGGTTATATTACGTTCTTGATGTATATAAAGGTCCCACGCAGACGTAGAGGCCAACCCGCCAGGAATGTTGTCAAATATTACCGCCGAGATGATAGGTTGGGTTAGGTTAGGTTATATTTCGTTATTGATGTATATAAAGGTCCCACGCAGACGTAGAGGCCAAACCGCCAGGAATGTTGTCAAATATTACCGCCGAGATGATAGGTTGGGTTAGGTTAGGTTATATTTCGTTATTGATGTATATGAAGGTCCCACGGAGACGTAAAGTCCAACTCGCCAGGAATGTTGTGAAATATTACAGCCGCGATGTGAGATTGGTTTACGTTAGGTTATATTACGTTATTGACATATATAAAGGTCCCACGGAGACGTAGAGGCCAACTCGCCAGGAATGTTCTGAAATATTACCGCCGAGAGGTTAGGTTCGGTTAGGTTACGTTATATTACGTTATTGATGTACATGAGGGGCCGACGGAGACGTAGAGGCCAACAAGCCAGGAATGTTGCCAAATATTACCACCGAGATGATAGGTTGGGTTAGGTTAGGTTATATTTCGTTATTGATGTATATGAAGGTCCCACGGAAACGTAGATGCCAACTCGCCGGGAATGCTCTCAAATAATAGCGCCGAGAGGTTAGGTTGGGTCAGGTTAGGTTATATTACGTTGTTGATGTATATGAAGATCCCACGGAGACGTAGAGGCCAACTCACCAGGTATGTGGTCAAATATTACCGCCGAGATGATAGGTTGGGTTAGGTTAGGTTATATTTCGTTATTGATGTATATGAAGGTCCCACGGAAACGTAGAGGCCAACATGCCAGGAATGTTGGTCAAATATTACAGCCGCGATGTTAGATTGGGTTAGGTTAGGTTATATTACGTTATTGTTTTATATAAAGGTCCCACGGAGACGTAGAGGCCAACTCGCCAGGAATGTTGTCAAATATTACCGCCGAGATGATAGGTTGGGTTAGGTTAGGTTATATTACGTCATTGATGTATATGAAGATCCCACGGAGACGCAGAGGCCAACTCGCCAGGTATGTGGTCAAATATTACCGCCGAGATGATAGGTTGGGTTAGGTTTGGTCATATTTCGTTATTGATGTATATGAAGGTCCCACGGAGACGTAGATGCCAACTCGCCGGGAATGCTCTCAAATAATAGCGCCGAGAGGTTAGGTTGGGTCAGGTTAGGTTATATTACGTTATTGATGTATATGAAGATCCCACGGAGACGTAGAGGCCAACTCACCAGGTATGTAGTCAAATATTACCGCCGAGATGATAGGTTGGGTTAGGTTAGGTTATATTTCGTTATTGATGTATATGAAGGTCCCACGGAGACGTAGAGGCCAACATGCCAGGAATGTTGTCAAATATTACAGCCGCGATGTTAGATTGGGCTAGGTTAGGTTATATTACGTTATTGACGTATATAAAGCTCCCACGGAGACGTAGAGGCCAACTCGCCAGGAATGTTGTCAAATATTACCGCCGAAATATTAGGTTGGGTTAGGTTACGTTATATTACGTTATTGATGTACATGAGGGGCCCACGGAGACGTAGAGGCCAACAAGCCAGGAATGTTGCCAAATATTACCGCCGAGATGATAGGTTGGGTTAGGCTAGGTTATATTTCGTTATTGATGTATATGAAGGTCCCACGGAGACGTAGATGCCAACTCGCCGGGAATGCTCTCAAATAATAGCGCCGAGAGGTTAGGTTGGGTTAGGTTAGGTTGGGTCAGGTTAGGTTATATTACGTTATTGATGTATATGAAGATCCCACGGAGACGTAGAGGCCAACTCACCAGGTATGTGGTCAAATATTACCGCCGAGATGATAGGTTGGGTTAGGTTAGGTTATATTTCGTTATTGATGTATATGAAGGTCCCACGGAGACGTAGAGGCCAACATGCCAGGAATGTTGTCAAATATTACAGCCGCGATGTTAGATTGGGCTAGGTTAGGTTATATTTCGTTATTGATGTATATGAAGGTCCCACGGAAACGTAGAGGCCAACATGCCAGGAATGTTGGTCAAATATTACAGCCGCGATGTTAGATTGGGTTAGGTTAGGTTATATTACGTTATTGTTTTATATAAAGGTCCCACGGAGACGTAGAGGCCAACTCGCCAGGAATGTTGTCAAATATTACCGCCGAGATGATAGGTTGGATTAGGTTAGGTTATATTACGTCATTGATGTATATGAAGATCCCTCGGAGACGCAGAGGCCAACTCGCCAGGTATGTGGTCAAATATTACCGCCGAGATGATAGGTTGGGTTAGGTTTGGTTATATTTCGTTATTAATGTATATAAAGATCCCACGGAGACGTAGAGGCCAACTCGTCAGGAATGTTGTCAAATATTACCGCCGAGATGATAGGTTGGATTAGGTTAGGTTATATTAAGTTATTGTAGTATATGAAGATCCCACGGAGACGCAGAGGCCAACTCGCCAGGAATGTGGTCAAATATTACCGCCGAGATGATAGGTCGGGTTAGCTTTGGTTATATTTCGTTATTGATGTATATGAAGGTCCCACGGAGACGTAGAGGCCAACATGCCAGGAATGTTGTCAAATATTACAGCCGCGATGTTAGATTGGGCTAGGTTAGGTTATATTACGTTATTGATGTATATAAAGGTCCCACGGAGACGTAGAGGCCAACAAGCCAGGAATGTTGCCAAATATTACCGCCGAGATGATAGGTTGGGCTAGGTTAGGTTATATTACGTTATTGACGTATATAAAGCTCCCACGGAGACGTAGAGGCCAACTCGCCAGGAATGTTGTCAAATATTACCGCCGAAATGTTAGGTTGGGTTAGGTTAGGTTATATTACGTTCTTGATGTATATAAAGGTCCCACGCAGACGTAGAGGCCAACCCGCCAGGAATGTTGTCAAATATTACCGCCGAGATGATAGGTTGGGTTAGGTTAGGTTATATTTCGTTATTGATGTATATGAAGGTCCCACGGAGACGTAGAGTCCAACTCGCCAGGTATGTGGTCAAATATTATCGCCGAGATGATAGGTTGGGTTATGTTAGGTTATATTTCGTTATTGATGTATATGAAGGTCCCACGGAGACGTAGAGGCCAACTTGCCAGGAATGTAGGTCAAATATTACAGCCGCGATGTTAGATTGGGTTAGGTTAGGTTATATTACGTTATTGTTGTATATAAAGGTCCCACGGAGACGTATAGCCCAACCCCCCAGGAATGTTGTCAAATATTACCGCCGAGATGATAGGTTGGGTTAGGTTTGGTTATATTTCGTTATTAATGTATATAAAGGTCCCACGGAGACGTAGAGGCCAACTCGTCAGGAATGTTGTCAAATATTACCGCCGAGATGATAGGTTGGATTAGGTTAGGTTATATTTAGTTATTGTAGTATATGAAGATCCCATGGAGACGCAGAGGCCAACTCGCCAGGAATGCGGTCAAATATTACCGCCGAGATGATAGGTCGGGTTAGGTTTGGTTATATTTCGTTATTAATGTATATGAAGGTCCCACGGAGACGTAGAGTCCAACTCGCCAGGAATGTTGTCAAATATTACAGCCGCGATGTTAGATTGGGTTACGTTAGGTTATGTTACGTTATTGACGTATATAAAGGTCCCACGGAGACGTAGAGGCCAACTCGCCCGGAATGTTGTCAAATATTACGGCCGAGATGATAGGTTGGGTTAGGTTAGGTTATATTTCGTTACAGATGTATATGAAGGTCCCACGGAGACGTAGATGCCAACTCGCCGGGAATGCTGTCATATAATAGCGCCGAGAGGTTAGGTTGGGTCAGGTTAGGTTATATTATGTTATTGATGTATATGAAGGTCCCACGGAGACGTAGATGCCAACTCGCCGGGAATGCTGTCAAATAATAGCGCCGAGAGGTTAGGTTGGGTCAGGTTAGGTTATATTACGTTATTGATGTATATGAAGATCCCACGGAGACGTAGAGGCCAACTCACCAGGTATGTGGTCAAATATTACCGCCGAGATGATAGGTTGGGTTAGGTTAGGTTATATTTCGTTATTGATGTATATGAAGGTCCCACGGAGACGTAGAGGCCAACTCGCCAGGAATGTTGTCAAATATTACAGCCGAGATGATAGGTTGGATTAGGTTAGGTTATATTACGTCATTGATGTATATGAAGATCCCACGGAGACGCAGAGGCCAACTCGCCAGGTATGTGGTCAAATATTACCGCCGAGATGATAGGTTGGGTTAGGTTTGGTTATATTACGTTATTGACGTATATAAAGGTCCCACGGAGACGTAGAGGCCAACTCGCCAGGAATGTTGTCAAATATTACAGCCGAGATGATAGGTTGGATTAGGTTAGGTTATATTACGTCATTGATGTATATGAAGATCCCACGGAGACGCAGAGGCCAACTCGCCAGGTATGTGGTGAAATATTACCGCCGAGATGATAGGTTGGGTTAGGTTTGGTTATATTACGTTATTGACGTATATAAAGGTCCCACGGAGACGTAGAGGCCAACTCGCCAGGAATGTTGTCAAATATTACCGCCGAAATGTTAGGTTGGGTTAGGTTAGGTTATATTACGTTCTTGATGTATATAAAGGTCCCACGCAGACGTAGAGGCCAACCCGCCAGGAATGTTGTCAAATATTACCGCCGAGATGATAGGTTGGGTTACGTTAGGTTATATTTCGCTATTGATGTATATGAAGGTCCCACGGAGACGTAGAGGCCAACATGCCAGGAATGTTATCAAATATTACCGCCGAGATGATAGGTTGGGTTAGGTTAGGTTATATTTCGTTATTGATGTATATGAAGGTCCCACGGAGACGTAGAGGCCAACATGCCAGGAATGTTGTCAAATATTACAGCCGCGATGTTAGATTGGGCTAGGTTAGGTTATATTACGTTATTGACGTATATAAAGCTCCCACGGAGACGTAGAGGCCAACTCGCCGGGAATGCTGTCAAATAATAGCGCCGAGAGGTTAGGTTGGGTCAGGTTAGGTTATATTATGTTATTGATGTATATGAAGGTCCCACGGAGACGTAGAGGCCAACTCACCAGGTATGTGGTCAAATATTACCGCCGAGATGATAGGTTGGGTTAGGTTAGGTTATATTTCGTTATTGATGTATATGAAGGTCCCACGGAGACGTAGAGGCCAACTCGCCAGGAATGTTGTCAAATATTACAGCCGAGATGATAGGTTGGATTAGGTTAGGTTATATTACGTCATTGATGTATATGAAGATCCCACGGAGACGCAGAGGCCAACTCGCCAGGTATGTGGTCAAATATTACCGCCGAGATGATAGGTTGGGTTAGGTTTGGTTATATTACGTTATTGACGTATATAAAGGTCCCACGGAGACGTAGAGGCCAACTCGCCAGGAATGTTGTCAAATATTACCGCCGAAATGTTAGGTTGGGTTAGGTTAGGTTATATTACGTTCTTGATGTATATAAAGGTCCCACGCAGACGTAGAGGCCAACCCGCCAGGAATGTTGTCAAATATTACCGCCGAGATGATAGGTTGGGTTACGTTAGGTTATATTTCGTTATTGATGTATATGAAGGTTCCACGGAGACGTAGAGGCCAACATGCCAGGAATGTTGTCAAATATTACCGCCGAGATGATAGGTTGGGTTAGGTTAGGTTATATTTCGTTATTGATGTATATGAAGGTCCCACGGAGACGTAGATGCCAACTCGCCGGGAATGCTCTCAAATAATAGCGCCGAGAGGTTAGGTTGGGTCAGGTTAGGTTATATTACGTCATTGATGTATATGAAGATCCCACGGAGACGTAGAGGCCAACTCACCAGGTATGTGGTCAAATATTACCGCCGAGATGATAGGTTGGGTTAGGTTTGGTTATATCTCGTCATTAATGTATATGAAGGTCCCACGGAGACGTAGAGTCCAACTCGCCAGGAATGTTGTCAAATATTACAGCCGCGATGTTAGATTGGGTTACGTTAGGTTATGTTACGTTATTGACGTATATAAAGGTCCCACGGAGACGTAGAGGCCAACTCGCCAGGAATGTTGTCAAATATTACGGCCGAGATGATAGGTTGGGTTAGGTTAGGTTATATTTCGTTACAGATGTATATGAAGGTCCCACGGAGACGTAGATGCCAACTCGCCGGGAATGCTGTCAAATAATAGCGCCGAGAGGTTAGGTTGGGTCAGGTTAGGTTATATTATGTTATTGATGTATATGAAGGTCCCACGGAGACGTAGAGGCCAACTCACCAGGTATGTGGTCAAATATTACCGCCGAGATGATAGGTTGGGTTAGGTTAGGTTATATTTCGTTATTGATGTATATGAAGGTCCCACGGAGACGTAGAGGCCAACTCGCCAGGAATGTTGTCAAATATTACAGCCGAGATGATAGGTTGGATTAGGTTAGGTTATATTACGTCATTGATGTATATGAAGATCCCACGGAGACACAGAGGCCAACTCGCCAGGTATGTGGTCAAATATTACCGCCGAGATGATAGGTTGGGTTAGGTTAGGTTATATTTCGTTACAGATGTATATGAAGGTCCCACGGAGACGTAGATGCCAACTCGCCGGGAATGCTGTCAAATAATAGCGCCGAGAGGTTAGGTTGGGTCAGGTTAGGTTATATTATGTTATTGATGTATATGAAGATCCCACGGAGACGTAGAGGCCAACTCGCCAGGTATGTGGTCAAATATTACCGCCGAGATGATAGGTTGGGTTATGTTAGGTTATATTTCGTTATTGATGTATATGAAGGTCCCACGGAGACGTAGAGGCCAACATGCCAGGAATGTTGTCAAATATTACAGCCGCGATGTTAGATTGGGCTAGGTTAGGTTATATTACGTTATTGATGTATATAAAGGTCCCACGGAGACGTAGAGGCCAACAAGCCAGGAATGTTGCCAAATATTACCGCCGAGATGATAGGTTGGGTTAGGTTAGGTTATATTTCGTTACAGATGTATATGAAGGACCCACGTAGACGTAGGGGCCAACTCGTCAGGAATATTGTCAAATATTACCGCCGAGATGATAGGTTGGATTAGGTTAGGTTATATTACGTTATTGATGTATATAAAGGTCCCACGGAGACGTAGATGCCAACAAGCCAGGAATGTTGCCAATTATTACCGCCGAAATGTTAGGTTGGGTTAGGTTAGGTTATATTACGTTATTGATGTATATAAAGGTCCCACGGAGACGTAGAGGCCAACTCGACAGGAATATTGTCAAATATTACCGCCGAGATGATAGGTTGGATTAGGTTAGGTTATATTAAGTTATTGATGTATATGAAGATCCCACGGAGACGCAGAGGCCAACTCGCCAGGTATGTGGTCAAATATTACCGCCGAGATGATAGGTTGGGTTAGGTTTGGTTATATTTCGTTATTAATGTATAGGAAGGTCCCACGGAGACGTAGAGTCCAACTCGCCAGGAATGTTGTGAAATATTACAGCCGCGATGTGAGATTGGGTTACGTTACGTTATATTACGTTATTGATGTACATGAGGGGCCCACGGAGACGTAGAGGCCAACAAGCCAGGAATGTTGCCAAATATTACCGCCGAGATGATAGGTTGGGTTAGGTTAGGTTATATTTCGTTAGTGATATATATGAAGGTCCCACGGAGACGTAGAGGCCAACTCGCCAGGTATGTGGTCAAATATTACCGCCGAGATGATAGGTTGGGTTAGGTTAGGTTATATTTCGTTATTGATGTATATGAAGGTCCCACGGAGACGTAGAGGCCAACATGCCAGGAATGTTGTCAAATATTACAGCCGCGATGTTAGATTGGGTTAGGTTAGGTTATATTACGTTATTGATGTATACAAAAATCCCACGGTGACGTAGAGGCCAACAAGCCGGGAATGTTGCCAAATATTACCTCCGAGATGTTAGGATGGGTTAGGTTATGTTATATTACGCTTTTGATGTATATAAAGGTCCCACGGAGACGTAGAGGCCAACTCGCCAGGAATGTTGTCAAATATTACCGCCGAAATGTTAGATTGGGTTAGGTTAGGTTATATTACGTTCTTGATGTATGTAAAGTTCCCACGCAGACGTAGAGGCCAACCCGCCAGGAATGTTGTCAAATATTACCGCCGAGATGATAGGTTGGGTTAGGTTTGGTTATATTTCGTTATTAATGTATATGAAGGTCCCACGGAGACGCAGAGTCCAACTCGCCAGGAATGTTGCCAAATATTACCGCCGCGATGTTAGATTGGGTTAGGTTAGGTTAGATTACGTTATTGTCGTATATAAAGGTCCCACGGAGACGTAGAGGCCAACATGCCAGGAATGTTGGTCAAATATTACCGCCGAGATGATAGGTTGGGTTAGGTTAGGTTATATTTCGTTATTGATGTATATGAAGGTCCCACGGAGACGTAGAGGCCAACTCGCCAGGTATGTTGTCAAATATTACAGCCGAGATGATAGGTTGGATTAGGTTAGGTTATATTACGTCATTGATGTATATGAAGATCCCACGGAGACGCAGAGGCCAACTCGCCAGGTATGTGGTCAAATATTACCGCCGAGATGATAGGTTGGGTTAGGTTTGGTTATATTACGTTATTGACGTATATAAAGGTCCCACGGAGACGTAGAGGCCAACTCGCCAGGAATGTTGTCAAATATTACCGCCGAAATGTTAGGTTGGGTTAGGTTAGGTTATATTACGTTCTTGATGTATATAAAGGTCCCACGCAGACGTAGAGGCCAACCCGCCAGGAATGTTGTCAAATATTACCGCCGAGATGATAGGTTTGGTTACGTTAGGTTATATTTCGTTATTGATGTATATGAAGGTCCTACGGAGACGTAGAGGCCAACATGCCAGGAATGTTGTCAAATATTACCACCGAGATGATAGGTTGGGTTAGGTTAGGTTATATTTCGTTATTGATGTATATGAAGGTCCCACGGAGACGTAGAGGCCAACTCGCCAGGAATGTTGTCAAATATTACAGCCGAGATGATAGGTTGGATTAGGTTAGGTTATATTACGTCATTGATGTATATGAAGATCCCACGGAGACGCAGAGGCCAACTCGCCAGGTATGTGGTCAAATATTACCGCCGAGATGATAGGTTGGGTTAGGTTTGGTTATATTACGTTATTGACGTATATAAAGGTCCCACGGAGACGTAGAGGCCAACTCGCCAGGAATGTTGTCAAATATTACCGCCGAAATGTTAGGTTGGGTTAGGTTAGGTTATATTACGTTCTTGATGTATATAAAGGTCCCACGCAGACGTAGAGGCCAACCCGCCAGGAATGTTGTCAAATATTACCGCCGAGATGATAGGTTGGGTTACGTTAGGTTATATTTCGCTATTGATGTATATGAAGGTCCCACGGAGACGTAGAGGCCAACATGCCAGGAATGTTGTCAAATATTACCGCCGAGATGATAGGTTGGGTTAGGTTAGGTTATATTTCGTTATTGATGTATATGAAGGTCCCACGGAGACGTAGAGGCCAACATGCCAGGAATGTTGTCAAATATTACAGCCGCGATGTTAGATTGGGCTAGGTTAGGTTATATTACGTTATTGACGTATATAAAGCTCCCACGGAGACGTAGAGGCCAACTCGCCGGGAATGCTGTCAAATAATAGCGCCGAGAGGTTAGGTTGGGTCAGGTTAGGTTATATTATGTTATTGATGTATATGAAGGTCCCACGGAGACGTAGAGGCCAACTCACCAGGTATGTGGTCAAATATTACCGCCGAGATGATAGGTTGGGTTAGGTTAGGTTATATTTCGTTATTGATGTATATGAAGGTCCCACGGAGACGTAGAGGCCAACTCGCCAGGAATGTTGTCAAATATTACAGCCGAGATGATAGGTTGGATTAGGTTAGGTTATATTACGTCATTGATGTATATGAAGATCCCACGGAGACGCAGAGGCCAACTCGCCAGGTATGTGGTCAAATATTACCGCCGAGATGATAGGTTGGGTTAGGTTTGGTTATATTACGTTATTGACGTATATAAAGGTCCCACGGAGACGTAGAGGCCAACTCGCCAGGAATGTTGTCAAATATTACCGCCGAAATGTTAGGTTGGGTTAGGTTAGGTTATATTACGTTCTTGATGTATATAAAGGTCCCACGCAGACGTAGAGGCCAACCCGCCAGGAATGTTGTCAAATATTACCGCCGAGATGATAGGTTGGGTTACGTTAGGTTATATTTCGTTATTGATGTATATGAAGGTTCCACGGAGACGTAGAGGCCAACATGCCAGGAATGTTGTCAAATATTACCGCCGAGATGATAGGTTGGGTTAGGTTAGGTTATATTTCGTTATTGATGTATATGAAGGTCCCACGGAGACGTAGATGCCAACTCGCCGGGAATGCTGTCAAATAATAGCGCCGAGAGGTTAGGTTGGGTCAGGTTAGGTTATATTACGTCATTGATGTATATGAAGATCCCACGGAGACGTAGAGGCCAACTCACCAGGTATGTGGTCAAATATTACCGCCGAGATGATAGGTTGGGTTAGGATTGGTTATATTACGTTATTGACGTATATAAAGGTCCCACGGAGACGTAGAGGCCAACTCGCCAGGAATGTTGTCAAATATTACCGCCGAAATGTTAGGTTGGGTTAGGTTAGGTTATATTACGTTCTTGATGTATATAAAGGTCCCACGCAGACGTAGAGGCCAACCCGCCAGGAATGTTGTCAAATATTACCGCCGAGATGATAGGTTGGGTTACGTTAGGTTATATTTCGCTATTGATGTATATGAAGGTCCCACGGAGACGTAGAGGCCAACATGCCAGGAATGTTGTCAAATATTACCGCCGAGATGATAGGTTGGGTTAGGTTAGGTTATATTTCGTTATTGATGTATATGAAGGTCCCACGGAGACGTAGAGGCCAACATGCCAGGAATGTTGTCAAATATTACAGCCGCGATGTTAGATTGGGCTAGGTTAGGTTATATTACGTTATTGACGTATATAAAGCTCCCACGGAGACGTAGAGGCCAACTCGCCGGGAATGCTGTCAAATAATAGCGCCGAGAGGTTAGGTTGGGTCAGGTTAGGTTATATTATGTTATTGATGTATATGAAGGTCCCACGGAGACGTAGAGGCCAACTCACCAGGTATGTGGTCAAATATTACCGCCGAGATGGTAGGTTGGGTTAGGTTAGGTTATATTTCGTTATTGATGTATATGAAGGTCCCACGGAGACGTAGAGGCCAACTCGCCAGGAATGTTGTCAAATATTACAGCCGAGATGATAGGTTGGATTAGGTTAGGTTATATTACGTCATTGATGTATATGAAGATCCCACGGAGACGCAGAGGCCAACTCGCCAGGTATGTGGTCAAATATTACCGCCGAGATGATAGGTTGGGTTAGGTTTGGTTATATTACGTTATTGACGTATATAAAGGTCCCACGGAGACGTAGAGGCCAACTCGCCAGGAATGTTGTCAAATATTACCGCCGAAATGTTAGGTTGGGTTAGGTTAGGTTATATTACGTTCTTGATGTATATAAAGGTCCCACGCAGACGTAGAGGCCAACCCGCCAGGAATGTTGTCAAATATTACCGCCGAGATGATAGGTTGGGTTACGTTAGGTTATATTTCGTTATTGATGTATATGAAGGTTCCACGGAGACGTAGAGGCCAACATGCCAGGAATGTTGTCAAATATTACCGCCGAGATGATAGGTTGGGTTAGGTTAGGTTATATTTCGTTATTGATGTATATGAAGGTCCCACGGAGACGTAGATGCCAACTCGCCGGGAATGCTCTCAAATAATAGCGCCGAGAGGTTAGGTTGGGTCAGGTTAGGTTATATTACGTTGTTGATGTATATGAAGATCCCACGGAGACGTAGAGGCCAACTCACCAGGTATGTGGTCAAATATTACCGCCGAGATGATAGGTTGGGTTAGGTTAGGTTATATTTCGTTATTGATGTATATGAAGGTCCCACGGAGACGTAGAGGCCAACATGCCAGGAATGTTGTCAAATATTACAGCCGCGATGTTAGATTGGGCTAGGTTAGGTTATATTACGTTATTGACGTATATAAAGCTCCCACGGAGACGTAGAGGCCAACTCGCCAGGAATGTTGTCAAATATTACCGCCGAAATATTAGGTTGGGTTAGGTTACGTTATATTACGTTATTGATGTACATGAGGGGCCCACGGAGACGTAGAGGCCAACAAGCCAGGAATGTTGCCAAATATTACCGCCGAGATGATAGGTTGGGTTAGGCTAGGTTATATTTCGTTATTGATGTATATGAAGGTCCCACGGAGACGTAGATGCCAACTCGCCGGGAATGCTCCCAAATAATAGCGCCGAGAGGTTAGGTTGGGTCAGGTTAGGTTGGGTCAGGTTAGGTTATATTACGTTATTGATGTATATGAAGATCCCACGGAGACGTAGAGGCCAACTCACCAGGTATGTGGTCAAATATTACCGCCGAGATGATAGGTTGGGTTAGGTTAGGTTATATTTCGTTATTGATGTATATGAAGGTCCCACGGAGACGTAGAGGCCAACATGCCAGGAATGTTGTCAAATATTACAGCCGCGATGTTAGATTGGGCTAGGTTAGGTTATATTACGTTATTGACGTATATAAAGCTCCCACGGAGACGTAGAGGCCAACTCGCCGGGAATGCTGTCAAATAATAGCGCCGAGAGGTTAGGTTGGGTCAGGTTAGGTTATATTATGTTATTGATGTATATGAAGGTCCCACGGAGACGTAGAGGCCAACTCACCAGGTATGTGGTCAAATATTACCGCCGAGATGGTAGGTTGGGTTAGGTTAGGTTATATTTCGTTATTGATGTATATGAAGGTCCCACGGAGACGTAGAGGCCAACTCGCCAGGAATGTTGTCAAATATTACAGCCGAGATGATAGGTTGGATTAGGTTAGGTTATATTACGTCATTGATGTATATGAAGATCCCACGGAGACGCAGAGGCCAACTCGCCAGGTATGTGGTCAAATATTACCGCCGAGATGATAGGTTGGGTTAGGTTTGGTTATATTACGTTATTGACGTATATAAAGGTCCCACGGAGACGTAGAGGCCAACTCGCCAGGAATGTTGTCAAATATTACCGCCGAAATGTTAGGTTGGGTTAGGTTAGGTTATATTACGTTCTTGATGTATATAAAGGTCCCACGCAGACGTAGAGGCCAACCCGCCAGGAATGTTGTCAAATATTACCGCCGAGATGATAGGTTGGGTTACGTTAGGTTATATTTCGTTATTGATGTATATGAAGGTTCCACGGAGACGTAGAGGCCAACATGCCAGGAATGTTGTCAAATATTACCGCCGAGATGATAGGTTGGGTTAGGTTAGGTTATATTTCGTTATTGATGTATATGAAGGTCCCACGGAGACGTAGATGCCAACTCGCCGGGAATGCTCTCAAATAATAGCGCCGAGAGGTTAGGTTGGGTCAGGTTAGGTTATATTACGTTGTTGATGTATATGAAGATCCCACGGAGACGTAGAGGCCAACTCACCAGGTATGTGGTCAAATATTACCGCCGAGATGATAGGTTGGGTTAGGTTAGGTTATATTTCGTTATTGATGTATATGAAGGTCCCACGGAAACGTAGAGGCCAACATGCCAGGAATGTTGGTCAAATATTACAGCCGCGATGTTAGATTGGGTTAGGTTAGGTTATATTACGTTATTGTTTTATATAAAGGTCCCACGGAGACGTAGAGGCCAACTCGCCAGGTATGTGGTCAAATATTACCGCCGAGATGATAGGTTGGGTTAGGTTTGGTCATATTTCGTTATTGATGTATATGAAGGTCCCACGGAGACGTAGATGCCAACTCGCCGGGAATGCTCTCAAATAATAGCGCCGAGAGGTTAGGTTGGGTCAGGTTAGGTTATATTACGTTATTGATGTATATGAAGATCCCACGGAGACGTAGAGGCCAACTCACCAGGTATGTAGTCAAATATTACCGCCGAGATGATAGGTTGGGTTAGGTTAGGTTATATTTCGTTATTGATGTATATGAAGGTCCCACGGAGACGTAGAGGCCAACATGCCAGGAATGTTGTCAAATATTACAGCCGCGATGTTAGATTGGGCTAGGTTAGGTTATATTACGTTATTGACGTATATAAAGCTCCCACGGAGACGTAGAGGCCAACTCGCCAGGAATGTTGTCAAATATTACCGCCGAAATATTAGGTTGGGTTAGGTTACGTTATATTACGTTATTGATGTACATGAGGGGCCCACGGAGACGTAGAGGCCAACAAGCCAGGAATGTTGCCAAATATTACCGCCGAGATGATAGGTTGGGTTAGGCTAGGTTATATTTCGTTATTGATGTATATGAAGGTCCCACGGAGACGTAGATGCCAACTCGCCGGGAATGCTCCCAAATAATAGCGCCGAGAGGTTAGGTTGGGTCAGGTTAGGTTGGGTCAGGTTAGGTTATATTACGTTATTGATGTATATGAAGATCCCACGGAGACGTAGAGGCCAACTCACCAGGTATGTGGTCAAATATTACCGCCGAGATGATAGGTTGGGTTAGGTTAGGTTATATTTCGTTATTGATGTATATGAAGGTCCCACGGAGACGTAGAGGCCAACATGCCAGGAATGTTGTCAAATATTACAGCCGCGATGTTAGATTGGGCTAGGTTAGGTTATATTTCGTTATTGATGTATATGAAGGTCCCACGGAAACGTAGAGGCCAACATGCCAGGAATGTTGGTCAAATATTACAGCCGCGATGTTAGATTGGGTTAGGTTAGGTTATATTACGTTATTGTTTTATATAAAGGTCCCACGGAGACGTAGAGGCCAACTCGCCAGGAATGTTGTCAAATATTACCGCCGAGATGATAGGTTGGATTAGGTTAGGTTATATTACGTCATTGATGTATATGAAGATCCCTCGGAGACGCAGAGGCCAACTCGCCAGGTATGTGGTCAAATATTACCGCCGAGATGATAGGTTGGGTTAGGTTTGGTTATATTTCGTTATTAATGTATATAAAGATCCCACGGAGACGTAGAGGCCAACTCGTCAGGAATGTTGTCAAATATTACCGCCGAGATGATAGGTTGGATTAGGTTAGGTTATATTAAGTTATTGTAGTATATGAAGATCCCACGGAGACGCAGAGGCCAACTCGCCAGGAATGTGGTCAAATATTACCGCCGAGATGATAGGTCGGGTTAGCTTTGGTTATATTTCGTTATTGATGTATATGAAGGTCCCACGGAGACGTAGAGGCCAACATGCCAGGAATGTTGTCAAATATTACAGCCGCGATGTTAGATTGGGCTAGGTTAGGTTATATTACGTTATTGATGTATATAAAGGTCCCACGGAGACGTAGAGGCCAACAAGCCAGGAATGTTGCCAAATATTACCGCCGAGATGATAGGTTGGGCTAGGTTAGGTTATATTACGTTATTGACGTATATAAAGCTCCCACGGAGACGTAGAGGCCAACTCGCCAGGAATGTTGTCAAATATTACCGCCGAAATGTTAGGTTGGGTTAGGTTAGGTTATATTACGTTCTTGATGTATATAAAGGTCCCACGCAGACGTAGAGGCCAACCCGCCAGGAATGTTGTCAAATATTACCGCCGAGATGATAGGTTGTGTTAGGTTAGGTTATATTTCGTTATTGATGTATATGAAGGTCCCACGGAGACGTAGAGTCCAACTCGCCAGGTATGTGGTCAAATATTATCGCCGAGATGATAGGTTGGGTTATGTTAGGTTATATTTCGTTATTGATGTATATGAAGGTCCCACGGAGACGTAGAGGCCAACTTGCCAGGAATGTAGGTCAAATATTACAGCCGCGATGTTAGATTGGGTTAGGTTAGGTTATATTACGTTATTGTTGTATATAAAGGTCCCACGGAGACGTATAGCCCAACCCCCCAGGAATGTTGTCAAATATTACCGCCGAGATGATAGGTTGGGTTAGGTTTGGTTATATTTCGTTATTAATGTATATAAAGGTCCCACGGAGACGTAGAGGCCAACTCGTCAGGAATGTTGTCAAATATTACCGCCGAGATGATAGGTTGGATTAGGTTAGGTTATATTTAGTTATTGTAGTATATGAAGATCCCATGGAGACGCAGAGGCCAACTCGCCAGGAATGCGGTCAAATATTACCGCCGAGATGATAGGTCGGGTTAGGTTTGGTTATATTTCGTTATTAATGTATATGAAGGTCCCACGGAGACGTAGAGCCCAACTCGCCAGGAATGTTGTCAAATATTACAGCCGCGATGTTAGATTGGGTTACGTTAGGTTATGTTACGTTATTGACGTATATAAAGGTCCCACGGAGACGTAGAGGCCAACTCGCCCGGAATGTTGTCAAATATTACGGCCGAGATGATAGGTTGGGTTAGGTTAGGTTATATTTCGTTACAGATGTATATGAAGGTCCCACGGAGACGTAGATGCCAACTCGCCGGGAATGCTGTCATATAATAGCGCCGAGAGGTTAGGTTGGGTCAGGTTAGGTTATATTATGTTATTGATGTATATGAAGGTCCCACGGAGACGTAGATGCCAACTCGCCGGGAATGCTGTCAAATAATAGCGCCGAGAGGTTAGGTTGGGTCAGGTTAGGTTATATTACGTTATTGATGTATATGAAGATCCCACGGAGACGTAGAGGCCAACTCACCAGGTATGTGGTCAAATATTACCGCCGAGATGATAGGTTGGGTTAGGTTAGGTTATATTTCGTTATTGATGTATATGAAGGTCCCACGGAGACGTAGAGGCCAACTCGCCAGGAATGTTGTCAAATATTACAGCCGAGATGATAGGTTGGATTAGGTTAGGTTATATTACGTCATTGATGTATATGAAGATCCCACGGAGACGCAGAGGCCAACTCGCCAGGTATGTGGTCAAATATTACCGCCGAGATGATAGGTTGGGTTAGGTTTGGTTATATTACGTTATTGACGTATATAAAGGTCCCACGGAGACGTAGAGGCCAACTCGCCAGGAATGTTGTCAAATATTACAGCCGAGATGATAGGTTGGATTAGGTTAGGTTATATTACGTCATTGATGTATATGAAGATCCCACGGAGACGCAGAGGCCAACTCGCCAGGTATGTGGTGAAATATTACCGCCGAGATGATAGGTTGGGTTAGGTTTGGTTATATTACGTTATTGACGTATATAAAGGTCCCACGGAGACGTAGAGGCCAACTCGCCAGGAATGTTGTCAAATATTACCGCCGAAATGTTAGGTTGGGTTAGGTTAGGTTATATTACGTTCTTGATGTATATAAAGGTCCCACGCAGACGTAGAGGCCAACCCGCCAGGAATGTTGTCAAATATTACCGCCGAGATGATAGGTTGGGTTACGTTAGGTTATATTTCGCTATTGATGTATATGAAGGTCCCACGGAGACGTAGAGGCCAACATGCCAGGAATGTTGTCAAATATTACCGCCGAGATGATAGGTTGGGTTAGGTTAGGTTATATTTCGTTATTGATGTATATGAAGGTCCCACGGAGACGTAGAGGCCAACATGCCAGGAATGTTGTCAAATATTACAGCCGCGATGTTAGATTGGGCTAGGTTAGGTTATATTACGTTATTGACGTATATAAAGCTCCCACGGAGACGTAGAGGCCAACTCGCCGGGAATGCTGTCAAATAATAGCGCCGAGAGGTTAGGTTGGGTCAGGTTAGGTTATATTATGTTATTGATGTATATGAAGGTCCCACGGAGACGTAGAGGCCAACTCACCAGGTATGTGGTCAAATATTACCGCCGAGATGATAGGTTGGGTTAGGTTAGGTTATATTTCGTTATTGATGTATATGAAGGTCCCACGGAGACGTAGAGGCCAACTCGCCAGGAATGTTGTCAAATATTACAGCCGAGATGATAGGTTGGATTAGGTTAGGTTATATTACGTCATTGATGTATATGAAGATCCCACGGAGACGCAGAGGCCAACTCGCCAGGTATGTGGTCAAATATTACCGCCGAGATGATAGGTTGGGTTAGGTTTGGTTATATTACGTTATTGACGTATATAAAGGTCCCACGGAGACGTAGAGGCCAACTCGCCAGGAATGTTGTCAAATATTACCGCCGAAATGTTAGGTTGGGTTAGGTTAGGTTATATTACGTTCTTGATGTATATAAAGGTCCCACGCAGACGTAGAGGCCAACCCGCCAGGAATGTTGTCAAATATTACCGCCGAGATGATAGGTTGGGTTACGTTAGGTTATATTTCGTTATTGATGTATATGAAGGTTCCACGGAGACGTAGAGGCCAACATGCCAGGAATGTTGTCAAATATTACCGCCGAGATGATAGGTTGGGTTAGGTTAGGTTATATTTCGTTATTGATGTATATGAAGGTCCCACGGAGACGTAGATGCCAACTCGCCGGGAATGCTCTCAAATAATAGCGCCGAGAGGTTAGGTTGGGTCAGGTTAGGTTATATTACGTCATTGATGTATATGAAGATCCCACGGAGACGTAGAGGCCAACTCACCAGGTATGTGGTCAAATATTACCGCCGAGATGATAGGTTGGGTTAGGTTTGGTTATATCTCGTCATTAATGTATATGAAGGTCCCACGGAGACGTAGAGTCCAACTCGCCAGGAATGTTGTCAAATATTACAGCCGCGATGTTAGATTGGGTTACGTTAGGTTATGTTACGTTATTGACGTATATAAAGGTCCCACGGAGACGTAGAGGCCAACTCGCCAGGAATGTTGTCAAATATTACGGCCGAGATGATAGGTTGGGTTAGGTTAGGTTATATTTCGTTACAGATGTATATGAAGGTCCCACGGAGACGTAGATGCCAACTCGCCGGGAATGCTGTCAAATAATAGCGCCGAGAGGTTAGGTTGGGTCAGGTTAGGTTATATTATGTTATTGATGTATATGAAGGTCCCACGGAGACGTAGAGGCCAACTCACCAGGTATGTGGTCAAATATTACCGCCGAGATGATAGGTTGGGTTAGGTTAGGTTATATTTCGTTATTGATGTATATGAAGGTCCCACGGAGACGTAGAGGCCAACTCGCCAGGAATGTTGTCAAATATTACAGCCGAGATGATAGGTTGGATTAGGTTAGGTTATATTACGTCATTGATGTATATGAAGATCCCACGGAGACACAGAGGCCAACTCGCCAGGTATGTGGTCAAATATTACCGCCGAGATGATAGGTTGGGTTATGTTAGGTTATATTTCGTTATTGATGTATATGAAGGTCCCACGGAGACGTAGAGTCCAACTCGCCACGAATGCTGTCAAATATTACAGCCGCGATGTTAGATTGGGTTACGTTAGGTTATGTTACGTTATTGACGTATATAAAGGTCCCACGGAGACGTAGAGGCCAACTCGCCAGGAATGTTGTCAAATATTACGGCCGAGATGATAGGTTGGGTTAGGTTAGGTTATATTTCGTTACAGATGTATATGAAGGTCCCACGGAGACGTAGATGCCAACTCGCCGGGAATGCTGTCAAATAATAGCGCCGAGAGGTTAGGTTGGGTCAGGTTAGGTTATATTATGTTATTGATGTATATGTAGGTCCCACGGAGACGTAGAGGCCAACTCACCAGGTATGTGGTCAAATATTACCGCCGAGATGATAGGTTGGGTTAGGTTAGGTTATATTTCGTTATTGATGTATATGAAGGTCCCACGGAGACGTAGAGGCCAACATGCCAGGAATGTTGTCAAATATTACAGCCGCGATGTTAGATTGGGCTAGGTTAGGTTATATTACGTTATTGATGTATATAAAGGTCCCACGGAGACGTAGAGGCCAACAAGCCAGGAATGTTGCCAAATATTACCGCCGAGATGATAGGTTGGGTTAGGTTAGGTTATATTTCGTTACAGATGTATATGAAGGTCCCACGGAGACGTAGATGCCAACTCGCCGGGAATGCTGTCAAATAATAGCGCCGAGAGGTTAGGTTGGGTCAGGTTAGGTTATATTATGTTATTGATGTATATGAAGATCCCACGGAGACGTAGAGGCCAACTCGCCAGGTATGTGGTCAAATATTACCGCCGAGATGATAGGTTGGGTTATGTTAGGTTATATTTCGTTATTGATGTATATGAAGGTCCCACGGAGACGTAGAGGCCAACTTGCCAGGAATGTAGGTCAAATATTACAGCCGCGATGTTAGATTGGGTTAGGTTAGGTTATATTACGTTATTGTTGTATATAAAGGTCCCACGGAGACGTAGAGGCCAACTCGCCAGGAATGTTGTCAAATGTTACCGCCGAGATGATAGATTGGGTTAGGTTTGGTTATATTACGTTATTGATGTATATGAAGGACCCACGTAGACGTAGGGGCCAACTCGTCAGGAATATTGTCAAATATTACCGCCGAGATGATAGGTTGGATTAGGTTAGGTTATATTACGTTATTGATGTATATAAAGGTCCCACGGAGACGTAGATGCCAACAAGCCAGGAATGTTGCCAAATATTACCGCCGAAATGTTAGGTTGGGTTAGGTTAGGTTATATTACGTTATTGATGTATATAAAGGTCCCACGGAGACGTAGAGGCCAACTCGACAGGAATATTGTCAAATATTACCGCCGAGATGATAGGTTGGATTAGGTTAGGTTATATTAAGTTATTGATGTATATGAAGATCCCACGGAGACGCAGAGGCCAACTCGCCAGGTATGTGGTCAAATATTACCGCCGAGATGATAGGTTGGGTTAGGTTTGGTTATATTTCGTTATTAATGTATAGGAAGGTCCCACGGAGACGTAGAGTCCAACTCGCCAGGAATGTTGTGAAATATTACAGCCGCGATGTGAGATTGGGTTACGTTACGTTATATTACGTTATTGATGTACATGAGGGGCCCACGGAGACGTAGAGGCCAACAAGCCAGGAATGTTGCCAAATATTACCGCCGAGATGATAGGTTGGGTTAGGTTAGGTTATATTTCGTTAGTGATATATATGAAGGTCCCACGGAGACGTAGAGGCCAACTCGCCAGGTATGTGGTCAAATATTACCGCCGAGATGATAGGTTGGGTTAGGTTAGGTTATATTTCGTTATTGATGTATATGAAGGTCCCACGGAGACGTAGAGGCCAACATGCCAGGAATGTTGTCAAATATTACAGCCGCGATGTTAGATTGGGTTAGGTTAGGTTATATTACGTTATTGATGTATACAAAAATCCCACGGTGACGTAGAGGCCAACAAGCCGGGAATGTTGCCAAATATTACCTCCGAGATGTTAGGATGGGTTAGGTTATGTTATATTACGCTTTTGATGTATATAAAGGTCCCACGGAGACGTAGAGGCCAACTCGCCAGGAATGTTGTCAAATATTACCGCCGAAATGTTAGGTTGGGTTAGGTTAGGTTATATTACGTTCTTGATGTATGTAAAGTTCCCACGCAGACGTAGAGGCCAACCCGCCAGGAATGTTGTCAAATATTACCGCCGAGATGATAGGTTGGGTTAGGTTTGGTTATATTTCGTTATTAATGTATATGAAGGTCCCACGGAGACGCAGAGTCCAACTCGCCAGGAATGTTGCCAAATATTACCGCCGCGATGTTAGATTGGGTTAGGTTAGGTTAGATTACGTTATTGTCGTATATAAAGGTCCCACGGAGACGTAGAGGCCAACATGCCAGGAATGTTGGTCAAATATTACCGCCGAGATGATAGGTTGGGTTAGGTTAGGTTATATTTCGTTATTGATGTATATGAAGGTCCCACGGAGACGTAGAGGCCAACTCGCCAGGTATGTTGTCAAATATTACAGCCGAGATGATAGGTTGGATTAGGTTAGGTTATATTACGTCATTGATGTATATGAAGATCCCACGGAGACGCAGAGGCCAACTCGCCAGGTATGTGGTCAAATATTACCGCCGAGATGATAGGTTGGGTTAGGTTTGGTTATATTACGTTATTGACGTATATAAAGGTCCCACGGAGACGTAGAGGCCAACTCGCCAGGAATGTTGTCAAATATTACCGCCGAAATGTTAGGTTGGGTTAGGTTAGGTTATATTACGTTCTTGATGTATATAAAGGTCCCACGCAGACGTAGAGGCCAACCCGCCAGGAATGTTGTCAAATATTACCGCCGAGATGATAGGTTGGGTTACGTTAGGTTATATTTCGTTATTGATGTATATGAAGGTCCCACGGAGACGTAGAGGCCAACATGCCAGGAATGTTGTCAAATATTACCGCCGAGATGATAGGTTGGGTTAGGTTAGGTTATATTTCGTTATTGATGTATATGAAGGTCCCACGGAGACGTAGAGGCCAACTCGCCAGGAATGTTGTCAAATATTACAGCCGAGATGATAGGTTGGATTAGGTTAGGTTATATTACGTCATTGATGTATATGAAGATCCCACGGAGACGCAGAGGCCAACTCGCCAGGTATGTGGTCAAATATTACCGCCGAGATGATAGGTTGGGTTAGGTTTGGTTATATTACGTTATTGACGTATATAAAGGTCCCACGGAGACGTAGAGGCCAACTCGCCAGGAATGTTGTCAAATATTACCGCCGAAATGTTAGGTTGGGTTAGGTTAGGTTATATTACGTTCTTGATGTATATAAAGGTCCCACGCAGACGTAGAGGCCAACCCGCCAGGAATGTTGTCAAATATTACCGCCGAGATGATAGGTTGGGTTACGTTAGGTTATATTTCGCTATTGATGTATATGAAGGTCCCACGGAGACGTAGAGGCCAACATGCCAGGAATGTTGTCAAATATTACCGCCGAGATGATAGGTTGGGTTAGGTTAGGTTATATTTCGTTATTGATGTATATGAAGGTCCCACGGAGACGTAGAGGCCAACATGCCAGGAATGTTGTCAAATATTACAGCCGCGATGTTAGATTGGGCTAGGTTAGGTTATATTACGTTATTGACGTATATAAAGCTCCCACGGAGACGTAGAGGCCAACTCGCCGGGAATGCTGTCAAATAATAGCGCCGAGAGGTTAGGTTGGGTCAGGTTAGGTTATATTATGTTATTGATGTATATGAAGGTCCCACGGAGACGTAGAGGCCAACTCACCAGGTATGTGGTCAAATATTACCGCCGAGATGATAGGTTGGGTTAGGTTAGGTTATATTTCGTTATTGATGTATATGAAGGTCCCACGGAGACGTAGAGGCCAACTCGCCAGGAATGTTGTCAAATATTACAGCCGAGATGATAGGTTGGATTAGGTTAGGTTATATTACGTCATTGATGTATATGAAGATCCCACGGAGACGCAGAGGCCAACTCGCCAGGTATGTGGTCAAATATTACCGCCGAGATGATAGGTTGGGTTAGGTTTGGTTATATTACGTTATTGACGTATATAAAGGTCCCACGGAGACGTAGAGGCCAACTCGCCAGGAATGTTGTCAAATATTACCGCCGAAATGTTAGGTTGGGTTAGGTTAGGTTATATTACGTTCTTGATGTATATAAAGGTCCCACGCAGACGTAGAGGCCAACCCGCCAGGAATGTTGTCAAATATTACCGCCGAGATGATAGGTTGGGTTACGTTAGGTTATATTTCGTTATTGATGTATATGAAGGTTCCACGGAGACGTAGAGGCCAACATGCCAGGAATGTTGTCAAATATTACCGCCGAGATGATAGGTTGGGTTAGGTTAGGTTATATTTCGTTATTGATGTATATGAAGGTCCCACGGAGACGTAGATGCCAACTCGCCGGGAATGCTGTCAAATAATAGCGCCGAGAGGTTAGGTTGGGTCAGGTTAGGTTATATTACGTCATTGATGTATATGAAGATCCCACGGAGACGTAGAGGCCAACTCACCAGGTATGTGGTCAAATATTACCGCCGAGATGATAGGTTGGGTTATGTTAGGTTATATTTCGTTATTGATGTATATGAAGGTCCCACGGAGACGTAGAGTCCAACTCGCCAGGAATGCTGTCAAATATTACAGCCGCGATGTTAGATTGGGTTACGTTAGGTTATGTTACGTTATTGACGTATATAAAGGTCCCACGGAGACGTAGAGGCCAACTCGCCAGGAATGTTGTCAAATATTACGGCCGAGATGATAGGTTGGGTTAGGTTAGGTTATATTTCGTTACAGATGTATATGAAGGTCCCACGGAGACGTAGATGCCAACTCGCCGGGAATGCTGTCAAATAATAGCGCCGAGAGGTTAGGTTGGGTCAGGTTAGGTTATATTATGTTATTGATGTATATGTAGGTCCCACGGAGACGTAGAGGCCAACTCACCAGGTATGTGGTCAAATATTACCGCCGAGATGATAGGTTGGGTTAGGTTAGGTTATATTTCGTTATTGATGTATATGAAGGTCCCACGGAGACGTAGAGGCCAACTCGCCAGGAATGTTGTCAAATATTACAGCCGAGATGATAGGTTGGATTAGGTTAGGTTATATTACGTCATTGATGTATATGAAGATCCCACGGAGACGCAGAGGCCAACTCGCCAGGTATGTGGTCAAATATTACCGCCGAGATGATAGGTTGGGTTAGGTTTGGTTATATTACGTTATTGACGTATATAAAGGTCCCACGGAGACGTAGAGGCCAACTCGCCAGGAATGTTGTCAAATATTACCGCCGAAATGTTAGGTTGGGTTAGGTTAGGTTATATTACGTTCTTGATGTATATAAAGGTCCCACGCAGACGTAGAGGCCAACCCGCCAGGAATGTTGTCAAATATTACCGCCGAGATGATAGGTTGGGTTACGTTAGGTTATATTTCGCTATTGATGTATATGAACGTCCCACGGAGACGTAGAGGCCAACATGCCAGGAATGTTGTCAAATATTACCGCCGAGATGATAGGTTGGGTTAGGTTAGGTTATATTTCGTTATTGATGTATATGAAGGTCCCACGGAGACGTAGAGGCCAACATGCCAGGAATGTTGTCAAATATTACAGCCGCGATGTTAGATTGGGCTAGGTTAGGTTATATTACGTTATTGACGTATATAAAGCTCCCACGGAGACGTAGAGGCCAACTCGCCGGGAATGCTGTCAAATAATAGCGCCGAGAGGTTAGGTTGGGTCAGGTTAGGTTATATTATGTTATTGATGTATATGAAGGTCCCACGGAGACGTAGAGGCCAACTCACCAGGTATGTGGTCAAATATTACCGCCGAGATGGTAGGTTGGGTTAGGTTAGGTTATATTTCGTTATTGATGTATATGAAGGTCCCACGGAGACGTAGAGGCCAACTCGCCAGGAATGTTGTCAAATATTACAGCCGAGATGATAGGTTGGATTAGGTTAGGTTATATTACGTCATTGATGTATATGAAGATCCCACGGAGACGCAGAGGCCAACTCGCCAGGTATGTGGTCAAATATTACCGCCGAGATGATAGGTTGGGTTAGGTTTGGTTATATTACGTTATTGACGTATATAAAGGTCCCACGGAGACGTAGAGGCCAACTCGCCAGGAATGTTGTCAAATATTACCGCCGAAATGTTAGGTTGGGTTAGGTTAGGTTATATTACGTTCTTGATGTATATAAAGGTCCCACGCAGACGTAGAGGCCAACCCGCCAGGAATGTTGTCAAATATTACCGCCGAGATGATAGGTTGGGTTACGTTAGGTTATATTTCGTTATTGATGTATATGAAGGTTCCACGGAGACGTAGAGGCCAACATGCCAGGAATGTTGTCAAATATTACCGCCGAGATGATAGGTTGGGTTAGGTTAGGTTATATTTCGTTATTGATGTATATGAAGGTCCCACGGAGACGTAGATGCCAACTCGCCGGGAATGCTCTCAAATAATAGCGCCGAGAGGTTAGGTTGGGTCAGGTTAGGTTATATTACGTCATTGATGTATATGAAGATCCCACGGAGACGTAGAGGCCAACTCACCAGGTATGTGGTCAAATATTACCGCCGAGATGATAGGTTGGGTTAGGTTTGGTTATATTTCGTCATTAATGTATATGAAGGTCCCACGGAGACGTAGAGTCCAACTCGCCAGGAATGTTGTCAAATATTACAGCCGCGATGTTAGATTGGGTTACGTTAGGTTATGTTACGTTATTGACGTATATAAAGGTCCCACGGAGACGTAGAGGCCAACTCGCCAGGAATGTTGTCAAATATTACGGCCGAGATGATAGGTTGGGTTAGGTTAGGTTATATTTCGTTACAGATGTATATGAAGGTCCCACGGAGACGTAGATGCCAACTCGCCGGGAATGCTGTCAAATAATAGCGCCGAGAGGTTAGGTTGGGTCAGGTTAGGTTATATTATGTTATTGATGTATATGTAGGTCCCACGGAGACGTAGAGGCCAACTCACCAGGTATGTGGTCAAATATTACCGCCGAGATGATAGGTTGGGTTAGGTTAGGTTATATTTCGTTATTGATGTATATGAAGGTCCCACGGAGACGTAGAGGCCAACATGCCAGGAATGTTGTCAAATATTACAGCCGCGATGTTAGATTGGGCTAGGTTAGGTTATATTACGTTATTGATGTATATAAAAGTCCCACGGAGACGTAGAGGCCAACAAGCCAGGAATGTTGCCAAATATTACCGCCGAGATGATAGGTTGGGTTAGGTTAGGTTATATTTCGTTACAGATGTATATGAAGGTCCCACGGAGACGTAGATGCCAACTCGCCGGGAATGCTGTCAAATAATAGCGCCGAGAGGTTAGGTTGGGTCAGGTTAGGTTATATTATGTTATTGATGTATATGAAGATCCCACGGAGACGTAGAGGCCAACTCGCCAGGTATGTGGTCAAATATTACCGCCGAGATGATAGGTTGGGTTATGTTAGGTTATATTTCGTTATTGATGTATATGAAGGTCCCACGGAGACGTAGAGGCCAACTTGCCAGGAATGTAGGTCAAATATTACAGCCGCGATGTTAGATTGGGTTAGGTTAGGTTATATTACGTTATTGTTGTATATAAAGGTCCCACGGAGACGTAGAGGCCAACTCGCCAGGAATGTTGTCAAATATTACCGCCGAGATGATAGATTGGGTTAGGTTTGGTTATATTACGTTATTGATGTATATGAAGGACCCACGTAGACGTAGGGGCCAACTCGTCAGGAATATTGTCAAATATTACCGCCGAGATGATAGGTTGGATTAGGTTAGGTTATATTACGTTATTGATGTATATAAAGGTCCCACGGAGACGTAGATGCCAACAAGCCAGGAATGTTGCCAAATATTACCGCCGAAATGTTAGGTTGGGTTAGGTTAGGTTATATTACGTTATTGATGTATATAAAGGTCCCACGGAGACGTAGAGGCCAACTCGACAGGAATATTGTCAAATATTACCGCCGAGATGATAGGTTGGATTAGGTTAGGTTATATTAAGTTATTGATGTATATGAAGATCCCACGGAGACGCAGAGGCCAACTCGCCAGGTATGCGGTCAAATATTACCGCCGAGATGATAGGTTGGGTTAGGTTTGGTTATATTTCGTTATTAATGTATAGGAAGGTCCCACGGAGACGTAGAGTCCAACTCGCCAGGAATGTTGTGAAATATTACAGCCGCGATGTGAGATTGGGTTACGTTACGTTATATTACGTTATTGATGTACATGAGGGGCCCACGGAGACGTAGAGGCCAACAAGCCAGGAATGTTGCCAAATATTACCGCCGAGATGATAGGTTGGGTTAGGTTAGGTTATATTTCGTTAGTGATATATATGAAGGTCCCACGGAGACGTAGAGGCCAACTCGCCACGTATGTGGTCAAATATTACCGCCGAGATGATAGGTTGGGTTAGGTTAGGTTATATTTCGTTATTGATGTATATGAAGGTCCCACGGAGACGTAGAGGCCAACATGCCAGGAATGTTGTCAAATATTACAGCCGCGATGTTAGATTGGGTTAGGTTAGGTTATATTACGTTATTGATGTATACAAAAATCCCACGGTGACGTAGAGGCCAACAAGCCGGGAATGTTGCCAAATATTACCGCCGAGATGTTAGGATGGGTTAGGTTATGTTATATTACGCTTTTGATGTATATAAAGGTCCCACGGAGACGTAGAGGCCAACTCGCCAGGAATGTTGTCAAATATTACCGCCGAAATGTTAGGTTGGGTTAGGTTAGGTTATATTACGTTCTTGATGTATGTAAAGTTCCCACGCAGACGTAGAGGCCAACCCGCCAGGAATGTTGTCAAATATTACCGCCGAGATGACAGGTTGGGTTAGGTTTGGTTATATTTCGTTATTAATGTATATGAAGGTCCCACGGAGACGCAGAGTCCAACTCGCCAGGAATGTTGCCAAATATTACCGCCGCGATGTTAGATTGGGTTAGGTTAGGTTAGATTACGTTATTGTCGTATATAAAGGTCCCACGGAGACGTAGAGGCCAACATGCCAGGAATGTTGGTCAAATATTACAGCCGCGATGTTAGATTGGGTTAGGTTAGGTTATATTACGTTATTGTTGTATGTAAAGGTCCCACGGAGACGTAGAGGCCAACTCGCCAGGAATGTTGTCAAATATTACCGCCGAGATGATAGGTTGGGATAGGTTAGGTTATATTACGTCATTGATGTATATGAAGATCCCACGTAGACGCAGAGGCCAACTCGCCAGGTATGTGGTCAAATATTACCGCCGAGATGATAGGTTGGGTTAGGTTTGGTTATGTTACGTTATTGACGTATATAAAGGTCCCACGGAGACGTAGAGGCCAACTCGCCAGGAATGTTGTCAAATATTACGGCCGAGATGATAGGTTGGGTTAGGTTAGGTTATATTACGTCATTGATGTATATGAAGGTCCCACGGAGACGTAGAGGCCAACTCGCCAGGAATGTTGTCAAATATTACAGCCGAGATGATAGGTTGGATTAGGTTAGGTTATATTACGTTATTGATGTATATAAAGGTCCCACGGAGACGTAGAATCCAACTAGCCAGGAATGTTGCCAAATATTGCCGCCGAAATGTTAGGTTGGGTTAGGTTAGGTTATATTACGTTATTGATGTATATAAAGGTCCCACGGAGACATAGAGGCCAACTCGACAGGAATGTTGTCAAATATTACCGCCGAGATGATAGGTTGGATTAGGTTAGGTTATATTACGTCATTGATGTATATGAAGGTCCCACGGAGACGCAGAGGCCAACTCGCCAGGAATGTTGTCAAATATTACCGCCGAAATGTTAAGTTGGGTTAGGTTAGGTTATATTACGTTCTCGATGTATATAAAGGTCCCACGCAGACGTAGAGGCCAACCCGCCAGGAATGTTGTCAAATATTACCGCCGATATGATAGGTTGGGTTAGGTTAGGTTATATTTCGTTATTGATGTATATGAAGGTCCCACGGAGACGTAGAGGCCAACATGCCAGGAATGTTGTCAAATATTACAGCCGCGATGTTAGATTGGGCTAGGTTAGGTTATATTACGTTATTGATGTATATAAAGGTCCCACGGAGACGTAGAGGCCAACAAGCCAGGAATGTTGCCAAATATTACCGCCGAGATGATAGGTTGGGTTAGGTTAGGTTATATTTCGTTACTGATGTATATGAAGGTCCCACGGAGACGTAGATGCCAACTCGCCTGGAATGCTGTCAAATAATAGCGCCGAGAGGTTAGGTTGGGTCAGGTTAGGTTATATTACGTTATTGATGTATATGAAGATCCCACGGAGATGTAGAGGCCAACTCGCCAGGTATGTGGTCAAATATTACCGCCGAGATGATAGGTTGGATTAGGTTAGGTTATATTAAGTTATTGATGTATATGAAGATCCCACGGAGACGCAGAGGCCAACTCGCCAGGAATGTAGGTCAAATATTACAGCCGCGATGTTAGATCGGGTTAGGTTAGGTTATATTACGTTATTGTTGTATATAAAGGTCCCACGGAGACGTAGAGGCCAACTCGCCAGGAATGTTGTCAAATATTACCGCCGAGATGATAGGTTGGGTTAGGTTTGGTTATATTACGTTATTGATGTATATGAAGGACCCACGTACACGTAGGGTCCAACTCGTCAGGAATATTGCCAAATATTACCGCCGAGATGATAGGTTGGATTAGGTTATGTTATATTACGTTATTGATGTATATGAAGATCCCACGGAGACGCAGAGGCCAACTCGCCAGGTATGTGGTCAAATATTACCGCCGAGATGATAGGTTGGGTTAGGTTTGGTTATATTTCGTTATTAATGTATAGGAAGGTCCCACGGAGACGTAGAGTCCAACTCGCCAGGAATGTTGTGAAATATTACAGCCGCGACGTGAGATTGGGTTACGTTAGGTTATATTACGTTATTGACATATATAAAGGTCCCACGGAGACGTGGAGGCCAACTCGCCAGGAATGTTCTGAAATATTACCGCCGAGAGGTTAGGTTGGGTTAGGTTACGTTATATTACGTTATTGATGTACATGAGGGGCCCACGGAGACGTAGAGGCCAACAAGCCAGGAATGTTGCCAAATATTACCGCCGAGATGATAGGTTGGGTTAGGTTAGGTTATATTTCGTTATTGATGTATATGAAGGTCCCACGGAGACGTAGATGCCATCTCGCCGGGAATGTTGGTCAAATATTACAGCCGCGATGTTAGATTGGGTTAGGTTAGGTTATATTACGTTATTGTTGTATATAAAGGTCCCACGGAGACGTAGAGGCCAACTCGCCAGGAATGTTGTCAAATATTACCGCCGAGATGATAGGTTGGGTTAGGTTAGGTTATATTACGTCATTGATGTATATGAAGATCCCACGGAGACGCAGAGGCCAACTCGCCAGGTATGTGGTCAAATATTACAGCCGAGATGATAGGTTGGGTTAGGTTTGGTTATATTTCGTTATTAATGTATATAAAGGTCCCACGGAGACGTAGAGGCCAACTCGTCAGGAATGTTGTCAAATATTACCGCCGAGATGATAGGTTGGATTAGGTTAGGTTATATTAAGTTATTGTAGTATATGAAGATCCCACGGAGACGTAGAGGCCAACTCGCCAGGAATGTGGTCAAATATTACCGCCGAGATGATAGGTCGGGTTAGGTTTGGTTATATTACGTCATTGATGTATATGAAGATCCCACGGAGACGCAGAGGCCAACTCGCCAGGTATGTGGTCAAATAATACCGCCGAGATAATAGGTTGGGTTAGGTTTCGTTATATTACGTTATTGACGTATATAAAGGTCCCCCGGAGACGTAGAGGCCAACTCGCCAGGAATGTTGTCAAATATTACCGCCGAGATGATAGGTTGGATTAGGTTAGGTTATATTAAGTTATTGAAGTATATGAAGATCCCACGGAGACGCAGAGGCCAACTCGCCAGGTATGTGGTCAAATATTACCGCCGAGATGATAGGTCGGGTTAGGTTTGGTTATATTTCGTTATTAATGTATATGAAGGTCCCACGGAGACGTAGAGTCCAACTCGCCAGGAATGTTGTCAAATATTACAGCCGCGATGTTAGATTGGGTTACGTTAGGTTATATTACGTTATTGACGTATATAAAGGTCCCACGGAGACGTAGAGGCCAACTCGCCAGGAATGTTGTCAAATATTACCGCCGAGATGATAGGTTGGGTTAGGTTAGGTTATATTAAGTTATTGACGTATATAAACGTCCCACGGAGACGTAGAGGCCAACTCGCCAGGAATGTTGCCAAATATTACCGCCGAAATGTTAGGTTGGGTTAGGTTAGGTTATATTACGTTATTGATGTATATGAAGATCCTACGGAGACGCAGAGGCCAACTCGCCAGGTATGTGGTCAAATATTACCGCCGAGATGATAGGTTGGGTTAGGTTTGGTTATATTACGTTATTGACGTATATAAAGGTCCCACGGAGACGTAGAGGCCAACTCGCCAGGAATGTTGTCAAATATTACCGCCGAGATGATAGGTTGGGTTAGGTTAGGTTATATTACGTCATTGATGTATATGAAGATCCCACGGAGACGCAGAGGCCAACTCGCCAGGTATGTGGTCAAATATTACAGCCGAGATGATAGGTTGGGTTAGGTTTGGTTATATTTCGTTATTAATGTATATAAAGGTCCCACGGAGACGTAGAGGCCAACTCGTCAGGAATGTTGTCAAATATTACCGCCGAGATGATAGGTTGGATTAGGTTAGGTTATATTAAGTTATTGATGTATATGAAGATCCCACGGAGACGCAGAGGCCAACTCGCCAGGTATGTGGTCAAATATTACCGCCGAGATGATAGGTTGGGTTAGGTTTGGTTATATTTCGTTATTAATGTATAGGAAGGTCCCACGGAGACGTAGAGTCCAACTCGCCAGGAATGTTGTCAAATAATAGCGCCGAGAGGTTAGGTTGGGTCAGGTTAGGTTATATTACGTTATTGATGTATATGAAGATCCCACGGAGACGTAGATGCCATCTCGCCGGGAATGCTGTCAAATAATAGCGCCGAGAGGTTAGGTTGGGTCAGGTTAGGTTATATTACGTTATTGATGTATATGAAGATCCCACGGAGACGTAGAGGCCAACTCGCCAGGTATGTGGTCAAATATTACCGCCGAGATGATAGGTTGGCTTATGTTAGGTTATATTTCGTTATTGATGTATATGAAGGTCCCACGGAGACGTAGAGGCCAACTTGCCAGGAATGTAGGTCAAATATTACAGCCGCGACGTTAGATTGGGTTAGGTTAGGTTATATTACGTTATTGTTGTATATAAAGGTCCCACGGAGACGTAGAGGCCAACTCGCCAGGAATGTTGTCAAATATTACCGCCGAGATGATAGGTTGGGTTAGGTTTGGTTATATTACGTTATTGATGTATATGAAGGACCCACGTAGACGTAGGGGCCAACTCGTCAGGAATATTGTCAAATATTACCGCCGAGATGATAGGTTGGATTAGGTTAGGTCATATTACGTTATTGATGTATATAAAGGTCCCACGGAGACGTAGATGCCAACAAGCCAGGAATGTTGCCAAATATTACCGCCGAAATGTTAGGTTGGGTTAGGTTAGGTTATATTACGTTATTGATGTATATAAAGGTCCCACGGAGACGTAGAGGCCAACTCGTCAGGAATATTCTCAAATATTACCGCCGAGATGATAGGTTGGATTAGGTTAGGTTATATTAAGTTATTGGTGTATATGAAGATCCCACGGAGACGCAGAGGCCAACTCGCCAGGAATGTAGGCCAAATATTACAGCCGCGATGTTACATTGTGTTAGGGTAGGTTATATTACGTTATTGTTGTATACAAAGGTCCCACGGAGACGTAGAGGCCAACTCGCCAGGAATGTTGTCAAATATTACCGCCGAGATGATAGGTTGGGTTAGGTTAGGTTACATTACGTCATTGCTGTATATGAAGATCCCACGGAGACGCAGAGGCCAACTCGCCAGGTATGTGGGCAAATATTACAGCCGAGATGATAGGTTGGGTTAGGTTTGGTTATATTTCGTTATTAATGTATATAAAGGTCCCACGGAGACGTAGAGGCCAACTCGTCAGGAATGTTGTCAAATATTACCGCCGAGATGATAGGTTGGGTTAGGTTAGGTTATATTAAGTTATTGACGTATATAAACGTCCCACGGAGACGTAGAGGCCAACTCGCCAGGAATGTTGTCAAATATTACGGCCGAGATGATAGGTTGGATTAGGTTAGGTTATATTACGTTATTGATGTATATAAAGGTCCCACGGAGACGTAGATGCCAACAAGCCAGGAATGTTGCCAAATATTACCGCCGAAATGTTAGGTTGGGTTAGGTTAGGTTATATTACGTTATTGATGTATATAAAGGTCCCACGGAGACGTAGAGGCCAACTCGACAGGAATATTGTCAAATATTACCGCCGAGATGATAGGTTGGATTAGGTTAGGTTATATTAAGTTATTGATGTATATGAAGATCCCACGGAGACGCAGAGGCCAACTCGCCAGGTATGTGGTCAAATATTACCGCCGAGATGATAGGTTGGGTTAGGTTTGGTTATATTTCGTTATTAATGTATAGGAAGGTCCCACGGAGACGTAGAGTCCAACTCGCCAGGAATGTTGTGAAATATTACAGCCGCGATGTTAGATTGGGTTAGGTTAGGTTATATTACGTTATTGATGTATACAAAAATCCCACGGTGACGTAGAGGCCAACAAGCCGGGAATGTTGCCAAATATTACCGCCGAGATGTTAGGATGGGTTAGGTTATGTTATATTACGCTTTTGATGTATATAAAGGTCCCACGGAGACGTAGAGGCCAACTCGCCAGGAATGTTGTCAAATATTACCGCCGAAATGTTAGGTTGGGTTAGGTTAGGTTATATTACGTTCTTGATGTATGTAAAGTTCCCACGCAGACGTAGAGGCCAACCCGCCAGGAATGTTGTCAAATATTACCGCCGAGATGACAGGTTGGGTTAGGTTAGGTTATATTACGTTCTCGATGTATATAAAGGTCCCACGCAGACGTAGAGGCCAACCCGCCAGGAATGTTGTCAAATATTACCGCCGATATGATAGGTTGGGTTAGGTTAGGTTATATTTCGTTATTGATGTATATGAAGGTCCCACGGAGACGTAGAGGCCAACATGCCAGGAATGTTGTCAAATATTACAGCCGCGATGTTAGATTGGGCTAGGTTAGGTTATATTACGTTATTGATGTATATAAAGGTCCCACGGAGACGTAGAGGCCAACAAGCCAGGAATGTTGCCAAATATTACCGCCGAGATGATAGGTTGGGTTAGGTTAGGTTATATTTCGTTACTGATGTATATGAAGGTCCCACGGAGACGTAGATGCCAACTCGCCTGGAATGCTGTCAAATAATAGCGCCGAGAGGTTAGGTTGGGTCAGGTTAGGTTATATTACGTTATTGATGTATATGAAGATCCCACGGAGATGTAGAGGCCAACTCGCCAGGTATGTGGTCAAATATTACCGCCGAGATGATAGGTTGGATTAGGTTAGGTTATATTAAGTTATTGATGTATATGAAGATCCCACGGAGACGCAGAGGCCAACTCGCCAGGAATGTAGGTCAAATATTACAGCCGCGATGTTAGATCGGGTTAGGTTAGGTTATATTACGTTATTGTTGTATATAAAGGTCCCACGGAGACGTAGAGGCCAACTCGCCAGGAATGTTGTCAAATATTACCGCCGAGATGATAGGTTGGGTTAGGTTTGGTTATATTACGTTATTGATGTATATGAAGGACCCACGTACACGTAGGGGCCAACTCGTCAGGAATATTGTCAAATATTACCGCCGAGATGATAGGTTGGATTAGGTTATGTTATATTACGTTATTGATGTATATGAAGATCCCACGGAGACGCAGAGGCCAACTCGCCAGGTATGTGGTCAAATATTACCGCCGAGATGATAGGTTGGGTTAGGTTTGGTTATATTTCGTTATTAATGTATAGGAAGGTCCCACGGAGACGTAGAGTCCAACTCGCCAGGAATGTTGTGAAATATTACAGCCGCGACGTGAGATTGGGTTACGTTAGGTTATATTACGTTATTGACATATATAAAGGTCCCACGGAGACGTGGAGGCCAACTCGCCAGGAATGTTCTGAAATATTACCGCCGAGAGGTTAGGTTGGGTTAGGTTACGTTATATTACGTTATTGATGTACATGAGGGGCCCACGGAGACGTAGAGGCCAACAAGCCAGGAATGTTGCCAAATATTACCGCCGAGATGATAGGTTGGGTTAGGTTAGGTTATATTTCGTTATTGATGTATATGAAGGTCCCACGGAGACGTAGATGCCATCTCGCCGGGAATGTTGGTCAAATATTACAGCCGCGATGTTAGATTGGGTTAGGTTAGGTTATATTACGTTATTGTTGTATATAAAGGTCCCACGGAGACGTAGAGGCCAACTCGCCAGGAATGTTGTCAAATATTACCGCCGAGATGATAGGTTGGGTTAGGTTAGGTTATATTACGTCATTGATGTATATGAAGATCCCACGGAGACGCAGAGGCCAACTCGCCAGGTATGTGGTCAAATATTACAGCCGAGATGATAGGTTGGGTTAGGTTTGGTTATATTTCGTTATTAATGTATATAAAGGTCCCACGGAGACGTAGAGGCCAACTCGTCAGGAATGTTGTCAAATATTACCGCCGAGATGATAGGTTGGATTAGGTTAGGTTATATTAAGTTATTGTAGTATATGAAGATCCCACGGAGACGTAGAGGCCAACTCGCCAGGAATGTGGTCAAATATTACCGCCGAGATGATAGGTCGGGTTAGGTTTGGTTATATTACGTCATTGATGTATATGAAGATCCCACGGAGACGCAGAGGCCAACTCGCCAGGTATGTGGTCAAATAATACCGCCGAGATAATAGGTTGGGTTAGGTTTCGTTATATTACGTTATTGACGTATATAAAGGTCCCCCGGAGACGTAGAGGCCAACTCGCCAGGAATGTTGTCAAATATTACCGCCGAGATGATAGGTTGGATTAGGTTAGGTTATATTAAGTTATTGAAGTATATGAAGATCCCACGGAGACGCAGAGGCCAACTCGCCAGGTATGTGGTCAAATATTACCGCCGAGATGATAGGTCGGGTTAGGTTTGGTTATATTTCGTTATTAATGTATATGAAGGTCCCACGGAGACGTAGAGTCCAACTCGCCAGGAATGTTGTCAAATATTACAGCCGCGATGTTAGATTGGGTTACGTTAGGTTATATTACGTTATTGACGTATATAAAGGTCCCACGGAGACGTAGAGGCCAACTCGCCAGGAATGTTGTCAAATATTACCGCCGAGATGATAGGTTGGGTTAGGTTAGGTTATATTAAGTTATTGACGTATATAAACGTCCCACGGAGACGTAGAGGCCAACTCGCCAGGAATGTTGTCAAATATTACGGCCGAGATGATAGGTTGGGTTAGGTTAGGTTATATTACGTCATTGATGTATATGAAGATCCTACGGAGACGCAGAGGCCAACTCGCCAGGTATGTGGTCAAATATTACCGCCGAGATGATAGGTTGGGTTAGGTTTGGTTATATTACGTTATTGACGTATATAAAGGTCCCACGGAGACGTAGAGGCCAACTCGCCAGGAATGTTGTCAAATATTACCGCCGAGATGATAGGTTGGGTTAGGTTAGGTTATATTACGTCATTGATGTATATGAAGATCCCACGGAGACGCAGAGGCCAACTCGCCAGGTATGTGGTCAAATATTACAGCCGAGATGATAGGTTGGGTTAGGTTTGGTTATATTTCGTTATTAATGTATATAAAGGTCCCACGGAGACGTAGAGGCCAACTCGTCAGGAATGTTGTCAAATATTACCGCCGAGATGATAGGTTGGATTAGGTTAGGTTATATTAAGTTATTGTAGTATATTAAGATCCCACGGAGACGTAGAGGCCAACTCGCCAGGAATGTTGTCAAATATTACGGCCGAGATGATAGGTTGGGTTAGGTTAGGTTATATTACGTCATTGATGTATATGAAGGTCCCACGGAGACGTAGATGCCATCTCGCCGGGAATGCTGTCAAATAATAGCGCCGAGAGGTTAGGTTGGGTCAGGTTAGGTTATATTACGTTATTGATGTATATGAAGATCCCACGGAGACGTAGATGCCATCTCGCCGGGAATGCTGTCAAATAATAGCGCCGAGAGGTTAGGTTGGGTCAGGTTAGGTTATATTACGTTATTGATGTATATGAAGATCCCACGGAGACGTAGAGGCCAACTCGCCAGGTATGTGGTCAAATATTACCGCCGAGATGATAGGTTGGGTTATGTTAGGTTATATTTCGTTATTGATGTATATGAAGGTCCCACGGAGACGTAGAGGCCAACTTGCCAGGAATGTAGGTCAAATATTACAGCCGCGACGTTAGATTGGGTTAGGTTAGGTTATATTACGTTATTGTTGTATATAAAGGTCCCACGGAGACGTAGAGGCCAACTCGCCAGGAATGTTGTCAAATATTACCGCCGAGATGATAGGTTGGGTTAGGTTTGGTTATATTACGTTATTGATGTATATGAAGGACCCACGTAGACGTAGGGGCCAACTCGTCAGGAATATTGTCAAATATTACCGCCGAGATGATAGGTTGGATTAGGTTAGGTCATATTACGTTATTGATGTATATAAAGGTCCCACGGAGACGTAGATGCCAACAAGCCAGGAATGTTGCCAAATATTACCGCCGAAATGTTAGGTTGGGTTAGGTTAGGTTATATTACGTTATTGATGTATATAAAGGTCCCACGGAGACGTAGAGGCCAACTCGTCAGGAATATTCTCAAATATTACCGCCGAGATGATAGGTTGGATTAGGTTAGGTTATATTAAGTTATTGGTGTATATGAAGATCCCACGGAGACGCAGAGGCCAACTCGCCAGGAATGTAGGCCAAATATTACAGCCGCGATGTTACATTGTGTTAGGGTAGGTTATATTACGTTATTGTTGTATATAAAGGTCCCACGGAGACGTAGAGGCCAACTCGCCAGGAATGTTGTCAAATATTACCGCCGAGATGATAGGTTGGGTTAGGTTAGGTTACATTACGTCATTGCTGTATATGAAGATCCCACGGAGACGCAGAGGCCAACTCGCCAGGTATGTGGGCAAATATTACAGCCGAGATGATAGGTTGGGTTAGGTTTGGTTATATTTCGTTATTAATGTATATAAAGGTCCCACGGAGACGTAGAGGCCAACTCGTCAGGAATGTTGTCAAATATTACCGCCGAGATGATAGGTTGGGTTAGGTTAGGTTATATTAAGTTATTGACGTATATAAACGTCCCACGGAGACGTAGAGGCCAACTCGCCAGGAATGTTGTCAAATATTACGGCCGAGATGATAGGTTGGGTTAGGTTAGGTTATATTACGTCATTGATGTATATGAAGATCCCACGGAGACGCAGAGGCCAACTCGCCAGGTATGTGGTCAAATATTACCGCCGAGATGATAGGTTGGGTTAGGTTTCGTTATATTACGTTATTGACGTATATAAAGGTCCCACGGAGACGTAGAGGCCAACTCGCCAGGAATGTTGTCAAATATTACCGCCGAGATGATAGGTTGGATTAGGTTAGGTTATATTAAGTTATTGAAGTATATGAAGATCCCACGGAGACGCAGAGGCCAACTCGCCAGGTATGTGGTCAAATATTACCGCCGAGATGATAGGTCGGGTTAGGTTTGGTTATATTTCGTTATTAATGTATATGAAGGTCCCACGGAGACGTAGAGTCCAACTCGCCAGGAATGTTGTCAAATATTACAGCCGCGATGTTAGATTGGGTTACGTTAGGTTATATTACGTTATTGACGTATATAAAGGTCCCACGGAGACGTAGAGGCCAACTCGCCAGGAATGTTGTCAAATATTACCGCCGAGATGATAGGTTGGGTTAGGTTAGGTTATATTAAGTTATTGACGTATATAAAGGTCCCACGGAGACGCAGAGGCCAACTCGCCAGGAATGTTGTCAAATATTACCGCCGAGATGATAGGTTGGGTTAGGTTAGGTTATATTAAGTTATTGACGTATATAAACGTCCCACGGAGACGTAGAGGCGAACTCGCCAGGAATGTTGTCAAATATTACGGCCGAGATGATAGGTTGGGTTAGGTTAGGTTATATTACGTCATTGATGTATATGAAGATCCTACGGAGACGCAGAGGCCAACTCGCCAGGTATGTGGTCAAATATTACCGCCGAGATGATAGGTTGGGTTAGGTTTGGTTATATTACGTTATTGACGTATATAAAGGTCCCACGGAGACGTAGAGGCCAACTCGCCAGGAATGCTCTCAAATAATAGCGCCGAGAGGTTAGGTTGGGTCAGGTTAGGTTATATTACGTTATTGATGTATGTGAAGATCCCACGGAGACGTAGAGGCCAACTCGCCAGGAATGTTGTCAAATATTACCGCCGAGATGATAGGTTGGGTTAGGTTAGGTTATATTACGTCATTGATGTATATGAAGATCCCACGGAGACGCAGAGGCCAACTCGCCAGGTATGTTGTCAAATATTACAGCCGCGATGTTAGATTGGGTTACGTTAGGTTATGTTACGTTATTGACGTATATAATGGTCCCACGGAGACGTAGATGCCAACTCGCCAGGAATGTTGTCAAATATTACGGCCGAGATGATAGGTTGGGTTAGGTTAGGTTATATTACGTCATTGATGTATATGAAGATCCCACGGAGACGCAGAGGCCAACTCGCCAGGTATGTGGTCAAATATTACCGCCGCGATGTTAGATTGGGTTAGGGTAGGTTATATTACGTTATTGTTGTATATAAAGGTCCCACGGAGACGTAGAGGCCAACTCGCCAGGAATGTTGTCAAATATTACGGCCGAGATGATAGGTTGGGTTAGGTTAGGTTATATTACGTCATTGATGTATATGAAGGTCCCACGGAGACGTAGATGCCATCTCGCCGGGAATGCTGTCAAATAATAGCGCCGAGAGGTTAGGTTGGGTCAGGTTAGGTTATATTACGTTATTGATGTATATGAAGATCCCACGGAGACGTAGATGCCATCTCGCCGGGAATGCTGTCAAATAATAGCGCCGAGAGGTTAGGTTGGGTCAGGTTAGGTTATATTACGTTATTGATGTATATGAAGGTCCCACGGAGACGTAGAGGCCAACTCGCCAGGTATGTGGTCAAATATTACCGCCGATATGATAGGTTGGGTTATGTTAGGTTATATTTCGTTATTGATGTATATGAAGGTCCCACGGAGACGTAGAGGCCAACTTGCCAGGAATGTAGGTCAAATATTACAGCCGCGACGTTAGATTGGGTTAGGTTAGGTTATATTACGTTATTGTTGTATATAAAGGTCCCACGGAGACGTAGAGGCCAACTCGCCAGGAATGTTGTCAAATATTACCGCCGAGATGATAGGTTGGGTTAGGTTTGGTTATATTACGTTATTGATGTATATGAAGGACCCACGTAGACGTAGGGGCCAACTCGTCAGGAATATTGTCAAATATTACCGCCGAGATGATAGGTTGGATTAGGTTAGGTCATATTACGTTATTGATGTATATAAAGGTCCCACGGAGACGTAGATGCCAACAAGCCAGGAATGTTGCCAAATATTACCGCCGAAATGTTAGGTTGGGTTAGGTTAGGTTATATTACGTTATTGATGTATATAAAGGTCCCACGGAGACGTAGAGGCCAACTCGTCAGGAATATTGTCAAATATTACCGCCGAGATGATAGGTTGGATTAGGTTAGGTTATATTAAGTTATTGGTGTATATGAAGATCCCACGGAGACGCAGAGGCCAACTCGCCAGGAATGTAGGCCAAATATTACAGCCGCGATGTTACATTGTGTTAGGGTAGGTTATATTACGTTATTGTTGTATATAAAGGTCCCACGGAGACGTAGAGGCCAACTCGCCAGGAATGTTGTCAAATATTACCGCCGAGATGATAGGTTGGGTTAGGTTAGGTTACATTACGTCATTGATGTATATGAAGATCCCACGGAGACGCAGAGGCCAACTCGCCAGGTATGTGGGCAAATATTACAGCCGAGATGATAGGTTGGGTTAGGTTTGGTTATATTTCGTTATTAATGTATATAAAGGTCCCACGGAGACGTAGAGGCCAACTCGTCAGGAATGTTGTCAAATATTACCGCCGAGATGATAGGTTGGATTAGGTTAGGTTATATTAAGTTATTGTAGTATATGAAGATCCCACGGAGACGTAGAGGCCAACTCGCCAGGAATGTGGTCAAATATTACCGCCGAGATGATAGGTCGGGTTAGGTTTGGTTATATTTCGTTATTAATGTATATGAAGGTCCCACGGAGACGTAGAGTCCAACTCGCCAGGAATGTTGTCAAATATTACAGCCGCGATGTTAGATTGGGTTACGTTAGGTTATGTTACGTTATTGACGTATATAAAGGTCCCACGGAGACGTAGATGCCAACTCGCCAGGAATGTTGTCAAATATTACGGCCGAGATGATAGGTTGGGTTAGGTTAGGTTATATTACGTCATTGATGTATATGAAGAACCCACGGAGACGCAGAGGCCAACTCGCCAGGTATGTGGTCAAATATTACCGCCGAGATGATAGGTTGGGTTAGGTTTCGCTATATTACGTTATTGACGTATATAAAGGTCCCACGGAGACGTAGAGGCCAACTCGCCAGGAATGTTGTCAAATATTACCTCCGAGATGATAGGTTGGATTAGGTTAGGTTATATTAAGTTATTGAAGTATATGAAGATCCCACGGAGACGCAGAGGCCAACTCGCCAGGTATGTGGTCAAATATTACCGCCGAGATGATAGGTCGGGTTAGGTTTGGTTATATTTCGTTATTAATGTATATGAAGGTCCCACGGAGACGTAGAGTCCAACTCGCCAGGAATGTTGTCAAATATTACAGCCGCGATGTTAGATTGGGTTACGTTAGGTTATATTACGTTATTGACGTATATAAAGGTCCCACGGAGACGTAGAGGCCAACTCGCCAGGAATGTTGTCAAATATTACCGCCGAGATGATAGGTTGGGTTAGGTTAGGTTATATTAAGTTATTGACGTATATAAAGGTCCCACGGAGACGCAGAGGCCAACTCGCCAGGAATGTTGTCAAATATTACGGCCGAGATGATAGGTTGGGTTAGGTTAGGTTATATTACGTCATTGATGTATATGAAGATCCTACGGAGTCGCAGAGGCCAACTCGCCAGGTATGTGGTCAAATATTACCGCCGAGATGATAGGTTGGGTTAGGTTTGGTTATATTACGTTATTGACGTATATAAAGGTCCCACGGAGACGTAGAGGCCAACTCGCCAGGAATGTTGTCAAATATTACCGCCGAGATGATAGGTTGGGTTAGGTTAGGTTATATTTCGTTACTGATGTATATGAAGGTCCCACGGAGACGTAGATGCCAACTCGCCGGGAATGCTGTCAAATATTACCGCCGCGATGTTAGATTGGGTTAGGTTAGGTTAGATTACGTTATTGTCGTATATAAATGTCCCACGGAGACGTAGAGGCCAACATGCCAGGAATGTTGGTCAAATATTACAGCCGCGATGTTAGATTGGGTTAGGTTAGGTTATATTACGTTATTGTTGTATGTAAAGGTCCCACGGAGACGTAGACGCCAACTCGCCAGGAATGTTGTCAAATATTACCGCCGAGATGATAGGTTGGGTTAGGTTAGGTTATATTACGTCATTGATGTATATGAAGATCCCACGTAGACGCAGAGGCCAACTCGCCAGGAATGTAGGTCAAATATTACAGCCGCGATGTTAGATTGGGTTAGGGTAGGTTATATTACGTTATTGTTGTATATAAAGGTCCCACGGAGACGTAGAGGCCAACTCGCCAGGAATGTTGTCAAATATTACGGCCGAGATGATAGGTTGGGTTAGGTTAGGTTATATTACGTCATTGATGTATATAAAGGTCCCACGGAGACGTAGATGCCATCTCGCCGGGAATGCTGTCAAATAATAGCGCCGAGAGGTTAGGTTGGGTCAGGTTAGGTTATATTACGTTATTGATGTATATGAAGATCCCACGGAGACGTAGATGCCATCTCGCCGGGAATGCTGTCAAATAATAGCGCCGAGAGGTTAGGTTGGGTCAGGTTAGGTTATATTACGTTATTGATGTATATGAAGATCCCACGGAGACGTAGAGGCCAACTCGCCAGGTATGTGGTCAAATATTACCGCCGAGATGATAGGTTGGGTTATGTTAGGTTATATTTCGTTATTGATGTATATGAAGGTCCCACGGTGACGTAGAGGCCAACTTGCCAGGAATGTAGGTCAAATATTACAGCCGCGACGTTAGATTGGGTTAGGTTAGGTTATATTACGTTATTGTTGTATATAAAGGTCCCACGGAGACGTAGAGGCCAACTCGCCAGGAATGTTGTCAAATATTACCGCCGAGATGATAGGTTGGGTTAGGTTTGGTTATATTACGTTATTGATGTATATGAAGGACCCACGTAGACGTAGGGGCCAACTCGTCAGGAATATTGTCAAATATTACCGCCGAGATGATAGGTTGGATTAGGTTAGGTCATATTACGTTATTGATGTATATAAAGGTCCCACGGAGACGTAGATGCCAACAAGCCAGGAATGTTGCCAAACATTACCGCCGAAATGTTAGGTTGGGTTATGTTAGGTTATATTACGTTATTGATGTATATAAAGGTCCCACGGAGCCGTAGAGTCCAACTCGCCAGGAATGTTGTCAAATATTACAGCCGCGATGTTAGATTGGGTTACGTTAGGTTATATTTCGTTACTGATGTATATGAAGGTCCCACGGAGACGTAGATGCCAACTCGCCGGGAATGCTGTCAAATATTACCGCCGCGATGTTAGATTGGGTTAGGTTAGGTTAGATTACGTTATTGTCGTATATAAATGTCCCACGGAGACGTAGAGGCCAACATGCCAGGAATGTTGGTCAAATATTACAGCCGCGATGTTAGATTGGGTTAGGTTAGGTTATATTACGTTATTGTTGTATGTAAAGGTCCCACGGAGACGTAGACGCCAACTCGCCAGGAATGTTGTCAAATATTACCGCCGAGATGATAGGTTGGGTTAGGTTAGGTTATATTACGTCATTGATGTATATGAAGATCCCACGTAGACGCAGAGGCCAACTCGCCAGGAATGTAGGTCAAATATTACAGCCGCGATGTTAGATTGGGTTAGGGTAGGTTATATTACGTTATTGTTGTATATAAAGGTCCCACGGAGACGTAGAGGCCAACTCGCCAGGAATGTTGTCAAATATTACGGCCGAGATGATAGGTTGGGTTAGGTTAGGTTATATTACGTCATTGATGTATATAAAGGTCCCACGGAGACGTAGATGCCATCTCGCCGGGAATGCTGTCAAATAATAGCGCCGAGAGGTTAGGTTGGGTCAGGTTAGGTTATATTACGTTATTGATGTATATGAAGATCCCACGGAGACGTAGATGCCATCTCGCCGGGAATGCTGTCAAATAATAGCGCCGAGAGGTTAGGTTGGGTCAGGTTAGGTTATATTACGTTATTGATGTATATGAAGATCCCACGGAGACGTAGAGGCCAACTCGCCAGGTATGTGGTCAAATATTACCGCCGAGATGATAGGTTGGGTTATGTTAGGTTATATTTCGTTATTGATGTATATGAAGGTCCCACGGTGACGTAGAGGCCAACTTGCCAGGAATGTAGGTCAAATATTACAGCCGCGACGTTAGATTGGGTTAGGTTAGGTTATATTACGTTATTGTTGTATATAAAGGTCCCACGGAGACGTAGAGGCCAACTCGCCAGGAATGTTGTCAAATATTACCGCCGAGATGATAGGTTGGGTTAGGTTTGGTTATATTACGTTATTGATGTATATGAAGGACCCACGTAGACGTAGGGGCCAACTCGTCAGGAATATTGTCAAATATTACCGCCGAGATGATAGGTTGGATTAGGTTAGGTCATATTACGTTATTGATGTATATAAAGGTCCCACGGAGACGTAGATGCCAACAAGCCAGGAATGTTGCCAAACATTACCGCCGAAATGTTAGGTTGGGTTATGTTAGGTTATATTACGTTATTGATGTATATAAAGGTCCCACGGAGCCGTAGAGTCCAACTCGCCAGGAATGTTGTCAAATATTACAGCCGCGATGTTAGATTGGGTTACGTTAGGTTATGTTACGTTATTGACGTATATAAAGGTCCCACGGAGACGTAGATGCCAACTCGCCAGGAATGTTGTCAAATATTACGGCCGAGATGATAGGTTGGGTTAGGTTAGGTTATATTACGTCATTGATGTATATGAAGATCCCACGGAGACGCAGAGGCCAACTCGCCAGGTATGTGGTCAAATATTACCGCCGAGATGATAGGTTGGGTTAGGTTAGGTTATATTACGTCATTGATGTATATAAAGGTCCCACGGAGACGTAGATGCCATCTCGCCGGGAATGCTGTCAAATAATAGCGCCGAGAGGTTAGGTTGGGTCAGGTTAGGTTATATTACGTTATTGATGTATATGAAGATCCCACGGAGACGTAGATGCCATCTCGCCGGGAATGCTGTCAAATAATAGCGCCGAGAGGTTAGGTTGGGTCAGGTTAGGTTATATTACGTTATTGATGTATATGAAGATCCCACGGAGACGTAGAGGCCAACTCGCCAGGTATGTGGTCAAATATTACGGCCGAGATGATAGGTTGGGTTATGTTAGGTTATATTTCGTTATTGATGTATATGAAGGTCCCACGGAGACGTAGAGGCCAACTTGCCAGGAATGTAGGTCAAATATTACAGCCGCGATGTTAGATTGGGTTAGGTTAGGTTATCTTACGTTATTGTTGTATATAAAGGTCCCACGGAGACGTAGAGGCCAACTCGCCAGGAATGTTGTCAAATATTACCGCCGAGATGATAGGTTGGGTTAGGTTTGGTTATATTACGTTATTGATGTATATGAAGGACCCACGTAGACGTAGGGGCCAACTCGTCAGGAATATTGTCAAATATTACCGCCGAGATGATAGGTTGGATTAGGTTAGGTCATATTACGTTATTGATGTATATAAAGGTCCCACGGAGACGTAGATGCCAACAAGCCAGGAATGTTGCCAAATATTACCGCCGAAATGTTAGGTTGGGTTATGTTAGGTTATATTACGTTATTGATGTATATAAAGGTCCCACGGAGACGTAGAGGCCAACTCGTCAGGAATATTGTCAAATATTACCGCCGAGATGATAGGTTGGATTAGGTTAGGTTATATTAAGTTATTGGTGTATATGAAGATCCCACGGAGACGCAGAGGCCAACTCGCCAGGAATGTAGGTCAAATATTACAGCCGCGATGTTAGATTGGGTTAGGGTAGGTTATATTACGTTATTGTTGTATATAAAGGTCCCACGGAGACGTAGAGGCCAACTCGCCAGGAATGTTGTCAAATATTACCGCCGAGATGATAGGTTGGGTTAGGTTTGGTTATATTACGTTATTGATATATATGAAGGACCCACGTACACGTAGGGGCCAACTCGTCAGGAATATTGTCAAATATTACCGCCGAGATGATAGGTTGGATTAGGTTATGTTATATTACGTTATTGATGTATATGAAGATCCCACGGAGACGCAGAGGCCAACTTGCCAGGAATGTAGGTCAAATATTACCGCCGAGATGATAGGTTGGGTTAGGTTTGGTTATATTTCGTTATTAATGTATAGGTAGGTCCCACGGAGACGTAGAGGCCAACTCGCCAGGAATGTTGTCAAATATTACCGCCGCGACGTGAGATTGGGTTACGTTAGGTTATATTACGTTATTGACATATATAAAGGTCCCACGGAGACGTGGAGGCCAACTCGCCAGGAATGTTCTGAAATATTACCGCCGAGATGTTAGGTTGGGTTAGGTTACGTTATATTACGTTATTGATGTACATGAGGGGCCCACGGAGACGTAGAGGCCAACAACCCAGGAATGTTGCCAAATATTACCGCCGAGATGATAGGTTGGGTTAGGTTAGGTTATATTACGTCATTGATGTATATGAAGATCCCACGGAGACGCAGAGGCCAACTCGCCAGGTATGTGGTCAAATATTACAGCCGAGATGATAGGTTGGGTTAGGTTTGGTTATATTTCGTTATTAATGTATATAATGGTCCCACGGAGACGTAGAGGCCAACTCGTCAGGAATGTTGTCAAATATTACCGCCGAGATGATAGGTTGGATTAGGTTAGGTTATATTAAGTTTTGTAGTATATGAAGATCCCACGGAGACGTAGAGGCCAACTCGCCAGGAATGTGGTCAAATATTACCGCCGAGATGATAGGTCGGGTTAGGTTTGGTTATATTTCGTTATTAATGTATATGAAGGTCCCACGGAGACGTAGAGTCCAACTCGCCAGGAATGTTGTCAAATATTACAGCCGCGATGTTAGATTGGGTTACGTTAGGTTATGTTACGTTATTGACGTATATAAAGGTCCCACGGAGACGTAGATGCCAACTCGCCAGGAATGTTGTCAAATATTACGGCCGAGATGATAGGTTGGGTTAGGTTAGGTTATATTACGTCATTGATGTATATGAAGATCCCACGGAGACGCAGAGGCCAACTCGCCAGGTATGTGGTCACATATTACCGCCGAGATGATAGGTTGGGTTAGGTTTCGTTATATTACGTTATTGACGTATATAAAGGTCCCACGGAGACGTAGAGGCCAACTCGCCAGGAATGTTGTCAAATATTACCGCCGAGATGATAGGTTGGATTAGGTTAGGTTATGTTAAGTTATTGAAGTATATGAAGATCCCACGGAGACGCAGAGGCCAACTCGCCAGGTATGTGGTCAAATATTACCGCCGAGATGATAGGTCGGGTTAGGTTTGGTTATATTTCGTTATTAATGTATATGAAGGTCCCACGGAGACGTAGAGTCCAACTCGCCAGGAATGTTGTCAAATATTACAGCTGCGATGTTAGATTGGGTTACGTTAGGTTATATTACGTTATTGACGTATATAAAGGTCCCACGGAGACGTAGAGGCCAACTCGCCAGGAATGTTGTCAAATATTACCGCCGAGATGATAGGTTGGGTTAGGTTAGGTTATATTAAGTTATTGACGTATATAAAGGTCCCACGGAGACGCAGAGGCCAACTCGCCAGGAATGTTGTCAAATATTACGGCCGAGATGATAGGTTGGGTTAGGTTAGGTTATATTACGTCATTGATGTATATGAAGATCCTACGGAGACGCAGAGGCCAACTCGCCAGGTATGTGGTCAAATATTACCGCCGAGATGATAGGTTGGGTTAGGTTTGGTTATATTACGTTATTGACGTATATAAAGGTCCCACGGAGACGTAGAGGCCAACTCGACAGGAATGTTGTCAAATAATAGCGCCGAGAGGTTAGGTTGGGTCAGGTTAGGTTATATTACGTTATTGATGTATATGAAGATCCCACGGAGACGTAGAGGCCAACTCGCCAGGTATGTGGTCAAATATTACCGCCGAGATGATAGGTTGGGTTATGTTAGGTTATATTTCGTTATTGATGTATATGAAGGTCCCACGGAGACGTAGAGGCCAACTTGCCAGGAATGTAGGTCAAATATTACAGCCGCGACGTTAGATTGGGTTAGGTTAGGTTATATTACGTTATTGTTGTATATAAAGGTCCCACGGAGACGTACAGGCCAACTCGCCAGGAATGTTGTCAAATATTACCGCCGAGATGATAGGTTGGGTTAGGTTTGGTTATATTACGTTATTGATGTATATGAAGGACCCACGTAGACGTAGGGGCCAACTCGTCAGGAATATTGTCAAATATTACCGCCGAGATGATAGGTTGGATTAGGTTAGGTCATATTACGTTATTGATGTATATAAAGGTCCCACGGAGACGTAGATGCCAACAAGCCAGGAATGTTGCCAAATATTACCGCCGAAATGTTAGGTTGGGTTAGGTTAGGTTATATTACGTTATTGATGTATATAAAGGTCCCACGGAGACGTAGAGGCCAACTCGTCAGGAATATTGTCAAATATTACCGCCGAGATGATAGGTTGGGTTAGGTTAGGTTATATTACGTCATTGATGTATATGAAGATCCCACGGAGACGCAGAGGCCAACTCGCCAGGTATGTGGTCAAATATTACCGCCGAGATGATAGGTTGGGTTAGGTTTGGTTATATTACGTTATTGACGTATATAAAGGTCCCACGGAGACGTAGAGGCCAACTCGCCAGGAATGTTGTCAAATATTACCGCCGAGATGATAGGTTGGGTTAGGTTAGGTTATATTTCGTTACTGATGTATATGAAGGTCCCACGGAGACGTAGATGCCAACTCGCCGGGAATGCTGTCAAATATTACCGCCGCGATGTTAGATTGGGTTAGGGTAGGTTATATTACGTTATTGTTGTATATAAAGGTCCCACGGAGACGTAGAGGCCAACTCGCCAGGTATGTGGTCATATATTACCGCCGAGATGATAGGTTGGGTTGTGTTAGGTTATATTTCGTTATTGATGTATATGAAGGTCCCACGGAGACGTAGAGGCCAACTTGCCAGGAATGTAGGTCCAATATTACAGCCGCGACGTTAGATTGGGTTAGGATTGGTTATATTACGTTATTGATGTATATGAAGGACCCACGTAGACGTAGGGGCCAACTCGTCAGGAATATTGTCAAATATTACCGCCGAGATGATAGGTTGGAGTAGGTTAGGTCATATTACGTTATTGATGTATATAAAGGTCCCACGGAGACGTAGATGCCAACAAGCCAGGAATGTTGCCAAATATTACCGCCGAAATGTTAGGTTGGGTTAGGTTAGGTTATATTACGTTATTGATGTATATAAAGGTCCCACGGAGACGTAGAGGCCAACTCGTCAGGAATATTGTCAAATATTACCGCCGAGATGATAGGTTGGATTAGGTTAGGTTATATTAAGTTATTGATGTATATGACGATCCCACGGAGACGCAGAGGCCAACTCGCCAGGAATGTAGGTCAAATAACACCCGCGATGTTAGATTGGGTTAGGATAGGTTATATTACGTTATTGTTGTATATAAAGGTCCCACGGAGACGTAGAGGCCAACTCGCCAGGAATGTTGTCAAATATTACCGCCGAGATGATAGGTTGGGTTAGGTTTGGTTATATTACGTTATTGATGTATATGAAGGACCCACGTAGACGTAGGGGCCAACTCGTCAGGAATATTGTCAAATATTACCGCCGAGATGATAGGTTGGATTAGGTTAGGTTATATTACGTTATTGATGTATATGAAGATCCCACGGAGACGCAGAGGCCAACTCGCCAGGTATGTGGTCAAATATTACCGCCGAGATGATAGGTTGGGTTAGGTTTGGTTATATTTCGTTATTAATGTATAGGAAGGTCCCACGGAGACGTAGAGTCCAACTCGCCAGGAATGTTGTGAAATATTACAGCCGCGATGTGAGATTGGGTTACGTTAGGTTATATTACGTTATTGACATATATAAAGGTCCCACGGAGACGTGGAGGCCAAATCGCCAGGAATGGTCTGAAATATTACCGCCGAGAGGTTAGGTTGGGTTAGGTTACGTTATATTACGTTATTGATGTACATGAGGGGCCCACGGAGACGTAGAGGCCAACAAGCCAGGAATGTTGCCAAATATTACCGCCGAGATGATAGGTTGGGTTAGGTTAGGTTATATTTCGTTATTGATGTATATGAAGGTCCCACGGAGACGTAGATGCCATCTCGCCGGGAATGCTGTCAAATAATAGCGCCGAGAGGTTAGGTTGGGTCAGGTTAGGTTATATTACGTTATTGATGTATATGAAGATCCCACGGAGACGTAGAGGCCAACTCGCCAGGTATGTGGTCAAATATTACCGCCGAGATGATAGGTTGGGTTATGTTAGGTTATATTTCGTTATTGATGTATATGAAGGTCCCACGGAGACGTAGAGGCCAACTTGCCAGGAATGTAGGTCAAATATTACAGCCGCGACGTTAGATTGGGTTAGGTTAGGTTATATTACGTTATTGTTGTATATAAAGGTCCCACGGAGACGTAGAGGCCAACTCGCCAGGAATGTTGTCAAATATTACCGCCGAGATGATAGGTTGGGTTAGGTTTGGTTATATTACGTTATTGATGTATATGAAGGACCCACGTAGACGTAGGGGCCAACTCGTCAGGAATATTGTCAAATATTACCGCCGAGATGATAGGTTGGATTAGGTTAGGTCATATTACGTTATTGATGTATATAAAGGTCCCACGGAGACGTAGATGCCAACAAGCCAGGAATGTTGCCAAATATTACCGCCGAAATGTTAGGTTGGGTTAGGTTAGGTTATATTACGTTATTGATGTATATAAAGGTCCCACGGAGACGTAGAGGCCAACTCGTCAGGAATATTGTCAAATATTACCGCCGAGATGATAGGTTGGATTAGGTTAGGTTATATTAAGTTATTGATGTATATGAAGATCCCACGGAGACGCAGAGGCCAACTCGCCAGGAATGTAGGTCAAATATTACAGCCGCGATGTTAGATTGGGTTAGGTTATGTTATATTACGTTATTGTTGTATATAAAGGTCCCACGGAGATGTAGAGGCCAACTCGCCAGGAATGTTGTCAAATATTACCGCCGAGATGATAGGTTGGGTTAGGTTTGGTTATATTACGTTATTGATGTATATGGAAGACCCACGTAGACGTAGGGGCCAACTCGTCAGGAATATTGTCAAATATTACCGCCGAGATGATAGGTTGGATTAGGTTAGGTTATATTACGTTATTGATGTATATGAAGATCCCACGGAGACGCAGAGGCCAACTGGCCAGGTATGTGGTCAAATATTACCGCCGAGATGATAGGTTGGGTTAGGTTTAGTTATATTTCGTTATTAATGTATAGGAAGGTCCCACGGAGACGTAGAGTCCAACTCACCAGGAATGTTGTGAAATATTACAGCCGCGATGTGAGATTGGGTTACGTTAGGTTATATTACGTTATTGACATATATAAAGGTCCCACGGAGACGTGGAGACCAACTCGCCAGGAATGTTCTGAAATATTACCGCCGAGAGGTTAGGTTGGGTTAGGTTACGTTATATTACGTTATTGATGTACATGAGGGGCCCACGGAGACGTAGAGGCCAACAAGCGAGGAATGTTGCCAAATATTACCGCCGAGATGATAGGTTGGGTTAGGTTAGGTTATATTACGTTCTTGATGTATATAAAGGTCCCACGCAGACGTAGAGGCCAACTCGCCAGGAATGTTGTCAAATATTACCGCCGAGATGATAGGTTGGGTTAGGTTAGGTTATATTTCGTTATTGATGTATATGAAGGTCCCACGGAGACGTAGAGGCCAACTCGCCAAGATTGTTGCCAAATATTACCGCCGCGATGTTAGATTGGGTTAGGTTAGGTTAGATTACGTTATGGTCGTATATAGAGGTCCCACGGAGACGTAGAGGCCAACAAGCCAGGAATGTTGCCAAATATTACCGCCGAGATGTGAGGTTGGGTTAGGTTAGGTTATATTACGTTATTGATGTATATAAAGGTCCCACGGAGACGTAGAAGCCAAATCGCCAGGATTGTTGCCAAATATTACCGTCGCGATGTTAGATTGGGTTAGGTTAGGTTAGATTACGTTATTGTCGTATATAAAGGTCCCACGGAGACGTAGAGGCCAACTCGCCAGCAATGTTGTCAAATATTACCGTCGAGATGATAGGTTGGGTTAGGTTAGGTTATATTTCGTTATTGATGTATATGAAGGTCCCACGGAGACATAGAGGCCAACTCGCCAGGAATGTAGGTCAAATATTACAGCCGCGATGTTAGATTGGGTTAGGTTAGGTTATATTTCGTTATTAATGTGTATGAAGGTCCCACGGAGACGTAGAGGCCAACGCGCCAGGAATGTTGTCAAATATTACCGCCGAGATGACAGGTTGGGTTAGGTTAGGTTATATTACGTTATTGATGTATATAAAGCGCCCACGGAGACGTAGAGGCCAACTCGCCAGGTATGTGGTCAAATATTACCGCCGAGATGACAGGTTGGGTTAGGTTAGGTTATATTACGTTATTGATGTATATGAAGATCCCACGGAGACGCAGAGGCCAACTCGCCAGGTATGTGGTCAAATATTACCGCCGAGATGATAGGTCGGGTTAGGTTTGGTTATATTTCGTTATTAATGTGTATGAAGGTTCCACTGAGACGTAGAGTCCAACTCGCCAGGAATGTTGTCAAATATTACAGCCGCGATGTTAGATTGGGTTACGTTAGGTTATATTACGTTATTGACGTATATAAAGGTCCCACGGAGACGTAGAGGCCAACAAGCCAAGGATGTTGCCAAATATTACCGCCGAAATGTTAGGTTGGGTTAGGTTAGGTTATATTACTTTCTTGATGTATATAAAGGTCCCACGCAGACGTAGAGGCCAAACCGCCAGGAATGTTGTCAAATATTACCGCCGAGATGATAGGTTGGGTTAGGTTAGGTTATATTTCGTTATTGATGTATATGAAGGTCCCACGGAGACGTAGAGGCCAAGATGCCAGGAATGTTGTCAAATATTACAGCCGCGATGTTGGATTGGGTTAGGTTAGGTTAGATTACGTTATGGTCGTATATAGAGGTCCCACGGAGACGTAGAGGCCAACAAGCCAGGAATGTTGCCAAATATTACCGCCGAGATGTGAGGTTGGGTTAGGTTAGGTTATATTACGTTATTGATGTATATAAAGGTCCCACGGAGATGTAGAAGCCAACTCGCCAGGATTGTTGCCAAATATTACCGCCGCGATGTTAGATTGGGTTAGGTTAGGTTAGATTACGTTATTGTCGTATATAAAGGTCCCACGGAGACGTAGAGGCCAACATGCCAGGAATGTTGTCAAATATTACAGCCGCGATGTTAGATTGGGTTACGTTAGGTTATATTACGTTATTGACGTATATAAAGGTCCCACGGAGACGTAGAGGCCAACAAGCCAAGGATGTTGCCAAATATTACCGCCGAAATGTTAGGTTGGGTTAGGTTAGGTTATATTACTTTCTTGATGTATATAAAGGTCCCACGCAGACGTAGAGGCCAAACCGCCAGGAATGTTGTCAAATATTACCGCCGAGATGATAGGTTGGGTTAGGTTAGGTTATATTTCGTTATTGATGTATATGAAGGTCCCACGGAGACGTAGAGGCCAAGATGACAGGAATGTTGTCAAAGATTACAGCCGCGATGTTAGATTGGGTTAGGTTAGGTAATATTACGTTATTGATGTATATAAATGTCCCACGGAGACGTAGAGGCCAACAAGCCAGGAATGTTGCCAAATATTACCGCCGAGAGGATAGCTTGGGTTAGGTTAGGTTATATTTCGTTACTGATGGATATGAAGGTCCCACGGAGACGTAGATGCCAACTCGCCGGGAATGCTGTCAAATAATAGCGCCGAGAGGTTAGGTTGGGTCAGGTTAGGTTATATTACGTTATTGATGTATATGAAGGTCCCACGGAGACGTAGATGCCAACTCGCCGGGAATGCTGTCAAATAATAGCGCCGAGAGGTTAGGTTGGGTTAGGTTAGGTTATATTACGTTCTTGATGTATATAAAGGTCCTACGCAGACGTAGAGGCCAACCCGCCAGGAATGTTGTCAAATATTACCGCCGAGATGATAGGTTGGGTTAGGTTAGGTTATATTTCGTTATTGATGTATATGAAGGACCCACGTAGACGTAGGGGCCAACGCGTCAGGAATATTGTCAAATATTACCGCCGATATGATAGGTTGGATTAGGTTAGGTTATATTACGTTATTGGTGTATATAAAGGTCCAACGGAGACGTAGAGACCAACAAGCCAGGAATGTTGCCAAATATTACCGCCGAGATATGAGGTTGGGTTAGGTTAGGATATATTACGTTATTGATGTATATAAAGGTCCCACGGAGACGTAGAAGCCAACTCGCCAGGATTGTTGCCAAATATTACCGCCGCGATGTTAGATTGGATTAGGTTAGGTTAGATTACATTATTGTCGTATATAAAGGTCCCACGAAGACGTAGAGGCCAACATGCCAGGAATGTTGGTCAAATATTACAGCCGCGATGTTAGATTGAGTTAGGTTAGATTATATTACGTTATTGTTGTATATAAAGGTCCCACGGATACATAGAGGCCAACTCGTCAGGAATGTTGTCAAATATTACCGCCGAGATGATAAGTTGGGTTAGGTTAGGTTATATTACGTTATTGATGTATATGAAGATCCCACGGAGACGCAGAGGACAACTCGCCAGGTATGTGGTCAAATATTACCGCCGAGATATGAGGTTGGGTTAGGTTAGGATATATTACGTTATTGATGTATATAAAGGTCCCACGGAGACGTAGAAGCCAACTCGCCAGGATTGTTGCCAAATATTACCGCCGCGATGTTAGATTGGGTTAGGTTAGGTTAGATTACGTTATTGTCGTATATAAAGGTCCCACGGAGACGTAGAGGCCAACATGCCAGGAATGTTGTCAAATATTACAGCCGCGATGTTAGATTGGGTTACGTTAGGTTATATTACGTTATTGACGTATATAAAGGTCCCACGGAGACGTAGAGGCCAACAAGCCAAGGATGTGGCCAAATATTACCGCCGAAATGTTAGGTTGGGTTAGGTTAGGTTATATTACTTTCTTGATGTATATAAAGGTCCCACGCAGACGTAGAGGCCAAACCGCCAGAAATGTTGTCAAATATTACCGCCTAGATGATAGGTTGGGTTAGGTTAGGTTATATTTCGTTATTGATGTATATGAAGGTCCCACGGAGACGTAGAGGCCAAGATGACAGGAATGTTGTCAAATATTACAGCCGCGATGTTAGATTGGGTTAGGTTAGGTAATATTACGTTATTGATGTATATAAATGTCCCACGGAGACGTAGAGGCCAACAAGCCAGGAATGTTGCCAAATATTACCGCCGAGAGGATAGGTTGGGTTATGTTAGGTTATATTTCGCTACTGATGGATATGAAGGTCCCACGGAGACGTAGATGCCAACTCGCCGGGAATGTAGGTCAAATATTACAGCCGCGATGTTAGATTGGGTTAGGTTAGGTTATATTTCGTTATTAATGTGTATGAAGGTCCCACGGAGACGTAGAGGCCAACGCGCCAGGAATGTTGTCAAATATTACCGCCGAGATGACAGGTTGGGTTAGGTTAGGTTATATTACGTTATTGATGTATATAAAGCGCCCACGGAGACGTAGAGGCCAACTCGCCAGGTATGTGGTCAAATATTACCGCCGAGATGACAGGTTGGGTTAGGTTAGGTTATATTACGTTATTGATGTATATGAAGATCCCACGGAGACGCAGAGGCCAACTCGCCAGGTATGTGGTCAAATATTACCGCCGAGATGATAGGTCGGGTTAGGTTTGGTTATATTTCGTTATTAATGTGTATGAAGGTTCCACGGAGACGTAGAGTCCAACTCGCCAGGAATGTTGTCAAATATTACAGCCGCGATGTTAGATTGGGTTACGTTAGGTTATATTACGTTATTGACGTATATAAAGGTCCCACGGAGACGTAGAGGCCAACAAGCCAAGGATGTTGCCAAATATTACCGCCGAAATGTTAGGTTGGGTTAGGTTAGGTTATATTACTTTCTTGATGTATATAAAGGTCCCACGCAGACGTAGAGGCCAAACCGCCAGGAATGTTGTCAAATATTACCGCCGAGATGATAGGTTGGGTTAGGTTAGGTTATATTTCGTTATTGATGTATATGAAGGTCCCACGGAGACGTAGAGGCCAAGATGCCAGGAATGTTGTCAAATATTACAGCCGCGATGTTGGATTGGGTTAGGTTAGGTTAGATTACGTTATGGTCGTATATAGAGGTCCCACGGAGACGTAGAGGCCAACAAGCCAGGAATGTTGCCAAATATTACCGCCGAGATGTGAGGTTGGGTTAGGTTAGGTTATATTACGTTATTGATGTATATAAAGGTCCCACGGAGACGTAGAAGCCAACTCGCCAGGATTGTTGCCAAATATTACCGCCGCGATGTTAGATTGGGTTAGGTTAGGTTAGATTACGTTATTGTCGTATATAAAGGTCCCACGGAGACGTAGAGGCCAACATGCCAGGAATGTTGTCAAATATTACAGCCGCGATGTTAGATTGGGTTACGTTAGGTTATATTACGTTATTGACGTATATAAAGGTCCCACGGAGACGTAGAGGCCAACAAGCCAAGGATGTTGCCAAATATTACCGCCGAAATGTTAGGTTGGGTTAGGTTAGGTTATATTACTTTCTTGATGTATATAAAGGTCCCACGCAGACGTAGAGGCCAAACCGCCAGGAATGTTGTCAAATATTACCGCCTAGATGATAGGTTGGGTTAGGTTAGGTTATATTTCGTTATTGATGTATATGAAGGTCCCACGGAGACGTAGAGGCCAAGATGACAGGAATGTTGTCAAATATTACAGCCGCGATGTTAGATTGGGTTAGGTTAGGTAATATTACGTTATTGATGTATATAAATGTCCCACGGAGACGTAGAGGCCAACAAGCCAGGAATGTTGCCAAATATTACCGCCGAGAGGATAGGTTGGGTTATGTTAGGTTATATTTCGCTACTGATGGATATGAAGGTCCCACGGAGACGTAGATGCCAACTCGCCGGGAATGCTGTCAAATAATAGCGCCGAGAGGTTAGGTTGGGTCAGGTTAGGTTATATTACGTTATTGATGTATATGAAGGTCCCACGGAGACGTAGATGCCAACTCGCCGGGAATGCTGTCAAATAATAGCGCCGAGAGGTTAGGTTGGGTTAGGTTAGGTTATATTACGTTCTTGATGTATATAAAGGTCCCACGCAGACGTAGAGGCCAACCCGCCAGGAATGTTGTCAAATATTACCGCCGAGATGATAGGTTGGGTTAGGTTAGGTTATATTTCGTTATTGATGTATATGAAGGACCCACGTAGACGTAGGGGCCAACGCGTCAGGAATATTGTCAAATATTACCGCCGATATGATAGGTTGGATTAGGTTAGGTTATATTACGTTATTGGTGTATATAAAGGTCCAACGGGGACGTAGAGACCAACAAGCCAGGAATGTTGCCAAATATTACCGCCGAGATATGAGGTTGGGTTAGGTTAGGATATATTACGTTATTGATGTATATAAAGGTCCCACGGAGACGTAGAAGCCAACTCGCCAGGATTGTTGCCAAATATTACCGCCGCGATGTTAGATTGGGTTAGGTTAGGTTAGATTACATTATTGTCGTATATAAAGGTCCCACGAAGACGTAGAGGCCAACATGCCAGGAATGTTGGTCAAATATTACAGCCGCGATGTTAGATTGAGTTAGGTTAGATTATATTACGTTATTGTTGTATATAAAGGTCCCACGGTTACATAGAGGCCAACTCGTCAGGAATGTTGTCAAATATTACCGCCGAGATGATAAGTTGGGTTAGGTTAGGTTATATTACGTTATTGATGTATATGAAGATCCCACGGAGACGCAGAGGACAACTCGCCAGGTATGTGGTCAAATATTACCGCCGAGATATGAGGTTGGGTTAGGTTAGGTTATATTTCGTTATTGATGTATATGAAGGTCCCACGGAGACGTAGAGGCCAAGATGACAGGAATGTTGTCAAATATTACAGCCGCGATGTTAGATTGGGTTAGGTTAGGTAATATTACGTTATTGATGTATATAAATGTCCCACGGAGACGTAGAGGCCAACAAGCCAGGAATGTTGCCAAATATTACCGCCGAGAGGATAGGTTGGGTTAGGTTAGGTTATATTTCGTTACTGATGGATATGAAGGTCCCAGGGAGACGTAGATGCCAACTCGCCGGGAATGCTGTCAAATAATAGCGCCGAGAGGTTAGGTTGGGTCAGGTTAGGTTATATTACGTTATTGATGTATATGAAGGTCCCACGGAGACGTAGATGCCAACTCGCCGGGAATGCTGTCAAATAATAGCGCCGAGAGGTTAGGTTGGGTTAGGTTAGGTTATATTACGTTCTTGATGTATATAAAGGTCCCACGCAGACGTAGAGGCCAACCCGCCAGGAATGTTGTCAAATATTACCGCCGAGATGATAGGTTGGGTTCGGTTAGGTTATATTTCGTTATTGATGTATATAAAGGTCCCACGGAGACGTAGAAGCCAACTGGCCAGGATTGTTGCCAAATATTACCGCCGCGATGTTAGATTGGGTTACGTTAGGTTAGATTACGTTATTGGTGTATATAAAAGTCCAACGGAGACGTAGAGACCAACAAGCCAGGAATGTTGCCAAATATTACCGCCGAGATGTGAGGTTGGGTTAGGTTAAGTTATATTACGTTATTGATGTATATAAGGGTCCCACGGAGACGTAGAGGCCAACTCGTCAGGAATGTTGTCAAATATTACCGCCGAGATGATAGGTTGGATTAGGTTAGGTTATATTAAGTTATTGTAGTATATGAAGATCCCACGGAGACGTAGAGGCCAACTCGCCAGGAATGTGGTCAAATATTACCGCCGAGATGTTAGGTCGGGTTAGGTTTGGTTATATTTCGTTATTAATGTATATGAAGGTCCCACGGAGACGTAGAGTCCAACTCGCCAGGAATGTTGTCAAATATTACAGCCGCGATGTTAGATTGGGTTACGTTAGGTTATGTTACGTTATTGACGTATATAAAGGTCCCACGGAGACGTAGAGGCCAACTCGCCAGGAATGTTGTCAAATATTACGGCCGAGACGATAGGTTGGGTTAGGTTAGGTTATATTACGTCATTGATGTATATGAAGATCCCACGGAGACGCAGAGGCCAACTCGCCAGGTATGTGGTCAAATATTACCGCCGAGATGATAGGTTGGGTTAGGTTTGGTTATATTACGTTATTGACGTATATAAGGGTCCCACGGAGACGTAGAGGCCAACTCGCCAGGAATGTTGTAAAATATTACCGCCGAGATGATAGGTTGGGTTAGGTTAGGTTATATTTCGTTACAGATGTATATGAAGGTCCCACGGAGACGTAGATGCAAACTCGCCGGGAATGCTGTCAAGTAATAGCGCCGAGAGGTTAGGTTGGGTCAGGTTAGGTTATATTACGTTATTGATGTATATGAAGATCCCACGGAGACGCAGAGGCCAACCCGCCAGGAATGTTGTCAAATATTACCGCCGAGATGATAGGTTGGATTAGGTTATGTTATATTACATTATTGAAGTATATGAAGATCCCACGGAGACGCAGAGGCCAACTCGCCAGGTATGTGGACAAATATTACCGCCGAGATGATAGGTCGGGTTAGGTTTGGTTATATTTCGTTATTAATGTATATGAAGGTCCCACGGAGACGTAGAGGCCAACATGCCAGGAATTTTGGTCAAATATTACAGCCGCGTTGTTAGATTGGGTTACGTTAGGTTATATTACGTTATTGACGTATATAAAGGTCCCACGGAGACGTAGAGGCCAACATGCCAAGGATGTTGCCAAATATTACCGCCGAAATGTTAGGTTGGGTTAGGTTAGGTTATATTACGTTCTTGATGTATATAAAGGTCCCACGCAGACGTAGAGGCCAACCTGCCAGGAATGTTGTCAAATATTACCGCCGAGATGATAGGTTGGGTTAGGTTAGGTTATATTTCGTTATTGATGTATATGAAGGTCCCACGGAGAGGTAGAGGCCAACTCGCCAAGATTGTTGCCAAATATTACCGCCGCGATGTTAGATTGGGTTAGGTTAGGTTAGATTACGTTATGGTCGTATATAGAGGTCCCACGGAGACGTAGAGGCCAACAAGCCAGGAATGTTGCCAAATATTACCGCCGAGATGTGAGGTTGGGTTAGGTTAGGTTATATTACGTTATTGATGTATATAAAGGTCCCACGGAGACGTAGAAGCCAACTCGCCAGGATTGTTGCCAAATATTACCGCCGCGATGTTAGATTGGGTTAGGTTAGGTTAGATTACGTTATTGTCGTATATAAAGGTCCCACGCAGACGTAGAGGCCAACATGCCAGGAATGTTGGTCAAATATTACAGCCGCGATGTTAGATTGGGTTAGGTTAGGTTACATTACGTTATTGTTGTATATAAAGGTCCCACGGATACATAGAGGCCAACTCGTCAGGAATGTTGTCAAATATTACCGCCGAGATGATAAGTTGGGTTAGGTTAGGTTATATTACGTTATTGATGTATATGAAGATCCCACGGAGACGAAGAGGACAACTCGCCAGGTATGTGGTCAAATATTACCGCCGAGATGATAGGGCGGGTTAGGTTTGGTTATATTTCGTTATTAATGTATATGAAGGTTCCACGGAGACGTAGAGTCCAACTCGCCAGGAATGTTGTCAAATATTACAGCCGCGATGTTAGATTGGGTTAGGTTAGGTTAGATTACGTTATGGTCGTATATAGAGGTCCCACGGAGACGTAGAGGCCAACAAGCCAGGAATGTTGCCAAATATTACCGCCGAGATGTGAGGTTGGGTTAGGTTAAGTTATATTACGTTATTGATGTATATAAGGGTCCCACGGAGACGTAGAGGCCAACTCGTCAGGAATGTTGTCAAATATTACCGCCGAGATGATAGGTTGGATTAGGTTAGATTATATTAATTTATTGTAGTATATGAAGATCCCACGGAGACGTAGAGGCCAACTCGCCAGGAATGTGGTCAAATATTACCGCCGAGATGTTAGGTCGGGTTAGGTTTGGTTATATTTCGTTATTAATGTATATGAAGGTCCCACGGAGACGTAGAGTCCAACTCGCCAGGAATGTTGTCAAATATTACAGCCGCGATGTTAGATTGGGTTACGTTAGGTTATGTTACGTTATTGACGTATATAAAGGTCCCACGGAGACGTAGAGGCCAACTCGCCAGGAATGTTGTCAAATATTACGGCCGAGACGATAGGTTGGGTTAGGTTAGGTTATATTACGTCATTGATGTATATGAAGATCCCACGGAGACGCGGAGGCCAACTCGCCAGGTATGTGGTCAAATATTACCGCCGAGATGATAGGTTGGGTTAGGTTTGGTTATATTACGTTATTGACGTATATAAGGGTCCCACGGAGACGTAGAGGCCAACTCGCCAGGAATGTTGTAAAATATTACCGCCGAGATGATAGGTTGGGTTAGGTTAGGTTATATTTCGTTACAGATGTATATGAAGGTCCCACGGAGACGTAGATGCAAACTCGCCGGGAATGCTGTCAAGTAATAGCGCCGAGAGGTTAGGTTGGGTCAGGTTAGGTTATATTACGTTATTGATGTATATGAAGATCCCACGGAGACGTAGAGGCCAACTCGCCAGGTATGTGGTCAAATATTACCGCCGAGATGATAGGTTGGGTTATGTTAGGTTATATTTCGTTATTGATGTATATGAAGGTCCCACGGAGACGTAGAGGCCAACATGCCAGGAATGTAGGTCAAATATTACAGCCGCGAAGTTAGATTGGGTTAGGTTAGGTTATATTACGTTATTGTTGTATATAAATGTCCCACGGAGACGTAGAGGCCAACTCGCCAGGAATGTTGTCAAATATTACCGCCGAGATGATAGGTTGGATTAGGTTATGTTATATTACATTATTGAAGTATATGAAGATCCCACGGAGACGCAGAGGCCAACTCGCCAGGTATGTGGACAAATATTACCGCCGAGATGATAGGTCGGGTTAGGTTTGGTTATATTTCGTTATTAATGTATATGAAGGTCCCACGGAGACGTAGAGGCTAACATGCCAGGAATTTTGGTCAAATATTACAGCCGCGTTGTTAGATTGGGTTACGTTAGGTTATATTACGTTATTGACGTATATAAAGGTCCCACGGAGACGTAGAGGCCAACATGCCAAGGATGTTGCCAAATATTACCGCCGAAATGTTAGGTTGGGTTAGGTTAGGTTATATTACGTTCTTGATGTATATAAAGGTCCCACGCAGACGTAGAGGCCAACCTGCCAGGAATGTTGTCAAATATTACCGCCGAGATGATAGGTTGGGTTAGGTTAGGTTATATTTCGTTATTGATGTATATGAAGGTCCCACGGAGAGGTAGAGGCCAACTCGCCAAGATTGTTGCCAAATATTACCGCCGCGATGTTAGATTGGGTTAGGTTAGGTTAGATTACGTTATGGTCGTATATAGAGGTCCCACGGAGACGTAGAGGCCAACAAGCCAGGAATGTTGCCAAATATTACCGCCGAGATGTGAGGTTGGGTTAGGTTAGGTTATATTACGTTATTGATGTATATAAAGGTCCCACGGAGACGTAGAAGCCAACTCGCCAGGATTGTTGCCAAATATTACCGCCGCGATGTTAGATTGGGTTAGGTTAGGTTAGATTACGTTATTGTCGTATATAAAGGTCCCACGCAGACGTAGAGGCCAACATGCCAGGAATGTTGGTCAAATATTACAGCCGCGATGTTAGATTGGGTTAGGTTAGGTTATATTACGTTACTGTTGTATATAAATGTCCCACGGAGACGTAGAGGCCAACTCGCCAGGAATGTTGTAAAATATTACCGCCGAGATGATAGGTTGGGTTAGGTTAGGTTATATTTCGTTACAGATGTATATGAAGGTCCCACGGAGACGTAGATGCAAACTCGCCGGGAATGCTGTCAAGTAATAGCGCCGAGAGGTTAGGTTGGGTCAGGTTAGGTTATATTACGTTATTGATGTATATGAAGATCCCACGGAGACGTAGAGGCCAACTCGCCAGGTATGTGGTCAAATATTACCGCCGAGATGATAGGTTGGGTTAGGTTTGGTTATATTTCGTTATTAATGTATATGAAGGTCCCACGGAGACGTAGAGGCCAACATGCCAGGAATTTTGGTCAAATATTACAGCCGCGTTGTTAGATTGGGTTACGTTAGGTTATATTACGTTATTGACGTATATAAATGTCCCACGGAGACGTAGAGGCCAACATGCCAAGGATGTTGCCAAATATTACCGCCGAAATGTTAGGTTGGGTTAGGTTAGGTTATATTACGTTCTTGATGTATATAAAGGTCCCACGCAGACGTAGAGGCCAACCTGCCAGGAATGTTGTCAAATATTACCGCCGAGATGATAGGTTGGGTTAGGTTAGGTTATATTTCGTTATTGATGTATATGAAGGTCCCACGGAGAGGTAGAGGCCAACTCGCCAAGATTGTTGCCAAATATTACCGCCGCGATGTTAGATTGGGTTAGGTTAGGTTAGATTACGTTATGGTCGTATATAGAGGTCCCACGGAGACGTAGAGGCCAACAAGCCAGGAATGTTGCCAAATATTACCGCCGAGATGTGAGGTTGGGTTAGGTTAGGTTATATTACGTTATTGATGTATATAAAGGTCCCACGGAGACGTAGAAGCCAACTCGCCAGGATTGTTGCCAAATATTACCGCCGCGATGTTAGATTGGGTTAGGTTAGGTTAGATTACGTTATTGTCGTATATAAAGGTCCCACGGAGACGTAGAGGCCAACATGCCAGGAATGTTGGTCAAATATTACAGCCGCGATGTTAGATTGGGTTAGGTTAGGTTACAGTACGTTATTGTTGTATATAAAGGTCCCACGGAGACGTAGAGGCCAACTCGCCAGGAATATTGTCAAATATTACCGCCGAGATGATAGGTTGGGTTAGGTTAGGTTATATTACGTTATTGATTTATATGAAGGACCCACGTAGACGTAGGGGCCAACAAGCCAGGAATGTTGCCAAATATTGCCGCCGAAATGTTAGATTGGGTTAGGTTAGGTTAGATTACGTTAGCGTCGTATATGAAGGTCCCACGGAGACGTATAGGCCAACTCGCCAGGTATGTGGTCAAATATTACCGCCGAGATGATAGGTTGGGTTAGGTTAGGTTATATTACGTTATTGTTGTATATAAAGGTCCCACGGAGACATAGAGGCCAACGCGCCAGGAATGTTGTCAAATATTACCGCCGAGATGTTGGGTTGGGTTAGGTTAAGTTATATTACGTTCTTGATGTATATAAAGGTCCCACGCAGACGTAGAGGCCAACCCGCCAGGAATGTTGTCAAATATTACCGCCGAGATGATAGGTTGGGTTAGGTTAGGTTATATTTCGTTATTGATGTATATGAAGGTCCCACGGAGACGTAGAGGCCAACTCGCCAGGAATGTAGGTCAAATATTACAGCCGCGATGTTAGATTGGGTTAGGTTAGGTTATATTACGTTATTGATGTATATGAAGGACCCACGTAGACGTAGGGGCCAACTCGTCAGGAATATTGTCAAATATTACCGCCGATATGATAGGTTGGATTAGGTTAGGTTATATTACGTTATTGGTGTATATAAAGGTCCCACGGAGACGTAGAGGCCAACATGCCAGGAATGTTGGTCAAATATTACAGCCGCGATGTTAGATTGGGTTAGGTTAGGTTATATTACGTTATTGTTGTATATAAAGGTCCCACGGAGACGTAGAGGCCAACTCGCCAGGAATGTTGCCAAATATTACCGCCGAAATGTTAGGTTGGGTTAGGTTAGGTTATATTACGTTCTTGATGTATATAAAGGTCCCACGCAGACGTAGAGGCCAACCCGCCAGGAATGTTGTCAAATATTACCTCCGAGATGATAGGTTTGGTTAGGTTAGGTTATATTACGTTATTGATTTATATGAAGGACCCACGTAGACGTAGGGTCCAACTCGTCAGGAATATTGTCAAACATTACCGCCGAGATGATAGGTTGGATTAGGTTAGGTTGTGTTACGTTATTGATGTATATAAGTGTCCCACGGAGACGTAGAGGCCAACTCGCCAGGAATGTAGGTCAAATATTACAGCCGCGATGTTAGATTGGGTTAGGTTAGGTTATATTACGTTATTGTTGTATATAAAGGTCCCACGGAGGCGTAGAGGCCAACGCGCCAGGAATGTTGTCAAATATTACCGCCGAGATGTTGGGTTGGGTTAGGTTAAGTTATATTACGTTCTTGATGTATATAAAGGTCCCACGCAGACGTAGAGGCCAACTCGCCAGCAATGTTGTCAAATATTACCGCCGAGATGAAAGGTTGGGTTAGGTTAGGTTATATTACGTTATTGATGTATATGAAGGACCCACGTAGACGTAGGGGCCAGCTCGTCAGGAATATTGTCAAATATTACCGCCGATATGATATGTTGGATTAGGTTAGGTTATATTACGTTATTGGTGTATATAAAGGTCCCACGGAGACGTAGAGACCAACAAGCCAGGAATGTTGCCAAATATTACCGCCGAGATATGAGGTTGGGTTAGGTTAGGTTATATTACGTTATTGATGTATATAAAGGTCCCACGGAGACGTAGAAGGCAACTCGCCAGGATTGTTGCCAAATATTACAGCCGCGATGTTAGATTGGGTTAGGTTAGGTTACGTTACGTTATTGTCGTATATAAAGGTCCCACGAAGACGTAGAGGCCAACATGCCAGGAATGTTGGTCAAATATTACAGCCGCGATGTTAGATTGAGTTAGGTTAGATTATATTACGTTATTGTTGTATATAAAGGTCCCACGGATACATAGAGGCCAACTCGTCAGGAATGTTGTCAAATATTACCGCCGAGATGATAAGTTGGATTAGGTTAGGTTATATTAAGTTATTGTAGTATATGAAGATCCAACGGAGACGTAGAGGCCAACTCGCCAGGAATGTGGTCAAATATTACCGCCGAGATGTTAGGTCGGGTTAGGTTTGGTTATATTTCGTTATTAATGTATATAAAGGTCCCACGCAGACGTAGAGGCCAACCTGCCAGGAATGTTGTCAAATATTACCGCCGAGATGATAGGTTGGGTTAGGTTAGGTTATATTTCGTTATTGATGTATATGAAGGTCCCACGGAGAGGTAGAGGCCAACTCGCCAAGATTGTTGCCAAATATTACCGCCCCGATGTTAGATTGGGTTAGGTTAGGTTAGATTACGTTATGGTCGTATATAGAGGTCCCACGGAGACGTAGAGGCCAACAAGCCAGGAATGTTGCCAAATATTACCGCCGAGATGTGAGGTTGGGTTAGGTTAGGTTATATTACGTTATTGATGTATATAAAGGTCCCACGGAGACGTAGAAGCCAACTCGCCAGGATTGTTGCCAAATATTACCGCCGCGATGTTAGATTGGGTTAGGTTAGGTTAGATTACGTTATTGTCGTATATAAAGGTCCCACGGAGACGTAGAGGCCAACATGCCAGGAATGTTGGTCAAATATTACCGCCGAGATGATAGGTTGGGTTAGGTTAGGTTATATTTCGTTATTGATGTATATGAAGGTCCCACGGAGACGTAGAGGCCAACTCGCCAGGAATGTAGGTCAAATATTACAGCCGCGATGTTAGATTGGGTTAGGTTAGGTTAGATTACGTTATTGTCGTATATAAAGTTCCCACGGAGACGTAGAGGCCAACATGCCAGGAATGTTGTCAAATATTACCGCCGAGATGATAGGTTGGGTTAGGTTAGGTTATATTTCGTTATTGATGTATATGAAGGTCCCACGGAGACGTAGAGGCCAACTCGCCAGGAATGTAGGTCAAATATTACAGCCCCGATGTTAGATTGGGTTAGGTTAGGTTATATTACGTTATTGTTGTATATAAAGGTCGCACGTAGACGTAGAGGCCAACTCGCCAGCAATGTTGTCAAATATTACCGCCGAGATGATAGGTTGGGTTAGGTTAGGTTATATTACGTTATTGATGTATATGAAGGACACACGTAGACGTAGGGGCCAACTCGTCAGGAATATTGTCAAATATTACCGCCGATATGATAGGTTGGATTAGGTTAGGTTATATTACGTTATTGGTGTATATAAAGGTCCCACGGAGACGTAGAGACCAACAAGCCAGGAATGTTGCCAAATATTACCGCCGAGATATGAGGTTGGGTTAGGTTAGGTTATATTACGTTATTGATGTATATAAAGGTCCCACGGAGACGGAGAAGCCAACTCGCCAGGATTGTTGCCAAATATTACCGCCGCGATGTTAGATTGGGTTAGGTTAGGTTAGATTACGTTATTGTCGTATATAAAGGTCCTACGGAGACGTAGAGGCCAACATGCCAGGAATGTTGGTCAAATATTACAGCCGCGATGTTAGATTGGGCTAGGTTAGGTTATATTACGTTATTGATGTATATAAAGCTCCCACGGAGACGTAGAGGCCAACTCGCCAGGTATGTGGTCAAATATTACCGCCGAGATAATAGGCTGGGTTAGGTTAGGTTATATTTCGTTATTGATGTATATGACGGTCCCACGGAGACGTAGAGGCCAACTCGCCAAGATTGTTGCCAAATATTACCGCCGCGATGTTAGATTGGGTTAGGTTAGGTTAGATTACGTTATGGTCGTATATAGAGGTCCCACGGAGACGTAGAGGCCAACAAGCCAGGAATGTTGCCAAATATTACCGCCGAGATGTGAGGTTGGGTTAGGTTAGGTTATATTACGTTATTGATGTATATAAAGGTCCCACGGAGACGTAGAAGCCAACTCGCCAGGATTGTTGCCAAATATTTCCGCCGCGATGTTAGATTGGGTTAGGTTAGGTTAGATTACGTTATTGTCGTATATAAAGGTCCCACGGAGACGTAGAGGCCAACATGCCAGGAATGTCAAATATTACAGCCGCGATGTTAGATTGGGTTAGGTTAGGTTACATTACGTTATTGTTGTATATAAAGGTCCCACGGAGACGTAGAGGCCAACTCGCCAGGAATATTGTCAAATATTACCGCCGAGATGATAGGTTGGGTTAGGTTAGGTTATATTACGTTATTGATTTATATGAAGGACCCACGTAGACGTAGGGGCCAACAAGCCAGGAATGTTGCCAAATATTGTCGCCGAAATGTTAGATTGGGTTAGGTTAGGTTAGATTACGTTATTGTCGTATATGAAGGTCCCACGGAGACGTAGAGGCCAACTCGCCAGGTATGTGGTCAAATATTACCGCCGAGATGATAGGTTGGGTTAGGTTAGGTTATATTTCGTTATTGATGTATATGAAGGTCCCACGGAGACGTAGATGCCAACTCGCCGGGAATGCTGTCAAATCATAGCGCCGAGAGGTTAGGTTGGGTCAGGTTACGTTATATTACGTTATTGATGTATATGAAGATCCCACGGAGACGTAGACGCCAACTCGCCAGGTATGTGGTCAAATATTACCGCCGAGATGATAGGTTGGGTTAGGTTAGGTTATATTTCGTTATTGATGTATATGAAGGTCCCACGGAGACGTAGAGGCCAACTCGCCAGGAATGTAGGTCAAATATTACAGCCGCGATGTTAGATTGGGTTAGGTTAGGTTAGATTACGTTATTGTCGTATATAAAGGTCCCACGGAGACGTAGAGGCCAACATGCCAGGAATGTTGGTCAAATATTACAGCCGCGATGTTAGATTGGGTTAGGTTAGGTAATATTACGTTATTGATGTATATAAAGGTCCCACGGAGACGTAGAGGCCAACTCGCCAGCAATGTTGTCAAATATTACCGTCGAGATGATAGGTTGGGTGAGGTTAGGTTATATTACGTTATTGATGTATATAAAGGTCCCACGGAGACGTAGAAGCCAACTAGCCAGGATTGTTGCCAAATATTACCGCCGCGATGTTAGATTGGGTTAGGTTAGGTTAGATTACGTTATTGTCGTATATAAAGGTGCCACGGAGACGTAGAAGCCAACATGCCAGGAATTTTGGTCAAATATTACAGCCGCGTTGTTAGATTGGGTTAGGTTAGGTAATATTACGTTATTGATGTATATAAAGGTCCCACGGAGACGTAGAGGCCAACAAGCCAGGAATGTTGCCAAATATTACCGCCGAGAGGATAGGTTGGGTTAGGTTAGGTTATATTTCGTTACTGATGGATATGAAGGTCCCACGGCGACGTAGATGCCAACTCGCCGGGAATGCTGTCAAATCATAGCGCCGAGAGGTTAGGTTGGGTCAGGTTACGTTATATTACGTTATAGATGTATATGAAGATCCCACGGAGACGTAGAGGCCAACTCGCCAGGTATGTGGTCAAATATTACCGCCGAGATGATAGGTTGGGTTAGGTTAGGTTATATTTCGTTATTGATGTATATGAAGGTCCCACGGAGACGTAGAGGCCAACTCGCCAGGAATGTAGGTCAAATATTACCGCCGAGATGATAGGTTGGGTTAGGTTAGGTTATATTACGTTATTGATGTATATGAAGGTCCCACGGAGACGTAGATGCCAACTCGCCAGGAATGTAGGTCAAATATTACAGCCGCGATGTTAGATTGGGTTAGGTTAGGTTATATTACGTTATTGTTGTATATAAAGTTCCCACGGAGACGTAGAGGCCAACGCGCCAGGAATGTTGTCAAATATTACCGCCGAGATGTTGGGTTGGGTTAGGTTAGGTTATTTTACGTTCTTGATGTATATAAAGGTCCCACGCAGACGTAGAGGCCAACTCGCCAGGAATGTTGTCAAATATTACAGCCGCGATGTTAGATTGAGTTAGGTTAGATTATATTACGTTATTGTTGTATATAAAGGTCCCACGGATACATAGAGGCCAACTCGTCAGGAATGTTGTCAAATATTACCGCCGAGATGATGAGTTGGGTTAGGTTAGGTTATATTACGTTATTGATGTATATGAAGATCCCACGGAGACGCAGAGGACAATTCGCCAGGTATGTGGTCACATATTACCGCCGAGATGATAGGTCGGGTTAGGTTTGGTCATATTTCGTTATTAATGTATATGAAGGTTCCACGGAGACGTAGAGTCCAACTCGCCAGTAATGTTGTCAAATATTACAGCCGCGATGTTAGATTGGGTTACGTTAGGTTATATTACGTTATTGACGTATATAAAGGTCCCACGGAGACGTAGAGGCCAACAAGCCAAGGATGTTGCCAAATATTACCGCCGAAATGTTAGTTTGGGTTAGGTTAGGTTATATTACTTTCTTGATGTATATAAAGGTCCCACGCAGACGTAGAGGCCAAACCGCCAGGAATGTTGTCAAATATTACCGCCGAGATGATAGGTTGGGTGAGGTTAGGTTATATTTCGTTATTGATGTATATGAAGGTCCCACGGAGACGTAGAGGCCAAGATGCCAGGAATGTTGTCAAATATTACAGCCGCGATGTTAGATTGGGTTAGGTTAGGTAATGTTACGTTATTGATGTATATAAAGGTCCCACAGAGACGTAGAGGCCAACAAGCCAGGAATGTTGCCAAATATTACCGCCGCGATGTTAGATTGGGTTAGGTTAGGTTACATTACGTTATTGTTGTATATAAAGGTCCCACGGAGACTTAGAGGCCAACAAGCCAGGAATGTTGCCAAATATTTCCGCGGAGAGGATAGGTTGGGTTAGGTTAGGTTATATTTCGTTACTGATGGATATGAAGGTCCCACGGAGACGTAGATGCCAACACGCCGGGAATGCTGTCAAATAATAGCGCCGAGAGGTTAGGTTGGGTCAGGTTAGGTTATATTACGTTATTGATGTATATGAAGGTCCCACGGAGACGTAGATGCCAACTCGCCGGGAATTCTGTCAAATAATAGCGCCGAGAGGTTAGGTTGGTTCAGGTTACGTTATATTACGTTATTGATGTATATGAAGATCCCACAGAGACGTAGAGGCCAACTCGCCAGGTATGTGGTCAAATATTACCGCCGAGATGATAGGTTGGGTTAGGTTAGGTTATATTTCGTTATTGATGTATATGAAGGTCCCACGGAGACCTAGAGGCCAACTCGCCAGGAATGTAGGTCAAATATTACAGCCGCGATGTTAGATTGGGTTAGGTTAGGTTACATTACGTTATTGCTGTATATAAAGGTCCCATGGAGACATAGAGACCAACTCGCCAGGAATGTTGTCAAATATTACCGCCGAGATGAAAGGTTGGGTTAGGTTAGGTTATATTACGTTATTGATTTATATGAAGGACCCACGTAGACGTAGGGGCCAACTCGTCAGGAATATTGTCAAATATTACAGCCGAAATGATAGGTTGGATTACCTTAGGTTATATTACGATATTGATGTATATAAAGGTCCCACGGAGACGTAGAGGCCAACAAGCCAGGAATGTTGCCAAATATTGCTGCCGAAATGTTAGATTGGGTTAGGTTAGGTTAGATTACGTTATTGTCGTATATGAAGGTCCCACGGAGACGTAGAGGCCAACATTCCAGGAATGTTGGTCAAATATTACAGCCGCGATGTTAGATTGGGTTAGGTTAGGTTATATTACGTTATTGTTGTATATAAAGGTCCCACGGAGACGTAGAGGCCAACTCGCCAGGAATGTTGTTAAATATTACCTCCGAGATGATAGGTTGGGTTAGGTTAGGTTATATTACGTTATTTATTTATATGAAGGACCCACGTAGACGTAGGGTCCAACTCGTCAGGAATATTGTCAAATATTACCGCCGAGATGATAGGTTGGATTAGGTTAGGTTGTATTACGTTATTGATGTATATAAGTGTCCCACGGAGACGTAGAGGCCAACGCGCCAGCAATGATGTCAAATATTACCGCCGAGATGAAAGGTTGGGTAAGGTTAGGTTATATTACGTTATTGATGTATATGAAGGACCCACGTAGACGTAGGGGCCAACTCGGCAGGAATATTGTCAAATATTACCGCCGATATGATATGTTGGATTAGGTTAGGTTATATTACGTTATTGGTGTATATAAAGGTCCCACGGAAACGTAGAGGCCAACTCGCCAGCAATGTTGTCAAATATTACCGCCGAGATGATAGGTTGGGTTAGGATAGGTTATATTACGTTATTGATGTATATGAAGGACCCACGTAGACGTAGGGGCCAACTCGTCAGGAATATTGTCAAATATTACCGCCGATATGATAGGTTGGATTAGGTTAGGTTATATTACGTTATTGGTGTATATAAAGGTCCCACAAGGACGTAGAGACCAACAAACCAGGAATATTGCAAAATATTACCGCCGAGGTATGAGGTTGGGTTAGGTTTGGTTATATTACGCTATTGATGTATATAAAGGTCCCACGGAGACGTAGAAGCCAACTCGCCAGGATTGTTGCCAAATAATACCGCCGCGATGTTAGATTGGGTTACGTTAGGTTATATTACGTTATTGATGTATATAAAGCTCCCACGGAGACGTAGAGGCCAACTCGCCAGGAATGTAGGTCAAATACTACAGCCGCGATGTTAGGTTGGGTTAGGTTAGGTTATATTACGTTATTGATGTATATGAAGATCCCACGGAGACGTAGAGGCCAACTCGCCAGGTATGTGGTCAAATATTACCGCCGAGATGTTGGGTTGGGTTAGGTTAAGTTATATTACGTTCTTGATGTATATAAAGGTCCCGCGCAGACGTAGAGGCCAACATGCCAGGAATTTTGGTCAAATATTACAGCCGCGTTGTTAGATTGGGTTAGGTTAGGTAATATTACGTTATTGATGTATATAAAGGTCCCACGGAGACGTAGAGGCCAACAAGCCAGGAATGTTGCCAAATATTACCGCCGAGAGGATAGGTTGGGTTAGGTTAGGTTATATTTCGTTACTGATGGATATGAAGGTCCCACGGAGACGTAGATGCCAACTCGCCGGGAATGCTGTCAAATCATAGCGCCGAGAGGTTAGGTTGGGTCAGGTTACGTTATATTACGTTATTGATGTATATGAAGATCCCACGGAGACGTAGAGGCCAACTCGCCAGGTATGTGGTCAGATATTACCGCCGAGATGATAGGTCGGGTTAGGTTTCGTTATATTACGTTATTGACGTATATAAAGGTCCCACGGAGACGTAGAGGCCAACATGCCAACGATGTTGCCAAATATTACCGCCGAAATGTTAGGTTGGGTTAGGTTAGGTTATATTACGTTCTTGATGTATATAAAGGTCCCACGCAGACGTAGAGGCCAACCCGCCAGGAATGTTGCCAAATATTTCCGCCGCGATGTTAGATTGGGTTAGGTTAGGTTAGATTACGTTATTGTCGTATATAAAGGTCCCACGGAGACGTAGAGGCCAACATGCCAGGAATGTCAAATATTACAGCCGCGATGTTAGATTGGGTTAGGTTAGGTTACATTACGTTATTGTTGTATATAAAGGTCCCACGTAGACCTAGAGGCCAACTCGCCAGGAATGTAGGTCAAATACTACAGCCGCGATGTTAGATTGGGTTAGGTTAGGTTATATTACGTTATTGTTGTATATAAACGTCCCACGGAGACGTAGAGGCCAACGCGCCAGGAATGTTGTCAAATATTACCGCCGAGATGTTGGGTTGGGTTAGGTTAAGTTATATTACGTTCTTGATGTATATAAAGGTCCCACGCAGACGTAGAGGCCAACCCGCCAGGAATGTTGTCAAATATTACAGCCGCGATGTTAGATTGGGCTAGGTTAGGTTATATTACGTTATTGATGTATATAAAGCTCCCACGGAGACGTAGAGGCCAACTCGCCAGGTATGTGGTCAAATAATACCGCCGAGATGATAGGTTGGGTTAGGTTAGGTTATATTTCGTTATTGATGTATATGACGGTCCCACGGAGACGTAGAGGCCAACTCGCCAAGATTGTTGCCAAATATTACCGCCGCGATGTTAGATTGGGTTAGGTTTGGTTAGATTACGTTATGGTCGTATATAGAGGTCCCACGGAGACGTAGAGGCCAACAAGCCAGGAATGTTGCCAAATATTACCGCCGAGATGTGAGGTTGGGTTAGGTTAGGTTATATTACGTTATTGATGTATATAAAGGTCCCACGGAGACGTAGAAGCCAACTCGCCAGGATTGTTGCCAAATATTTCCGCCGCGATGTTAGATTGGGTTAGGTTAGGTTAGATTACGTTATTGTCGTATATAAAGGTCCCACGGAGACGTAGAGGCCAACATGCCAGGAATGTCAAATATTACAGCCGCGATGTTAGATTGGGTTAGGTTAGGTTACATTACGTTATTGTTGTATATAAAGGTCCCACGGAGACGTAGAGGCCAACTCGCCAGGAATATTGTCAAATATTACCGCCGAGATGATAGGTTGGGTTAGGTTAGGTTATATTACGTTATTGATTTATATGAAGGACCCACGTAGACGTAGGGGCCAACAAGCCAGGAATGTTGCCAAATATTGTCGCCGAAATGTTAGATTGGGTTAGGTTAGGTTAGATTACGTTATTGTCGTATATGAAGGTCCCACGGAGACGTAGAGGCCAACTCGCCAGGTATGTGGTCAAATATTACCGCCGAGATGATAGGTTGGGTTAGGTTAGGTTATATTTCGTTATTGATGTATATGAAGGTCCCACGGAGACGTAGATGCCAACTCGCCGGGAATGCTGTCAAATCATAGCGCCGAGAGGTTAGGTTGGGTCAGGTTACGTTATATTACGTTATTAATGTATATGAAGATCCCACGGAGACGTAGACGCCAACTCGCCAGGTATGTGGTCAAATATTACCGCCGAGATGATAGGTTGGGTTAGGTTAGGTTATATTTCGTTATTGATGTATATGAAGGTCCCACGGAGACCTAGAGGCCAACTCGCCAGGAATGTAGGTCAAATATTACAGCCGCGATGTTAGATTGGGTTAGGTTAGGTTAGATTACGTTATTGTCGTATATAAAGGTCCCACGGAGACGTAGAGGCCAACATGCCAGGAATGTTGGTCAAATATTACAGCCGCGATGTTAGATTGGGTTAGGCTAGGTAATATTACGTTATTGATGTATATAAAGGTCCCACGGAGACGTAGAGGCCAACTCGCCAGCAATGTTGTCAAATATTACCGTCGAGATGATAGGTTGGGTGAGGTTAGGTTATATTACGTTATTGAAGTATATGAAGGTCCCACGGAGACGTAGAGGCCAACTCGCCAGGAATGTAGGTCAAATATTACAGCCGCGATGTTAGATTGGGTTAGGTTAGGTTATATTACGTTATTGTCGTATATAAAGGTCCCACGGAGACGTAGAGGCCAACATGCCAGGAATTTTGGTCAAATATTACAGCCGCGTTGTTAGATTGGGTTAGGTTAGGTAATATTACGTTATTGATGTATATAAAGGTCCCACGGAGACGTAGAGGCCAACAAGCCAGGAATGTTGCCAAATATTACCGCCGAGAGGATAGGTTGGGTTAGGTTAGGTTATATTTCGTTACTGATGGATATGAAGGTCCCACGGAGACGTAGATGCCAACTCGCCGGGAATGCTGTCAAATCATAGCGCCGAGAGGTTAGGTTGGGTCAGGTTACGTTATATTACGTTATTGATGTATATGAAGATCCCACGGAGACGTAGAGGCCAACTCGCCAGGTATGTGGTCAGATATTACCGCCGAGATGATAGGTCGGGTTAGGTTTCGTTATATTACGTTATTGACGTATATAAAGGTCCCACGGAGACGTAGAGGCCAACATGCCAACGATGTTGCCAAATATTACCGCCGAAATGTTAGGTTGGGTTAGGTTAGGTTATATTACGTTCTTGATGTATATAAAGGTCCCACGCAGACGTAGAGGCCAACCCGCCAGGAATGTTGTCAAATATTACCGCCGAGATGATAGGTTGGGTTAGGTTAGGTTATATTTCGTTATTGATGTATATGAAGGTCCCACGTAGACGTAGAGGCCAACTCGCCAAGATTGTTGCCAAATATTACCGCCGCGATGTTAGATTGGGTTAGGTTAGGTTAGATTACGTTATGGTCGTATATAGAGGTCCCACGGAGACGTAGAGGCCAACAAGCCAGGAATGTTGCCAAATATTACCGCCGAGATGTGAGGTTGGGTTAGGTTAGGTTATATTACGTTATTGATGTATATAAAGGTCCCACGGAGACGTAGAGGCCAACATGCCTGGAATGTTGGCCAAATATTACCGCCGCGATGTTAGATTGGGTTAGGTTAGGTTAGATTACGTTATTGTCGTATATAAAGGTCCCACGGAGACGTAGAGGCCAACATGCCAGGAATGTTGGTCAAATATTACAGCCGCGATGTTAGATTGGGTTAGGTTAGGTTATATTACGTTATTGTTGTATATAAAGGTCCCACGGAGGCGTAGAGGCCAACGCGCCAGGAATGTTGTCAAATATTACCGCCGAGATGTTGGGTTGGGTTAGGTTAAGTTATATTACGTTCATGATGTATATAAAGGTCCCACGCAGACGTAGAGGCCAACTCGCCAGCAATGTTGTCAAATATTACCGCCGAGATGAAAGGTTGGGTTAGGTTAGGTTATATTACGTTATTGATGTATATGAAGGACCCACGTAGACGTAGAGGCCAGCTTGTCAGGAATATTGTCAAATATTACCGCCGATATGATATGTTGGATTAGGTTAGGTTATATTACGTTATTGGTGTATATAAAGGTCCCACGGAGACGTAGAGACCAACAAGCCAGGAATGTTGCCAAATATTACCGCCGAGATATGAGGTTGGGTTAGGTTAGGTTATATTACGTTATTGATGTATATAAAGGTCCCACGGAGACGTAGAAGCCAACTCGCCAGGATTGTTGCCAAATATTACAGCCGCGATGTTAGATTGGGTTAGGTTAGGTTACATTACTTTATTGGTGTATATAAAGGTCCCATGGAGACGTAGAGACCAACTCGCCAGGAATGTTGTCAAATATTACCGCCGAGATGAAAGATTGGGTTAGGTTAGGTTATATTACGTTATTGATTCATATGAAGGACCCACGTAGACGTAACGGCCAACTCGTCAGGAATATTGTCAAATATTACAGCCGAGATGATAGGTTGGATTACCTTAGGTTATATTACGTTATTGATGTATATAAAGGTCCCACGGAGACGTAGAGGCCAACAAGCCAGGAATGTTGCCAAATATTACCGCCGAGATGTGAGGTTGGGTTAGGTTAGGTTAGATTACGTTATTGTCGTATATAAAGGTCCCACGGAGACGTAGAGGCCAACATGCCAGGAATGTTGGTCAAATATTACAGCCGCGATGTTAGATTGGGTTAGGTTAGGTTACATTACGTTATTGCTGTATATAAAGGTCCCATGGAGACATAGAGACCAACTCGCCAGGAATGTTGTCAAATATTACCGCCGAGATGAAAGGTTGGGTTAGGTTAGGTTATATTACGTTATTGATTTATATGAAGGACCCACGTAGACGTAGGGGCCAACTCGTCAGGAATATTGTCAAATATTACAGCCGAAATGATAGGTTGGATTACCTTAGGTTATATTACGTTATTGATGTATATAAAGGTCCCACGGAGACGTAGAGGCCAACAAGCCAGGAATGTTGCCAAATATTGCCGCCGAAATGTTAGATTGGGTTAGGTTAGGTTAGATTACGTTATTGTCGTATATGAAGGTCCCACGGAGACGTAGAGGCCAACATTCCAGGAATGTTGGTCAAATATTACAGCCGCGATGTTAGATTGGGTTAGGTTAGGTTATATTACGTTATTGTTGTATATAAAGGTCCCACGGAGACGTAGATGCCAACTCGCCAGGATTGTTGCCAAATATTACCGCCGCGATGTTAGATTGGGTTAGGTTAGGTTAGATTACGTTATTGTCGTATATAAAGGTCCCACGGAGACGTAGAGGCCAACAAGCCAGGAATGTTGCCAAATATTTCCGCCGAGAGGATAGGTTGGGTTAGGTTAGGTTATATTTCGTTACTGATGGATATGAAGGTCCCACGGAGACGTAGATGCCAACACGCCGGGAATGCTGTCAAATAATAGCGCCGAGAGGTTAGGTTGGGTCAGGTTAGGTTATATTACGTTATTGATGTATATGAAGGTCCCACGGAGACGTAGATGCCAACTCGCCGGGAATTCTGTCAAATAATAGCGCCGAGAGGTTAGGTTGGGTCAGGTTACGTTATATTACGTTATTGATGTATATGAAGATCCCACGGAGACGTAGAGGCCAACTCGCCAGGTATGTGGTCAAATATTACCGCCGCGATGTTAGATTGGGTTAGGTTAGGTTATATTACGTTATTGTTGTATATAAACGTCCCACGGAGACGTAGAGGCCAACGCGCCAGGAATGTTGTCAAATATTACCGCCGAGATGTTGGGTTGGGTTAGGTTAAGTTATATTACTTTCTTGATGTATATAAAGGTTCCACGGAGACGTAGAGTCCAACTCGCCAGGAATGTTGTCAAATATTACAGCCGCGATGTTAGATTGGGTTACGTTAGGTTATATTACGTTATTGACGTATATAAAGGTCCCACGGAGACGTAGAGGCCAACAAGCCAAGGATGTTGCCAAATATTACCGCCGAAATGTTAGGTTGGGTTAGGTTAGGTTATATTACTTTCTTGATGTATATAAAGGTCCCACGCAGACGTAGAGGCCAAACCGCCAGGAATGCTGTCAAATATTACCGCCGATATGATAGGTTGGATTAGGTTAGGTTATATTACGTTATTGGTGTATATAAAGGTCCCACAAGGACGTAGAGACCAACAAACCAGGAATGTTGCAAAATATTACCGCCGAGGTATGAGGTTGGGTTAGGTTTGGTTATATTACGCTATTGATGTATATAAAGGTCCCACGGAGACGTAGAAGCCAACTCGCCAGGATTGTTGCCAAATAATACCGCCGCGATGTTAGATTGGGTTACGTTAGGTTATATTACGTTATTGACGTATATAAAGGTCCCACGGATACATAGAGGCCAACTCGTCAGCAATGTTGTCAAATATTACCGCCGAGATGATGAGTTGGGTTAGGTTAGGTTATATTACGTTATTGATGTATATGAAGATCCCACGGAGACGCAGAGGACAACTCGCCAGGTATGTGGTCACATATTACCGCCGAGATGATAGGTCGGGTTAGGTTTGGTTATATTTCGTTATTAATGTATATGAAGGTTCCACGGAGACGTAGAGTCCAACTCGCCAGTAATGTTGTCAAATATTACAGCCGCGATGTTAGATTGGGTTACGTTAGGTTATATTACGTTATTGACGTATATAAAGGTCCCACGGAGACGTAGAGGCCAACAAGCCAAGGATGTTGCCAAATATTACCGCCGAAATGTTAGTTTGGGTTAGGTTAGGTTATATTACTTTCTTGATGTATATAAAGGTCCCACGCAGACGTAGAGGCCAAACCGCCAGGAATGTTGTCAAATATTACCGCCGAGATGATAGGTTGGGTGAGGTTAGGTTATATTTCGTTATTGATGTATATGAAGGTCCCACGGAGACGTAGAGGCCAAGATGCCAGGAATGTTGTCAAATATTACAGCCGCGATGTTAGATTGGGTTAGGTTAGGTAATGTTACGTTATTGATGTATATAAAGGTCCCACAGAGACGTAGAGGCCAACAAGCCAGGAATGTTGCCAAATATTACCGCCGAGAGGATAGGTTGGGTTAGGTTAGGTTATATTTCGTTACTGATGGATATGAAGGTCCCACGGAGACGTAGATGCCAACTAGCCGGGAATGCTGTCAAATAATAGCGCCGAGAGGTTAGGTTGGGTCAGGTTAGGTTATATTACGTTATTAATGTATATGAAGGTCCCACGGAGACGTAGATGCCAACTCGCCAGGAATGTAGGTCAAATATTACAGCCGCGATGTTATATTGGGTTACGTTAGGTTATATTACGTTATTGACGTATATAAAGGTCCCACGGAGACGTAGAGGCCAACTCGCCAGAAATGTTGTCAAATATTACCGCCGAAATGTTAGATTGGGCTAGGTTAGGTTATATTACGTTATTGATGTATATAAAGCTCCCACGGAGACGTAGAGGCCAACTCGCCAGGTATGTGGTCAAATATTACCGCCGAGATGATAGGTTGGGTTAGGTTAGGTTATATTACGTTATTGATGTATATGAAGATCCCACGGAGACGCAGAGGCCAACTCGCCAGGTATGTGGTCAAATATTACCGCCGAGATGATAGGTCGGGTTAGGTTTGGTTATATTTCGTTATTGATGTATATGAACGTCCCACGGAGACCTAGAGGCCAACTCGCCAGGAATGTAGGTCAAATATTACAGCCGCGATGTTAGATTGGGTTAGGTTAGGTTATATTACGTTATTGTTGTATATAAACGTCCCACGGAGACGTAGAGGCCAACGCGCCAGGAATGTTGTCAAATATTACCGCCGAGATGTTGGGTTGGGTTAGGTTAAGTTATATTACGTTCTTGATGTATATAAAGGTCCCACGCAGACGTAGAGGCCAACCCGCCAGGAATGTTGTCAAATATTACCGCCGCGATGTTAGATTGGGTTAGGTTAGGTTATATTACGTTATTGTTGTATATAAAGGTCCCACGGAGACGTAGATGCCAACACGCCGGGAAAGCTGTCAAATAATAGCGCCGAGAGGTTAGGTTGGTTCAGGTTAGGTTATATTACGTTATTGATGTATATGAAGGTCCCACGGAGACGTAGAGGCCAACGCGCCAGGAATGTTGTCAAATATTACAGCCGCGATGTTAGATTGGGCTAGGTTAGGTTATATTACGTTATTGATGTATATAAAGCTCCCACGGAGACGTAGAGGCCAACTCGCCAGGTATGTGGTCAAATAATACCGCCGAGATGATAGGTTGGGTTAGGTTAGGTTATATTTCGTTATTGATGTATATGACGGTCCCACGGAGACGTAGAGGCCAACTCGCCAAGATTGTTGCCAAATATTACCGCCGCGATGTTAGATTGGGTTAGGTTTGGTTAGATTACGTTATGGTCGTATATAGAGGTCCCACGGAGACGTAGAGGCCAACAAGCCAGGAATGTTGCCAAATATTACCGCCGAGATGTGAGGTTGGGTTAGGTTAGGTTATATTACGTTATTGATGTATATAAAGGTCCCACGGAGACGTAGAAGCCAACTCGCCAGGATTGTTGCCAAATATTTCCGCCGCGATGTTAGATTGGGTTAGGTTAGGTTAGATTACGTTATTGTCGTATATAAAGGTCCCACGGAGACGTAGAGGCCAACATGCCAGGAATGTCAAATATTACAGCCGCGATGTTAGATTGGGTTAGGTTAGGTTACATTACGTTATTGTTGTATATAAAGGTCCCACGGAGACGTAGAGGCCAACTCGCCAGGAATATTGTCAAATATTACCGCCGAGATGATAGGTTGGGTTAGGTTAGGTTATATTTCGTTATTGATGTATATGAAGGTCCCACGGAGACGTAGAGGCCAACTCGCCAGGAATGTAGGTCAAATATTACAGCCGCGATGTTAGATTGGGTTAGGTTAGGTTAGATTACGTTATTGTCGTATATAAAGGTCCCACGGAGACGTAGAGGCCAACATGCCAGGAATGTTGGTCAAATATTACAGCCGCGATGTTAGATTGGGTTAGGTTAGGTAATATTACGTTATTGATGTATATAAAGGTCCCACGGAGACGTAGAGGCCAACTCGCCAGCAATGTTGTCAAATATTACCGTCGAGATGATAGGTTGGGTGAGGTTAGGTTAAATTACGTTATTGATGTATATAAAGGTCCCACGGAGACGTAGAAGCCAACTCGCCAGGATTGTTGCCAAATATTACCGCCGCGATGTTAGATTGGGTTAGGTTAGGTTAGATTACGTTATTGTCGTATATAAAGGTCCCACGGAGACGTAGAAGCCAACATGCCAGGAATTTTGGTCAAATATTACAGCCGCGTTGTTAGATTGGGTTAGGTTAGGTAATATTACGTTATTGATGTATATAAAGGTCCCACGGAGACGTAGAGGCCAACAAGCCAGGAATGTTGCCAAATATTACCGCCGAGAGGATAGGTTGGGTTAGGTTAGGTTATATTTCGTTACTGATGGATATTAAGGTCCCACGGAGACGTAGATGCCAACTCGCCGGGAATGCTGTCAAATCATAGCGCCGAGAGGTTAGGTTGGGTCAGGTTACGTTATATTACGTTATTGATGTATATGAAGATCCCACGGAGACGTAGAGGCCAACTCGCCAGGTATGTGGTCAAATATTACCGCCGAGATGATAGGTTGGGTTAGGTTAGGTTATATTCCGTTATTGATGTATATGAAGGTCCCACGGAGACGTAGAGGCCAACTCGCCAGGAATGTAGGTCAAATATTACAGCCGCGATGTTAGATTGGGTTAGGTTAGGTTAGATTACGTTATTGTCGTATATAAAGGTCCCACGGAGACGTAGAGGCCAACATGCCAGGAATGTTGGTCAAATATTACAGCCGCGATGTTAGATTGGGTTACGTTAGGTTACATTACGTTATTGTTGTATATAAAGGTCCCACGGAGACGTAGAGGCCAACTCGCCAGGAATATTGTCAAATATTACCGCCGAGATGATAGGTTGGGTTAGGTTAGGTTATATTACGTTATTGATTTATATGAAGGACCCACGTAGACGTAGGGGCCAACTCGTCAGGAATATTGTCAAATATTACCGCCGAGATGATAGGTTGGATTAGCTTAGGTTATATTACGTTACTGATGTATATAAAGGTCCCACGGAGACGTAGAGGCCAACAAGCCAGGAATGTTGCCAAATATTGCCGGCGAAATGTTAGATTGGGTTAGGTTAGGTTAGATTACGTTATTGTCGTATATGAAGGTCCCACGGAGACGTAGAGGCCAACTCGCCAGGTATGTGGTCCAATATTACCGCCGAGATGATAGGTTGGGTTAGGTTAGGTTATATTACGTTATTGATGTATATGAAGGTCCCACGGAGACGTAGATGCCAACTCGCCAGGAATGTAGGTCAAATATTACAGCCGCGATGTTAGATTGGGTTAGGTTAGGTTATATTACGTTATTGTTGTATATAAAGTTCCCACGGAGACGTAGTGGCCAACGCGCCAGGAATGTTGTCAAATATTACCGCCGAGATGTTGGGTTGGGTTAGGTTAGGTTATTTTACGTTCTTGATGTATATAAAGGTCCCACGCAGACGTAGAGGCCAACTCGCCAGGAATGTTGTCAAATATTACAGCCGCGATGTTAGATTGAGTTAGGTTAGATTATATTACGTTATTGTTGTATATAAAGGTCCCACGGATACATAGAGGCCAACTCGTCAGCAATGTTGTCAAATATTACCGCCGAGATGATGAGTTGGGTTAGGTTAGGTTATATTACGTTATTGATGTATATGAAGATCCCACGGAGACGCAGAGGACAACTCGCCAGGTATGTGGTCACATATTACCGCCGAGATGATAGGTCGGGTTAGGTTTGGTTATATTTCGTTATTAATGTATATGAAGGTTCCACGGAGACGTAGAGTCCAACTCGCCAGTAATGTTGTCAAATATTACAGCCGCGATGTTAGATTGGGTTACGTTAGGTTATATTACGTTATTGACGTATATAAAGGTCCCACGGAGACGTAGAGGCCAACAAGCCAAGGATGTTGCCAAATATTACCGCCGAAATGTTAGTTTGGGTTAGGTTAGGTTATATTACTTTCTTGATGTATATAAAGGTCCCACGCAGACGTAGAGGCCAAACCGCCAGGAATGTTGTCAAATATTACCGCCGAGATGATAGGTTGGGTGAGGTTAGGTTATATTTCGTTATTGATGTATATGAAGGTCCCACGGAGACGTAGAGGCCAAGATGCCAGGAATGTTGTCAAATATTACAGCCGCGATGTTAGATTGGGTTAGGTTAGGTAATGTTACGTTATTGATGTATATAAAGGTCCCACAGAGACGTAGAGGCCAACAAGCCAGGAATGTTGCCAAATATTACCGCCGAGAGGATAGGTTGGGTTAGGTTAGGTTATATTTCGTTACTGATGGATATGAAGGTCCCACGGAGACGTAGATGCCAACTAGCCGGGAATGCTGTCAAATAATAGCGCCGAGAGGTTAGGTTGGGTCAGGTTAGGTTATATTACGTTATTAATGTATATGAAGGTCCCACGGAGACGTAGATGCCAACTCGCCGGGAATGCTGTCAAATCATAGCGCCGACAGGTTAGGTTGGGTCAGGTTACGTTATATTACGTTATTGATGTATATGAAGATCCCACGGAGACGCAGAGGCCAACTCGCCAGGTATGTGGTCAAATATTACCGCCGAGATGATAGGTCGGGTTAGGTTTCGTTATATTACGTTATTGACGTATATAAAGGTCCCACGGAGACGTAGAGGCCAACATGCCAAGGATGTTGCCAAATATTACCGCCGAAATGTTAGGTTGGGTTAGGTTAGGTTATATTACGTTCTTGATGTATATAAAGGTCCCACGCAGACGTAGAGGCCAACCCGCCAGGAATGTTGTCAAATATTACCGCCGAGATGATAGGTTGGGTTAGGTTAGGTTATATTTCGTTATTGATGTATATGAAGGTCCCACGGAGACGTAGAGGCCAACTCGCCGAGATTGTTGCCAAATATTACCGCCGCGATGTTAGATTGGGTTAGGTTAGGTTAGATTACGTTATGGTCGTATATAGAGGTCCCACGGAGACGTAGAGGCCAACAAGCCAGGAATGTTGCCAAATATTACCGCCGAGATGTGAGGTTGGGTTAGGTTAGGTTATATTACGTTATTGATGTATATAAAGGTCCCACGGAGACGTAGAAGCCAACTTGCCAGGATTGTTGCCAAATATTACCGCCGCGATGTTAGATTGGGTTAGATTAGGTTAGATTACGTTATTGTCGTATATAAAGGTCCCACGGAGACGTAGAGGCCAACATGCCAGGAATGTTGGTCAAATATTACAGCCGCGATGTTAGATTGGGTTAGGTTAGGTTACATTACGTTATTGTTGTATATAAAGGTCCCACGGAGACTTAGAGGCCAACAAGCCAGGAATGTTGCCAAATATTTCCGCCGAGAGGATAGGTTGGGTTAGGTTAGGTTATATTTCGTTACTGATGGATATGAAGGTCCCACGGAGACGTAGATGCCAACACGCCGGGAATGCTGTCAAATAATAGCGCCGAGAGGTTAGGTTGGGTCAGGTTAGGTTATATTACGTTATTGATGTATATGAAGGTCCCACGGAGACGTAGATGCCAACTCGCCGGGAATTCTGTCAAATAATAGCGCCGAGAGGTTAGGTTGGTTCAGGTTACGTTATATTACGTTATTGATGTATATGAAGATCCCACGGAGACGTAGAGGCCAACTCGCCAGGTATGTGGTCAAATATTACCGCCGAGATGATAGGTTGGGTTAGGTTAGGTTATATTTCGTTATTGATGTATATGAAGGTCCCACGGAGACCTAGAGGCCAACTCGCCAGGAATGTAGGTGAAATATTACAGCCGCGATGTTAGATTGGGTTAGGTTAGGTTATATTACGTTATTGATGTATATGAAGGTCCCACGGAGACGTAGATGCCAACTCGCCGGGAATTCTGTCAAATAATAGCGCCGAGAGGTTAGGTTGGTTCAGGTTACGTTATATTACGTTATTGATGTATATGAAGATCCCACGGAGACGTAGAGGCCAACTCGCCAGGTATGTGGTCAAATATTACCGCCGAGATGATAGGTTGGGTTAGGTTAGGTTATATTTCGTTATTGATGTATATGAAGGTCCCACGGAGACCTAGAGGCCAACTCGCCAGGAATGTAGGTGAAATATTACAGCCGCGATGTTAGATTGGGTTAGGTTAGGTTATATTACGTTATTGTTGTATATAAACGTCCCACGGAGACGTAGAGGCCAACGCGCCAGGAATGTTGTCAAATATTACCGCCGAGATGTTGGGTTGGGTTAGGTTAAGTTATATTACGTTCTTGATGTATATAAAGGTCCCACGCAGACGTAGAGGCCAACCCGCCAGGAATGTTGTCAAATATTACCGCCGCGATGTTAGATTGGGTTAGGTTAGGTTATATTACGTCATTGCTGTATATAAAGGTCCCACGTAGACGTAGAGGCCAACTCGCCAGCAATGTTGTCAAATATTACCGCCGAGATGATAGGTTGGGTTAGGTTAGGATATATTACGTTATTGATGTATATGAAGGACCCATGTAGACGTAGGGGCCAACTCGTCAGGAAGATTGTCAAATATTACCGCCGATATGATAGGTTGGATTAGGTTAGGTTATATTTCGTTATTGATGTATATGAAGGTCCCACGGAGACGTAGATGCCAACACGCCGGGAATGCTGTCAAATAATGGCGCCGAGAGGTTAGGTTGGGTCAGGTTAGGTTATATTACGTTATTGATGTATATGAAGGTCCCACGGAGACGTAGATGCCAACTCGCCGGGAATTCTGTCAAATAATAGCGCCGAGAGGTTAGGTTGGGTCAGGTTACGTTATATTACGTTATTGATGTATATGAAGATCCCACGGAGACGTAGAGGCCAACCCGCCAGGAATGTTGTCAAATATTACCGCCGAGATGATAGGTTGGGTTAGGTTAGGTTATATTTCGTTATTGATGTATATGACGGTCCCACGGAGACGTAGAGGCCAACTCGCCAAGATTGTTGCCAAATATTACCGCCGCGATGTTAGATTGGGTTAGGTTAGGTTAGATTACGTTATGGTCGCATATAGAGGTCCCACGGAGACGTAGAGGCCAACAAGCCAGGAATGTTGCCAAATATTACCGCCGAGATGTGAGGTTGGGTTAGGTTAGGTTATATTACGTTATTGATGTATATAAAGGTCCCACGGAGACGTAGAAGCCAACTCGCCAGGATTGTTGCCAAATATTTCCGCCGCGATGTTAGATTGGGTTAGGTTAGGTTAGATTACGTTATTGTCGTATATAAAGGTCCCACGGAGACGTAGAGGCCAACATGCCAGGAATGTCAAATATTACAGCCGCGATGTTAGATTGGGTTAGGTTAGGTTACATTACGTTATTGTTGTATATAAAGGTCCCACGGAGACGTAGAGGCTAACTCGCCAGGAATATTGTCAAATATTACCGCCGAGATGATAGGTTGGGTTAGGTTAGGTTATATTACGTTATTGATTTATATGAAGGACCCACGTAGACGTAGGGGCGAACAAGCCAGGAATGTTGCCAAATATTGTCGCCGAAATGTTAGATTGGGTTAGGTTATGTTAGATTACGTTATTGTCGTATATGAAGGTCCCACGGAGACGTAGAGGCCAACTCGCCAGGTATGTGGTCAAATATTACCGCCGAGATGATAGGTTGGGTTAGGTTAGGTTATATTTCGTTATTGATGTATATGAAGGTCCCACGGAGACGTAGATGCCAACTCGCCGGGAATGCTGTCAAATCATAGCGCCGAGAGGTTAGGTTGGGTCAGGTTACGTTATATTACGTTATTGATGTATATGAAGATCCCACGGAGACGTAGAGGCCAACGCGCCAGGAATGTTGTCAAATATTACCGCCGAGATGATAGGTTGGGTTAGGTTAGGTTATATTTCGTTATTGATGTATATGAAGGTCCCACGGAGACGTAGAGGCCAACTCGCCAGGAATGTAGGTCAAATATTACAGCCGCGATGTTAGATTGGGTTAGGTTAGGTTAGATTACGTTATTGTCGTATATAAAGTTCCCACGGAGACGTAGAGGCCAACATGCCAGGAATGTTGGTCAAATATTACAGCCGCGATGTTAGATTGGGTTAGGTTAGGTAATATTACGTTATTGATGTATATAAATGTCCCACGGAGACGTAGAGGCCAACGCGCCAGGAATGTTGTCAAATATTACCGCCGAGATGTTGGGTTGGGTTAGGTTAGGTTATTTTACGTTCTTGATGTATATAAAGGTCCCACGCAGACGTAGAGGCCAACTCGCCAGCAATGTTGTCAAATATTACCGCCGAGATGATAGGTTGGGTTAGGTTAGTATATATTACGTTATTGATGTATATGAAGGACCCATGTAGACGTAGGGGCCAACTCGTCAGGAAGATTGTCAAATATTACCGCCGATATGATAGGTTGGATTAGGTTAGGTTATATTACGTTATTGGTGTATATAAAGGTCCCACGGAGACGTAGAGACCAACAAGCCAGGAATGTTGCCAAATATTACCGCCGAGATATGAGGTTGGGTTAGGTTAGGTTATATTACGTTATTGATGTATATAAAGGTCCCACGGAGACGGAGAAGCCAACTCGCCAGGATTGTTGCCAAATATTACCGCCGCGATGTTAGATTGGGTTAGGTTAGGTTAGATTACGTTATTGTCGTATATAAAGGTCCCAGGGAGACGTAGAGGCCAACATGCCAGGAATGTTGGTCAAATATTACAGCCGCGATGTTAGATTGGGTTAGGTTAGGTAATATTACGTTATTGATGTATATAAAGGTCCCACGGAGACGTAGAGGCCAACAAGCCAGGAATGTTGCCAAATATTACCGCCGAGAGGATAGGTTGGGTTAGGTTAGGTTATATTTCGTTACTGATGGATATGAAGGTCCCACGGAGACGTAGATGCCAACACGCCGGGAAAGCTGTCAAATAATAGCGCCGAGAGGTTAGGTTGGGTCAGGTTAGGTTATATTACGTTATTGATGTATATGAAGGTCCCACGGAGACGTAGAGGCCAACGCGCCAGGAATGTTGTCAAATATTACGGCCGAGATGATAGGTTGGGTTAGGTTAGGTTATATTTCGTTATTGATGTATATGAAGGTCCCACGGAGACGTAGAGGCCAACTCGCCAGGAATGTAGGTCAAATATTACAGCCCCGATGTTAGATTGGGTTAGGTTAGGTTATATTACGTTATTGTTGTATATAAAGGTCCCACGTAGACGTAGAGGCCAACTCGCCAGCAATGTTGTCAAATATTACCGCCGAGATGATAGGTTGGGTTAGGTTAGGTTATATTACGTTATTGATGTATATGAAGGACCCACGTAGACGTAGGGGCCAACTCGTCAGGAATATTGTCAAATATTACCGCCGATATGATAGGTTGGATTAGGTTAGGTTATATTACGTTATTGGTGTATATAAAGGTCCCACGGAGACGTAGAGACCAACAAGCCAGGAATGTTGTCAAATATTACCGCCGAGATATGAGGTTGGGTTAGGTTAGGTTATATTACGATATTGATGTATATAAAGGTCCCACGGAGACGTAGATGCTAACTCGCCAGGATTGTTGCCAAATATTACCGCCGCGATGTTAGATTGGGTTAGGTTAGGTTAGATTACGTTATTGTCGTATATAAAGGTCCCACGGAGACGTAGAGGCCAACAAGCCAGGAATGTTGCCAAATATTTCCGCCGAGAGGATAGGTTGGGTTAGGTTAGGTTATATTTCGTTACTGATGGATATGAAGGTCCCACGGAGACGTAGATGCCAACACGCCGGGAATGCTGTCAAATAATAGCGCCGAGAGGTTAGGTTGGGTCAGGTTAGGTTATATTACGTTATTGATGTATATGAAGGTCCCACGGAGACGTAGATGCCAACTCGCCGGGAATTCTGTCAAATAATAGCGCCGAGAGGTTAGGTTGGGTCAGGTTACGTTATATTACGTTATTGATGTATATGAAGATCCCACGGAGACGTAGAGGCCAACTCGCCAGGTATGTGGTCAAATATTACCGCCGCGATGTTAGATTGGATTAGGTTAGGTTATATTACGTTATTGTTGTATATAAACGTCCCACGGAGACGTAGAGGCCAACGCGCCAGGAATGTTGTCAAATATTACCGCCGAGATGTTGGGTTGGGTTAGGTTAAGTTATATTACGTTCTTGATGTATATAAAGGTCCCACGCAGACGTAGAGGCCAACCCGCCAGGAATGTTGTCAAATATTACCGCCGAGATGATAGGTTGGATTGGTTAGGTTGTATTACGTTATTGATGTATATAAGTGTCCCACGGAGACGTAGAGGCCAAATCGCCAGCAATGTTGTCAAATATTACCGCCGAGATGATAGGTTGGGTTAGGTTAGGTTATATTACGTTATTGATGTATGTGAAGGACCCACGTAGACGTAGGGGCCAACTCGTCAGGAATATTGTCAAATATTACCGCCGATATGATAGGTTGGATTAGGTTAGGTTATATTACGTTATTGGTGTATATAAAGGTCCAACGGAGACGTAGAGACCAACAAGCCAGGAATGGTACCAAATATTACTGCCGAGATATGAGGTTGGGTTGGGTTAGGATATATTACGTTATTGATGTATATAAAGGTCCCACGGAGACGTAGAAGCCAACTCGCCAGGATTGTTGCCAAATATTACCGCCGCGATGTTAGATTGGGTTAGGAAAGGTTAGATTACGTTATTGCTGTATATAAAGGTCCCACGGATACATAGAGGCCAACTCGTCAGGAATGTTGTCAAATATTACCGCCGAGATGATAAGTTGGGTTAGGTTAGGTTATATTACGTTATTGATGTATATGAAGATCCAACGGAGACGAAGAGGACAACTCGCCAGGAATGTAGGTCAAATATTACAGCCGCGATGTTAGATTGGGTTAGGTTAGGTTATGTTACGTTATTGTTGTATATAAAGGTCCCACGGAGACGTAGAGGCCAACGCGCCAGGAATGTTGTCAAATATTACCGCCGAGATGCTGGGTTGGGTTAGGTTAGGTTATATTACGTTCTGGATGTATATAAAGGTCCCACGCAGACGTAGAGGCCAACTCGCCAGGAGCGTTGTCAAATATTACAGCCGCGATGTTAGATTGGGCTAGGTTAGGTTATATTACGTTATTGATGCATATAAAGCTCCCACGGAGACGTAGAGGCCAACTCGCCAGGTATGTGGTCAAATATTACCGCCGAGATGACAGGTTGGGTTAGGTTAGGTTATATTACGTTATTGATGTATATGAAGGACCCACGTAGACGTAGGGGCCAACTCGTCAGGAATATTGTCAAATATTACCGCCGATATGATAGGTTGGATTAGGTTAGGTTATATTACGTTATTGGTGTATATAAAGGTCCAACGGAGACGTAGAGACCAACAAGCCAGGAATGGTACCAAATATTACCGCCGAGATATGAGGTTGGGTTGGGTTAGGATATATTGCGTTATTGATGTATATAAAGGTCCCACGGAGACGTAGAAGCCAACTCGCCAGGATTGTTGCCAAATATTACCGCCGCGATGTTAGATTGGGTTAGGTTAGGTTAGATTACGTTATTGTCGTATATAAAGGTCCCACGAAGACGTAGAGGCCAACATGCCAGGAATGTTGGTCAAATATTACAGCCGCGATGTTAGATTGAGTTAGGTTAGATTATATTACGTTATTGTTGTATATAAAGGTCCCACGGATACATAGAGGCCAACTCGTCAGGAATGTTGTCAAATATTACCGCCGAGATGATAAGTTGGGTTAGGTTAGGTTATATTACGTTATTGATGTATATGAAGATCCCACGGAGACGCAGAGGACAACTCGCCAGGTATGTGGTCAAATATTACCGCGGAGATGATAGGTCGGGTTAGGTTTGGTTATATTTCGTTATTAATGCATATGAAGGTTCCACGGAGACGTAGAGTCCAACTCGCCAGGAATGTTGTCAAATATTACAGCCGCGATGTTAGATTGGGTTACGTTAGGTTATATTACGTTATTGACGTATAAAAAGCTCCCACGGAGACGTAGAGGCCAACAAGCCAAGGATGTTGCCAAATATTACCACCGAAATGTTAGGTTGGGATAGGTTAGGTTATATTACGTTCTTGATGTATATAAAGGTCCCACGGAGACGTAGAGGCCAACAAGCCAAGGATGTTGTCAAATATTACAGCCGCGATGTTAGATTGGGCTAGGTTAGGTTATATTACGTTATTGATGTATATAAAGCTCCCACGGAGACGTAGAGGTCAACTCGCCAGGTATGTGGTCAAATATTACCGCCGAGATGATAGGTTGGGTTAGGTTAGGTTATATTACGTTATTGATGTATATGAAGATCCCACGGAGACGCAGAGGCCAACTCGCCAGGTATGTGGTCAAATATTACCGCCGAGATGATAGGTCGGGTTAGGTTTGGTTATATTTCGTTATTAATGTATATGAAGGTTCCACGGAGACGTAGAGTCCAACTCGCCAGGAATGTTGTCAAATATTACAGCCGCGATGTTAGATTGGGTTACGTTAGGTTATATTACGTTATTGACGTATATAAAGGTCCCACGGAGACGTAGAGGCCAACAAGCCAAGGATGTTGCCAAATATTACCGCCGAAATGTTAGGTTGGGTTAGGTTAGGTTATATTACTTTCTTGATGTATATAAAGATCCCACGCAGACGTAGAGGCCAAACCGCCAGGAATGTTGTCAAATATTACCGCCGAGATGATAGGTTGGGTTAGGTTAGGTAATATTACGTTATTGATGTATATAAAGGTCCCACGGAGACGTAGAGGCCAACAAGCCAGGAATGTTGCCAAATATTACCGCCGAGAGGATAGGTTGGGTTAGGTTAGGTTATATTTCGTTACTGATGGATATGAAGGTCCCACGGAGACGTAGATGCCAACTCGCCGGGAATGCTGTCAAATAATAGCGCCGAGAGGTTAGGTTGGGTCAGGTTACGTTATATTACGTTATTGATGTATATGAAGATCCCACGGAGACGTAGAGGCCAACTCGCCAGGTATGTGGTCAAATATTACCGCCGAGATGATAGGTTGGGTTATGTTAGGTTATATTTCGTTATTGATGTATATGAAGGTCCCACGGAGACGTAGAGGCCAACTCGCCAGGTATGTGGTCAAATATTACCGCCGAGATGACAGGTTGGGTTAGGTTAGGTTATATTACGTTATTGATGTATATGAAGATCCCACGGAGACGCAGAGACCAACTCGCCAGGTATGTGGTCAAATATTACCGCCGAGAAGATAGGTTGGCTTAGGTTAGGTTATATTTCGTTACTGATGGATATGAAGGTCCCACGGAGACGTAGATGCCAACTCGCCGGGAATGCTGTCAAATAATAGCGCCGAGAGGTTAGGTTGGGTCAGGTTACGTTATATTACGTTATTGATGTATATGAAGATCCCACGGAGACGTAGAGGCCAACTCGCCAGGTATGTGGTCAAATATTACCGCCGAGATGATAGGTTGGGTTAGGTTAGGTTATATTACGTTATTGATGTATATGAAGGTCCCACGGAGACGTAGAGGCCAACTCGCCAGGAATGTAGGTCAAATATTACAGCCGCGATGTTAGATTGGGTTAGGTTAGGTTAGATTACGTTATTGTACTATATCAAGGTCCCACGGAGACGTAGAGGCCAACATGCCAGGAATGTTGGTCAAATATTACAGCCGCGATGTTAGATTGGGTTAGGTTAGGTAATATTACGTTATTGATGTATATAAAGGTCCCACGGAGACGTAGAGGCCAACTCGCCAGCAATGTTGTCAAATATTACCGCCGAGATGTGAGGTTGGGTTAGGTTAGGTTATATTACGTTATTGATGTATATAAAGGTCCCACGGAGACGTAGAAGCCAACTCGCCAGGATTGTTGCCAAATATTACCGCCGCGATGTTAGATTGGGTTAGGTTAGGTTAGATTACGTTATTGTCGTATATAAAGGTCCCACGGAGACGTAGAGGCCAACATGCCAGGAATGTTGGTCAAATATTACAGCCGCGATGTTAGATTGGGTTAGGTTAGGTTACATTACGTTATTGTTGTATATAAAGGTCCCACGGAGACGTAGAGGCCAACTCGCCAGGAATGTTGTCAAATATTACCTCCGAGATGATAGGTTGGGTTAGGTTAGGTTATATTACGTTATTGATTTATATGAAGGACCCACGTAGACGTAGGGTCCAACTCGTCAGGAATATTGTCAAATATTACCGCCGAGATGATAGGTTGGATTAGGTTAGGTTGTATTACGTTATTGATGTATATAAGTGTCCCACGGAGACGTAGAGGCCAACTCGCCAGCAATGTTGTCAAATATTACCGCCGAGATGATAGGTTGGATTAGGTTAGGTTTATTACGTTATTGGTGTATATAAAGGTCCAACGGAGACGTAGAGACCAACAAGCCAGGAATGGTACCAAATATTACCGCCGAGATATGAGGTTGGGTTGGGTTAGGATATATTACGTTATTGATGTATATAAAGGTCCAACGGAGACGTAGAGACCAACAAGCCAGGAATGGTACCAAATATAACCTCCGAGATATGAGGTTGGGTTAGGTTAGGTTATATTACGTTATTGATGTATATGAAGATCCCACGGAGACGCAGAGGACAACTCGCCAGGTATGTGGTCAAATATTACCGCGGAGATGATAGGTCGGGTTAGGTTTGGTTATATTTCGTTATTAATGCATATGAAGATCCCACGGAGACGCAGAGGCCAACTCGCCAGGTATGTGGTCAAATATTACCGCCGAGATGATAGGTCGGGTTAGGTTTGGTTATATTTCGTTATTAATGTATATGAAGGTTCCACGGAGACGTAGAGTCCAACTCGCCAGGAATGTTGTCAAATATTACAGCCGCGATGTTAGATTGGGTTACGTTAGGTTATATTACGTTATTGACGTATATAAAGGTCCCACGGAGGCGTAGAGGCCAACAAGCCAAGGATGTTGCCAAATATTACCGCCGAAATGTTAGGTTGGGTTAGGTTAGGTTATATTACTTTCTTGATGTATATAAAGATCCCACGCAGACGTAGAGGCCAAACCGCCAGGAATGTTGTCAAATATTACCGCCGAGATGATAGGTTGGGTTAGGTTAGGTTATATTTCGTTATTGATGTATATGAAGGTCCCACGGAGACGTAGAAGCCAAGATGCCAGGAATGTTGTCAAATATTACAGCCGCGATGTTAGATTGGGTTAGGTTAGGTAATATTACGTTATTGATGTATATAAAGGTCCCACGGAGACGTAGAGGCCAACAAGCCAGGAATGTTGCCAAATATTACCGCCGAGAGGATAGGATGGGTTAGGTTAGGTTATATTTCGTTACTGATGGATATGAAGGTCCCACGGAGACGTAGATGCCAACTCGCCGGGAATGCTGTCAAATAATAGCGCCGAGAGGTTAGGTTGGGTCAGGTTACGTTATATTACGTTATTGATGTATATGAAGATCCCACGGAGACGTAGAGGCCAACTCGCCAGGTATGTGGTCAAATATTACCGCCGAGATGATAGGTTGGGTTATGTTAGGTTATATTTCGTTATTGAGGTATATGAAGTTCCCACGGCGACGTAGAGGCCAACTCGCCAGGAATGTAGGTCAAATATTACAGCCGCGATGTTAGATTGGGTTAGGTTAGGTTATATTACGTTATTGTTGTATATAAAGGTCCCACGGAGACGTAGAGGCCAACGCGCCAGGAATGTTGTCAAATATTACCGCCGAGATGTTGGGTTGGGTTAGGTTAGGTTATATTACGTTCTTGATGTATATAAAGGTCCCACGCAGACGTAGAGGCCAACTCGCCAGGAGTGTTGTCAAATATTACAGCCGCGATGTTAGATTGGGCTAGGTTAGGTTATATTACGTTATTGATGTATATAAAGCTCCCACGGAGACGTAGAGGCCAACTCGCCAGGTATGTGGTCAAATATTACCGCCGAGATGACAGGTTGGGTTAGGTTAGGTTACATTACGTTATTGTTGTATATAAATGTCCCATGGAGACGTAGAGACCAACTCGCCAGGAATGTTGTCAAATACTACCGCCGAGATGAAAGGTTGGGTTAGGTTAGGTTATATTACGTTATTGATTTATATGAAGGACCCACGTAGACGTAGGGGCCAACTCGTCAGGAATATTGTCAAATATTACAGCCGAGATGATAGGTTGGATTAGGTTAGGTTATATTACGTTATTGGTGTATATAAAGGTCCAACGGAGACGTAGAGACCAACAAGCCAGTAATGGTACCAAATATTACCGCCGAGATATGAGGTTGGGTTGGGTTAGGATATATTACGTTATTGATGTATATAAAGGTCCCACGGAGACGTAGAAGCCAACTCGCCAGGATTGTTGCCAAATATTACCGCCGCGATGTTAGATTGGGTTAGGAAAGGTTAGATTACGTTATTGTCGTATATAAAGGTCCCACGAAGACGTAGAGGCCAACATGCCAGGAATGTTGGTCAAATATTACAGCCGCGGTGTTAGATTGAGTTAGGTTAGATTATATTACGTTATTGCTGTATATAAAGGTCCCACGGATACATAGAGGCCAACTCGTCAGGAATGTTGTCAAATATTACCGCCGAGATGATAAGTTGGGTTAGGTTAGGTTATATTATGTTATTGATGTATATGAAGATCCCACGGAGACGCAGAGGACAACTCGCCAGGAATGTAGGTCAAATATTACAGCCGCGATGTTAGATTGGGTTAGGTTAGGTTATATTACGTTATTGTTGTATATAAAGGTCCCACGGAGACGTAGAGGCCAACGCGCCAGGAATGTTGTCAAATATTACCGCCGAGATGTTGGGTTGGGTTAGGTTGGGTTATATTACGTTCTTGATGTATATAAAGGTCCCACGCAGACGTAGAGGCCAACTCGCCAGGAGCGTTGTCAAATATTACAGCCGCGATGTTAGATTGGGCTAGGTTAGGTTATATTACGTTATTGATGTATATAAAGCTCCCACGGAGACGTAGAGGCCAACTCGCCAGGTATGTGGTCAAATATTACCGCCGAGATGACAGGTTGGGTTAGGTTAGGTTATATTACGTTATTAATGTATATGAAGGTTCCACGGAGACGTAGAGTCCAACTCGCCAGGAATGTTGTCAAATATTACAGCCGCGATGTTAGATTGGGTTACGTTAGGTTATATTACGTTATTGACGTATATAAAGGTCCCACGGAGACGTAGAGGCCAACAAGCCAAGGATGTTGCCAAATATTACCGCCGAAATGTTAGGTTGGGTTAGGTTAGGTTATATTACTTTCTTGATGTATATAAAGATCCCACGCAGACGTAGAGGCCAAACCGCCAGGAATGTTGTCAAATATTACCGCCGAGATGATAGGTTGGGTTAGGTTAGGTTATATTTCGTTATTGATGTATATGAAGGTCCCACGGAGACGTAGAAGCCAAGATGCCAGGAATGTTGTCAAATATTACAGCCGCGATGTTAGATTGGGTTAGGTTAGGTTATATTACGTTATTGTTGTATATAAAGGTCCCACGGAGACGTAGAGGCCAACGCGCCAGGAATGTTGTCAAATATTACCACCGAGATGTTGGGTTGGGTTAGTTTAGGTTATATTACGTTCTTGATGTATATAAAGGTCCCACGCAGACGTAGAGGCCAACTCGCCAGGAGTGTTGTCAAATATTACAGCCGCGATGTTAGATTGGGCTAGGTTAGGTTATATTACGTTATTCATGTATATAAAGCTCCCACGGAGACGTAGAGGCCAACTCGCCAGGTATGTGGTCAAATATTACCGCCGAGATGACAGGTTGGGTTAGGTTAGGTTATATTACGTTATTGATGTATATGAAGATCCCACGGAGACGCAGAGGCCAACTCGCCAGGTATGTGGTCAAATATTACCGCCGAGATGATAGGTCGGGTTAGGTTTGGTTATATTTCGTTATTAATGTATATGAAGGTTCCACGGAGACGTAGAGTCCAACTCGCCAGGAATGTTGTCAAATATTACAGCCGCGATGTTAGATTGGGTTACGTTAGGTTATATTACGTTATTGACGTATATAAAGGTCCCACGGAGACGTAGAGGCCAACAAGCCAAAGATGTTGCCAAATATTACCGCCGAAATGTTAGGTTGGGTTAGGTTAGGTTATATTACTTTCTTGATGTATATAAAGATCCCACGCAGACGCAGAGGCCAAACCGCCAGGAATGTTGTCAAATATTACCGCCGAGATGGTAGGTTGGGTTAGGTTAGGTTATATTTCGTTATTGATGTATATGAAGGTCCCACGGAGACGTAGAAGCCAAGATGCCAGGAATGTTGTCAAATATTACAGCCGCGATGTTAGATTGGGTTAGGTTAGGTAATATTACGTTATTGATGTATATAAAGGTCCCACGGAGACGTAGAGGCCAACAAGCCAGGAATGTTGCCAAATATTACCGCCGAGAGGATAGGTTGGGTTAGGTTAGGTTATATTTCGTTACTGATGGATATGAAGGACCCACGGAGACGTAGATGCCAACTCGCCGGGAATGCTGTCAAATAATAGCGCCGAGAGGTTAGGTTGGGTCAGGTTACGTTATATTACGTTATTGATGTATATGAAGATCCCACGGAGACGTAGAGGCCAACTCGCCAGGTATGTGGTCAAATATTACCGCCGAGATGATAGGTTGGGTTATGTTAGGTTATATTTCGTTATTGATGTATATGAACGTCCCACGGAGACGTAGAGGCCAACTCGCCAGGTATGTGGTCAAATATTACCGCCGAGATGACAGGTTGGGTTAGGTTAGGTTACATTACGTTATTGTTGTATATAAATGTCCCATGGAGACGTAGAGACCAACTCGCCAGGAATGTTGTCAAATACTACCGCCGAGATGAAAGGTTGGGTTAGGTTAGGTTATATTACGTTATTGATTTATATGAAGGACCCACGTAGACGTAGGGGCCAACTCGTCAGGAATATTGTCAAATATTACAGCCGAGATGATAGGTTGGATTAGGTTAGGTTATATTACGTTATTGGTGTATATAAAGGTCCAACGGAGACGTAGAGACCAACAAGCCAGTAATGGTACCAAATATTACCGCCGAGATATGAGGTTGGGTTGGGTTAGGATATATTACGTTATTGATGTATATAAAGGTCCCACGGAGACGTAGAAGCCAACTCGCCAGGATTGTTGCCAAATATTACCGCCGCGATGTTAGATTGGGTTAGGAAAGGTTAGATTACGTTATTGTCGTATATAAAGGTCCCACGAAGACGTAGAGGCCAACATGCCAGGAATGTTGGTCAAATATTACAGCCGCGGTGTTAGATTGAGTTAGGTTAGATTATATTACGTTATTGCTGTATATAAAGGTCCCACGGATACATAGAGGCCAACTCGTCAGGAATGTTGTCAAATATTACCGCCGAGATGATAAGTTGGGTTAGGTTAGGTTATATTATGTTATTGATGTATATGAAGATCCCACGGAGACGCAGAGGACAACTCGCCAGGAATGTAGGTCAAATATTACAGCCGCGATGTTAGATTGGGTTAGGTTAGGTTATATTACGTTATTGTTGTATATAAAGGTCCCACGGAGACGTAGAGGCCAACGCGCCAGGAATGTTGTCAAATATTACCGCCGAGATGTTGGGTTGGGTTAGGTTGGGTTATATTACGTTCTTGATGTATATAAAGGTCCCACGCAGACGTAGAGGCCAACTCGCCAGGAGCGTTGTCAAATATTACAGCCGCGATGTTAGATTGGGCTAGGTTAGGTTATATTACGTTATTGATGTATATAAAGCTCCCACGGAGACGTAGAGGCCAACTCGCCAGGTATGTGGTCAAATATTACCGCCGAGATGACAGGTTGGGTTAGGTTAGGTTATATTACGTTATTAATGTATATGAAGGTTCCACGGAGACGTAGAGTCCAACTCGCCAGGAATGTTGTCAAATATTACAGCCGCGATGTTAGATTGGGTTACGTTAGGTTATATTACGTTATTGACGTATATAAAGGTCCCACGGAGACGTAGAGGCCAACAAGCCAAGGATGTTGCCAAATATTACCGCCGAAATGTTAGGTTGGGTTAGGTTAGGTTATATTACTTTCTTGATGTATATAAAGATCCCACGCAGACGTAGAGGCCAAACCGCCAGGAATGTTGTCAAATATTACCGCCGAGATGATAGGTTGGGTTAGGTTAGGTTATATTTCGTTATTGATGTATATGAAGGTCCCACGGAGACGTAGAAGCCAAGATGCCAGGAATGTTGTCAAATATTACAGCCGCGATGTTAGATTGGGTTAGGTTAGGTTATATTACGTTATTGTTGTATATAAAGGTCCCACGGAGACGTAGAGGCCAACGCGCCAGGAATGTTGTCAAATATTACCACCGAGATGTTGGGTTGGGTTAGTTTAGGTTATATTACGTTCTTGATGTATATAAAGGTCCCACGCAGACGTAGAGGCCAACTCGCCAGGAGTGTTGTCAAATATTACAGCCGCGATGTTAGATTGGGCTAGGTTAGGTTATATTACGTTATTCATGTATATAAAGCTCCCACGGAGACGTAGAGGCCAACTCGCCAGGTATGTGGTCAAATATTACCGCCGAGATGACAGGTTGGGTTAGGTTAGGTTATATTACGTTATTGATGTATATGAAGATCCCACGGAGACGCAGAGGCCAACTCGCCAGGTATGTGGTCAAATATTACCGCCGAGATGATAGGTCGGGTTAGGTTTGGTTATATTTCGTTATTAATGTATATGAAGGTTCCACGGAGACGTAGAGTCCAACTCGCCAGGAATGTTGTCAAATATTACAGCCGCGATGTTAGATTGGGTTACGTTAGGTTATATTACGTTATTGACGTATATAAAGGTCCCACGGAGACGTAGAGGCCAACAAGCCAAAGATGTTGCCAAATATTACCGCCGAAATGTTAGGTTGGGTTAGGTTAGGTTATATTACTTTCTTGATGTATATAAAGATCCCACGCAGACGCAGAGGCCAAACCGCCAGGAATGTTGTCAAATATTACCGCCGAGATGGTAGGTTGGGTTAGGTTAGGTTATATTTCGTTATTGATGTATATGAAGGTCCCACGGAGACGTAGAAGCCAAGATGCCAGGAATGTTGTCAAATATTACAGCCGCGATGTTAGATTGGGTTAGGTTAGGTAATATTACGTTATTGATGTATATAAAGGTCCCACGGAGACGTAGAGGCCAACAAGCCAGGAATGTTGCCAAATATTACCGCCGAGAGGATAGGTTGGGTTAGGTTAGGTTATATTTCGTTACTGATGGATATGAAGGACCCACGGAGACGTAGATGCCAACTCGCCGGGAATGCTGTCAAATAATAGCGCCGAGAGGTTAGGTTGGGTCAGGTTACGTTATATTACGTTATTGATGTATATGAAGATCCCACGGAGACGTAGAGGCCAACTCGCCAGGTATGTGGTCAAATATTACCGCCGAGATGATAGGTTGGGTTATGTTAGGTTATATTTCGTTATTGATGTATATGAACGTCCCACGGAGACGTAGAGGCCAACTCGCCAGGAATGTAGGTCAAATATTACAGCCGCGATGTTAGATTGGGTTAGGTTAGGTTATATTACGTTATTGTTGTATATAAAGGTCCCACGGAGACGTAGAGGCCAACGCGCCAGGAATGTTGTCAAATATTACCGCCGAGATGTTGTGTTGGGTTAGGTTAGGTTATATTACGTTCTTGATGTATATAAAGGTCCCACGCAGACGTAGAGGCCAACTCGCCAGGAGTGTTGTCAAATATTACAGCCGCGATGTTAGATTGGGCTAGGTTAGGTTATATTACGTTATTGATGTATATAAAGCCCCCACGGAGACGTAGAGGCCAACTCGCCAGGTATGTGGTCAAATATTACCGCCGAGATGACAGGTTGGGTTAGGTTAGGTTATATTACGTTATTGATGTATATGAAGATCCCACGGAGACGCAGAGGCCAACTCGCCAGGTATGTGGTCAAATATTACCGCCGAGATGATAGGTCGGGTTAGGTTTGGTTATATTTCGTTATTAATGTATATGAAGGTTCCACGGAGACGTAGAGTCCAACTCGCCAGGAATGTTGTCAAATATTACAGCCGCGATGTTAGATTGGGTTACGCTAGGTTATATTACGTTATTGACGTATATAAAGGTCCCACGGAGACGTAGAGGCCAACATGCCAAGGATGATGCCAAATATTACCGCCGAAATGTTAGGTTGGGTTAGGTTAGGTTACATTATGTTATTGTTGTATATAAATGTCCCATGGAGACGTAGAGACCAACTCGCCAGGAATGTTGTCAAATACTACCGCCGAGATGAAAGGTTAGGTTAGGTTAGGTTATATTACGTTATTGATTTATATGAAGGACCCACGTAGACGTAGGGGCCAACTCGTCAGGAATATTGTCAAATATTACAGCCGTGATGATAGGTTGGACTACCTTAGGTTATATTACGTTATTGATGTATATAAAGGTCCCACGGAGACGTAGAGGCCAACAAGCCAGGAATGTTGCCAAATATTGCCGCCGAAATGTTAGATTGGGTTAGGTTAGGTTAGATTACGTTATTGTCGTATATGAAGGTCCCACGGAGACGTAGGGGCCAACATGCCAGGAATGTTGGTCAAATATTACAGCCGCGATGTTAGATTGGGTTAAGTTAGGTTATATTACGTTATTGTTGTATATAAAGGTCCCACGGAGACGTAGAGGCCAACTCGCCAGGAATGTTGTCAAATATACCTCCGAGATGATAGGTTGGGTTAGGTTAGGTTATATTACGTTATTGATTTATATGAAGGACCCACGTAGACGTAGGGTCCAACTCGTCAGGAATATTGTCAAATATTACCGCCGAGATGATAGGTTGGATTAGGTTAGGTTGTATTACGTTATTGATGTATATAAGTGTCCCACGGAGACGTAGAGGCCAACTCGCCAGGAATGTAGGTCAAATATTACAGCCGCGATGTTAGATTGGGTTAGGTTAGGTTATATTACGTTATTGTTGTATATAAAGGTCCCACGGAGACGTAGAGGCCAACGCGCCAGGAATGTTGTCAAATATTACCGCCGATATGTTGGGTTGGTTTAGGTTAAGTTATATTACGTTCTTGATGTATATAAAGGTTCCACGGAGACGTAGAGTCCAACTCGCCAGGAATGTTGCCAAATATTACCGCCGAGAGAATAGGTTGGGTTAGGTTAGGTTATATTACGTTATTGTTGTATATAAAGGACCCACGGAGACATAGAGGCCAACGCGCCAGGAATGTTGTCAAATATTACCGCCGAGATGTTGGGTTGGGTTAGGTTAAGTTATATTACGTTCTTGATGTATATAAAGGTCCCACGCAGACGTAGAGGCCAACTCGCCAGGTATGTGGTCAAATATTACCGCCGAGATGATAGGTTGGGTTAGGTTAGGTTATATTTCGTTATTGATGTATATGAAGGTCCCACGGAGACGTAGAGGCCAACTCGCCAGGAATGTAGGTCAAATATTACAGCCGCGATGTTAGATTGTGTTAGGTTAGGTTTTGTTACGTTATTGTTGTATATAAAGGTCCCACGGAGACGGAGATGCCAACGCGCCAGAAATGTTGCCAAATATTACCGCCGAGATGTGAAGTTGGGTTAGGTTAGGTTATATTACGTTATTGATGTATATAAAGGTCCCACGGAGACGTAGAAGCCAACTCGCCAGGATTGTTGCCAAATATTACCGCCGCGATGTTAGATTGGGTTAGGTTAGGTTAGATTACGTTATTCTCGTATATAAAGGTCCCACGGAGACGTAGAGGCCAACATGCCAGGAATGTTGGTCAAATATTACAGCCGCGATGTTAGATTGGGTTAGGTTAGGTTACATTACGTTATTGTTGTATATAAAGGTCCCACGGAGACGTAGAGGCCAACTCGCCAGGAATATTGTCAAATATTACCGCCGAGATGATAGGTTGGGTTAGGTTAGGTTATATTACGTTATTGATTTATATGAAGGACCCACGTAGACGTAGGGGCCAACTCGTCAGGAATATTGTCAAATATTACCGCCGAGATGATAGGTTGGATTAGCTTAGGTTATATTACGTTACTGATGTATATAAGCGTCCCACGGAGACGTAGAGGCCAACAAGCCAGGAATGTTGCCAAATATTGCCGGCGAAATGTTAGATTGGGTTAGGTTAGGTTAGATTACGTTATTGTTGTATATAAAGGTCCCACGAAGACGTAGAGGCCAACGCGCCAGGAATGTTGTCAAATATTACCGCCGAGATGTTGGGTTGGGTTAGGTTAGGTTATTTTACGTTCATGATGTATATAAAGGTCCCACGCAGACGTAGAGGCCAACTCGCCAGGAGTGTTGTCAAATATTACAGCCGCGATGTTAGATTGGGCTAGGTTAGGTTATATTACGTTATTGATGTATATAAAGCTCCCACGGAGACGTAGAGGCCAACTCGCCAGGTATGTGGTCAAATATTACCGCCGAGATGACAGGTTGGGTTAGGTTAGGTTATATTACGTTATTGATGTATATGAAGATCCCACGGAGACGCAGAGGCCAACTCGCCAGGTATGTGGTCAAATATTACCGCCGAGATGATAGGTCGGGTTAGGTTTGGTTATATTTCGTTATTAATGTATATGAAGGTTCCACGGAGACGTAGAGTCCGACTCGCCAGGAATGTTGTCAAATATTACAGCCGCGATGTTAGATTGGGTTACGCTAGGTTATATTACGTTATTGACGTATATAAAGGTCCCACGGAGACGTAGAGGCCAACATGCCAAGGATGATGCCAAATATTACCGCCGAAATGTTAGGTTGGGTTAGGTTAGGTTACATTACGTTATTGTTGTATATAAATGTCCCATGGAGACGTAGAGACCAACTCGCCAGGAATGTTGTCAAATATTACCGCCGAGATGAAAGGTTGGGTTAGGTTTGGTTATATTTCGTTATTAATGTATATGAAGGTTCCACGGAGACGTAGAGTCCAACTCGCCAGGAATGTTGTCAAATATTACAGCCGCGATGTTAGATTGGGTTACGCTAGGTTATATTACGTTATTGACGTATATAAAGGTCCCACGGAGACGTAGAGGCCAACATGCCAAGGATGATGCCAAATATTACCGCCGAAATGTTAGGTTGGGTTAGGTTAGGTTACATTACGTTATTGTTGTATATAAATGTCCCATGGAGACGTAGAGACCAACTCGCCAGGAATGTTGTCAAATACTACCGGCGAGATGAAAGGTTGGGTTAGGTTAGGTTATATTACGTTATTGATTTATATGAAGGACCCACGTAGACGTAGGGGCCAACTCGTCAGGAATATTGTCAAATATTACAGCCGTGATGATAGGTTGGACTACCTTAGGTTATATTACGTTATTGATGTATATAAAGGTCCCACGGAGACGTAGAGGCCAACAAGCCAGGAATGTTGCCAAATATTGCCGCCGAAATGTTAGATTGGGTTAGGTTAGGTTAGATTACGTTATTGTCGTATATGAAGGTCCCACGGAGACGTAGGGGCCAACATGCCAGGAATGTTGGTCAAATATTACAGCCGCGATGTTGGATTGGGTTAGGTTAGGTTATATTACGTTATTGTTGTATATAAAGTTCCCACGGAGACGTAGAGGCCAACTCGCCAGGAATGTTGTCAAATATACCTCCGAGATGATAGGTTGGGTTAGGTTAGGTTATATTACGTTATTGATTTATATGAAGGACCCACGTAGACGTAGGGTCCAACTCGTCAGGAATATTGTCAAATATTACCGCCGAGATGATAGGTTGGATTAGGTTAGGTTGTATTACGTTATTGATGTATATATGTGTCCCACGGAGACGTAGAGGCCAACTCGCCAGGAATGTAGGTCAAATATTACAGCCGCGATGTTAGATTGGGTTAGGTTAGGTTATATTACGTTATTGTTGTATATAAAGGTCCCACGGAGACGTAGAGGCCAACGCGCCAGGAATGTTGTCAAATATTACCGCCGATATGTTGGGTTGGTTTAGGTTAAGTTATATTACGTTCTTGATGTATATAAAGGTTCCACGGAGACGTAGAGTCCAACTAGCCAGGAATGTTGCCAAATATTACCGCCGAGAGGATAGGTTGGGTTAGGTTAGGTTATATTTCGTTATTGATGTATATGAAGGTCCCACGGAGACGTAGATGCCAACTCGCCGGGAATGCTGTCAAATCATAGCGCCGAGAGGTTAGGTTGGGTCAGGTTACGTTATATTACGTTATTGATGTATATGAAGATCCCACGGAGACGTAGACGCCAACTTGCCAGGATTGTTGCCAAATATTACCGCCGCGATGTTAGATTGGGTTAGGTTAGGTTAGATTACGTTATTGTCGTATATAAAGGTCCCACGGAGACGTAGAGGCCAACATGCCAGGAATGTTGGTCAAATATTACAGCCGCGATGTTAGATTGGGTTAGGTTAGGTTACATTACGTTATTGTTGTATATAAAGGTCCCACGGAGACGTAGAGGCCAACTCGCCAGGAATGTTGTCAAATATTACCTCCGAGATGATAGGTTGGGTTAGGTTAGGTTATATTACGTTACTGATTTATATGAAGGACCCACGTAGACGTAGGGTCCAACTCGTCAGGAATATTGTCAAACATTACCGCCGAGATGATAGGTTGGATTAGGTTAGGTTGTATCACGTTATTGATGTATATAAGTGTCCCACGGAGACGTAGAGGCCAACTCGCCAGCAATGTTGTCAAATATTACCGCCGAGATGATAGGTTGGGTTAGGTTAGGTTATATTACGTTATTGATGTATATGAAGGACCCACGTAGACGTAGGGGCCAACTCGTCAGGAATATTGTCAAATATTACCGCCGAGATGATAAGTTGGGTTAGGTTAGGTTATATTACGTTATTGATGTATATGAAGGTCCCACGGAGACGCAGAGGACAACTCGCCAGGTATGTGGTCAAATATTACCGCGGAGATGATAGGTCGCGTTAGGTTAGGTTATATTTCGTTATTGATGTAAATGAAGGTCCCACGGAGACGTAGAGGCCAACTCGCCAGGAATGTAGGTAAAATATTGCAGCCGCGATGTTAGATTGGGTTAGGTTAGGTTTTATTACGTTATTGTTGTATATAAAGGTCCCACGGAGACGTAGAGGCCAACGCGCCAGGAATGTTGTCAAATATTACCGCCGAGATGTTGGGTTGGGTTAGGTTAGGTTATATTACGTTATTGACGTATATAAAGGTCCCACGGAGACGTAGAGGCCAACATGCCAAGGATGTTGCCAAATATTACCGCCGAAATGTTAGGTTGGGTTAGGTTAGGTTATATTACGTTCTTGATGTATATAAAGGTCCCACGCAGACGTAGAGGCCAACCCGCCAGGAATGTTGTCAAATATTACCGCCGAGATGATAGGTTGGGTTAGGTTAGGTTATATTTCGTTATTGATGTATATGAAGGTCCCACGGAGACGTAGAGGCCAACTCGCCAAGATTGTTGCCAAATATTACCGCCGCGATGTTAGATTGGGTTAGGTTAGGTTAGATTACGTTATGGTCGTATATAGAGGTCCCACGGAGACGTAGAGGCCAACAAGCCAGGAATGTTGCCAAATATTACCGCCGAGATGTGAGGTTGCGTTAGGTTAGGTTATATCACGTTATTGATGTATATAAAGGTCCCACGGAGACGTAGGAGCCAACTCGCCAGGATTGTTGCCAAATATTACAGCCGCGATGTTAGATTGGGTTAGGTTAGGTTATATTACGTTATTGTTGTATATAAAGGTCCCACGGGACGTAGAGGCCAACTCGCCAGGTATGTGGTCAAATATTACCGCCGAGACGATAGGTTGGGTTAGGTTAGGTTATATTACGTTATTGATGTATATAAAGGTCCCACGGAGACGTAGAAGCCAACTCGCCAGGATTGTTGCCAAATATTACCGCCGCGATGTTAGATTGGGTTAGGTTAGGTTAGATTACGTTATTGTCGTATATAAAGGTCCCACGGAGACGTAGAGGCCAACATGCCAGGAATTTTGGTCAAATATTACAGCCGCGTTGTTAGATTGGGTTAGGTTAGGTAATATTACGTTATTGATGTATATAAAGGTCCCACGGAGACGTAGAGGCCAACAAGCCAGGAATATTGTCAAATATTACCGTCGAGATGATAGGTTGGGTTAGGTTAGGTTATATTACGTTATTGATTTATATGAAGGACCCACGTAGACGTAGGGGCCAACTCGTCAGGAATATTGTCAAATATTACCGCCGAGATGATAGGTTGGATTAGCTTAGGTTATATTACGTTATTGATGTATATAAAGGTCCCACGGAGACGTAGAGGCCAACAAGCCAGGAATGTTGCCAAATATTGCCGCCGAAATGTTAGATTGGGTTACGTTAGGTTATATTACGTTATTGACGTATATAAAGGTCCCACGGAGACGTAGAGGCCAACATGCCAAGGATGTTGCCAAATATTACCGCCGAAATGTTAGGTTGGGTTAGGTTAGGTTATATTACGTTCTTGATGTATATAAAGGTCCCACGCAGACGTAGAGGCCAACCCGCCAGGAATGTTGTCAAATATTACCGCCGAGATGATAGGTTGGGTTAGGTTAGGTTATATTTCGTTATTGATGTATATGAAGGTCCCACGGAGACGTAGAGGCCAACTCGCCAAGATTGTTGCCAAATATTACCGCCGCGATGTTAGATTGGGTTAGGTTAGGTTAGATTACGTTATTGTCGTATATAAAGGTCCCACGGAGGCGTAGAGGCCAACATGCCAGGAATGTTGGTCAAATATTACAGCCGCGATGTTAGATTGTGTTAGGTTAGGTTACATTACGTTATTGTTGTATATAAAGGTCCCACGGAGACGTAGAGGCCAACTCGCCAGGAATATTGTCAAATATTACCGTCGAGATGATAGGTTGGGTTAGGTTAGGTTATATTACGTTATTGATTTATATGAAGGACCCACGTAGACGTAGGGGCCAACTCGTCAGGAATATTGTCAAATATTACCGCCGAGATGATAGGTTGGATTAGCTTAGGTTATATTACGTTATTGATGTATATAAAGGTCCCACGGAGACGTAGAGGCCAACAAGCCAGGAATGTTGCCAAATATTGCCGCCGAAATGTTAGATTGGGTTAGGTTAGGTTATATTACGTTATTGTCGTATATGAAGGTCCCACGGAGACGTAGAGGCCAACTCGCCAGGTATGTGGTAAAATATTACCGCCGAGATGATAGGTTGGGTTAGGTTAGGTTATATTACGTTATTGATGTATATGAAGGTCCCACGGAGACGTAGATGCCAACTCGCCAGGAATGTAGGTCAAATATTACAGCCGCGATGTTAGATTGGGTTAGGTTAGGTTATATTACGTTATTGTTGTATATAAAGGTCCCAGGGAGACGTAGAGGCCAACTCGCCAGCAATGTTGTCAAATATTACCGTCGAGATGATAGGTTGGGTGAGGTTAGGTTATATTACGTTATTGATGTATATAAAGGTCCCACGGAGACGTAGAAGCCAACTCGCCAGGATTGTTGCCAAATATTACCGCCGCGATGTTAGATTGGGTTTGGTTAGGTTAGATTACGTTATTGTCGTATATAAAGGTCCCACGGAGACGTAGAGGCCAACATGCCAGGAATGTTTGTCAAATATTACAGCCGCGTTGTTAGATTGGGTTAGGTTAGGTAATATTACGTTATTGATGTATATAAAGGTCCCACGGAGACGTAGAGGCCAACAAGCCAGGAATGTTGCCAAATATTACCGCCGAGAGGATAGGTTGGGTTAGGTTAGGTTATATTTCGTTACTGATGGATATGAAGGTCCCACGGAGACGTAGATGCCAACTCGCCGGGAATGCTGTCAAATAATAGCGCCGAGAGGTTAGGTTGGGTCAGATTACGTTATATTACGTTATTGATGTATATGAAGATCCCACGGAGACGTAGAGGCCAACTCGCCAGGAATGTTGTCAGATATTACCGCCGAGACGATAGGTTGGGTTAGGTTAGGTTATATTTCGTTATTGATGTATATGAAGGTCCCACGGAGACGTAGAGGCCAACTCGCCAAGATTGTTGCCAAATATTACCGCCGCGATGTTAGATTGGGTTTGGTTAGGTTATATTACGTTCTTGATGTATATAAAGGTCCCACGGAGACGTAGAGGCCAACGCGCCAGGAATGTTGTCAAATATTACCGCCGAGATGTTGGGTTGGGTTAGGTTAGGTTATATTACGTTATTGACGTATATAAAGGTCCCACGGAGACGTAGAGGCCAACATGCCAAGGATGTTGCCAAATATTACCGCCGAAATGTTAGGTTGGGTTAGGTCAGGTTATATTACGTTCTTGATGTATATAAAGGTCCCACGCAGACGTAGAGGCCAACCCGCCAGGAATGTTGTCAAATATTACCGCCGAGATGATAGGTTGGGTTAGGTTAGGTTATATTTCGTTATTGATGTATATGAAGGTCCCACGGAGACGTAGAGGCCAACTCGCCAAGATTGTTGCCAAATATTACCGCCGCGATGTTAGATTGGGTTAGGTTAGGTTAGATTACGTTATGGTCGTATATAGAGGTCCCACGGAGACGTAGAGGCCAACAAGCCAGGAATGTTGCCAAATATTACCGCCGAGATGTGAGGTTGCGTTAGGTTAGGTTATATCACGTTATTGATGTATATAAAGGTCCCACGGAGACGTAGGAGCCAACTCGCCAGGATTGTTGCCAAATATTACAGCCGCGATGTTAGATTGGGTTAGGTTAGGTTATATTACGTTATTGTTGTATATAAAGGTCCCACGGGACGTAGAGGCCAACTCGCCAGGTATCTGGTCAAATATTACCGCCGAGACGATAGGTTGGGTTAGGTTAGGTTATATTACGTTATTGATGTATATAAAGTTCCCACGGAGACGCAGAAGCCAACTCGCCAGGATTGTTGCCAAATATTACCGCCGCGATGTTAGATTGGGTTAGGTTAGGTTAGATTACGTTATTGTCGTATATAAAGGTCCCACGGAGACGTAGAGGCCAACATGCCAGGAATTTTGGTCAAATATTACAGCCGCGTTGTTAGATTGGGTTAGGTTAGGTAATATTACGTTATTGATGTATATAAAGGTCCCACGGAGACGTAGAGGCCAACAAGCCAGGAATGTTGCCAAATATTACCGCCGAGAGGATAGGTTGGGTTAGGTTATGTTATATTTCGTTACTGATGGATATGAAGGTCCCACAGAGACGTAGATGCCAACTCGCCGGGAATGCTGTCAAATCATAGCGCCGAGAGGTTAGGTTGGGTCAGGTTACGTTATATTACGTTATTGATGTATATGAAGATCCCACGGGGACGCAGTGGCCAACTCGCCAGGTATGTGGTCAAATATTACCGCCGAGATGATAGGTCGGGTTAGGTTTGGTTATATTTCGTTATTAATGTATATGAAGGTTCCACGGATACGTAGAGTCCAACTCGCCAGGAATGTTGTCAAATATTACAGCCGCGATGTTAGATTGGGTTACGTTAGGTTATATTACGTTATTGACGTATATAAAGGTCCCACGGAGACGTAGAGGCCAACATGCCAAGGATGTTGCCAAATATTACCGCCGAAATGTTAGGTTGGGTTAGGTTAGGTTATATTACGTTCTTGATGTATATAAAGGTCCCACGCAGACGTAGAGGCCAACCCGCCAGGAATGTTGTCAAATATTACCGCCGAGATGATAGGTTGGGTTAGGTTAGGTTATATTTCGTTATTGATGTATATGAAGGTCCCACGGAGACGTAGAGGCCAACTCGCCAAGATTGTTGCCAAATATTACCGCCGCGATGTTAGATTGGGTTAGGTTAGGTTAGATTACGTTATTGTCGTATATAAAGGTCCCACGGAGGCGTAGAGGCCAACATGCCAGGAATGTTGGTCAAATATTACAGCCGCGATGTTAGATTGTGTTAGGTTAGGTTACATTACGTTATTGTTGTATATAAAGGTCCCACGGAGACGTAGAGGCCAACTCGCCAGGTATGTGGTCAAATATTACCGCCGAGATGATAGGTTGGGTTAGGTTAGGTTATATTACGTTATTGATGTATATGAAGGTCCCACGGAGACGTAGAGGCCAACTCGCCAGGAATGTAGGTCAAATATTACAGCCGCGATGTTAGATTGGGTTAGGTTAGGTTATATTACGTTATTGTTGTATATAAAGGTCCCACGGATACGTAGAGGCCAACTCGCCAGCAATGTTGTCAAATATTACCGTCGAGATGATAGGTTGGGTGAGGTTAGGTTATATTACGTTATTGATGTATATAAAGGTCCCACGGAGACGTAGAAGCCAACTCGCCAGGATTGTTGCCAAATATTACCGCCGCGATGTTAGATTGGGTTAGGTTAGGTTAGATTACGTTATTGTCGTATATAAAGGTCCCACGGAGGCGTAGAGGCCAACATGCCAGGAATGTTGGTCAAATATTACAGCCGCGATGTTAGATTGTGTTAGGTTAGGTTACATTACGTTATTGTTGTATATAAAGGTCCCACGGAGACGTAGAGGCCAACTCGCCAGGTATGTGGTCAAATATTACCGCCGAGATGATAGGTTGGGTTAGGTTAGGTTATATTACGTTATTGATGTATATGAAGGTCCCACGGAGACGTAGAGGCCAACTCGCCAGGAATGTAGGTCAAATATTACAGCCGCGATGTTAGATTGGGTTAGGTTAGGTTATATTACGTTATTGTTGTATATAAAGGTCCCACGGAGACGTAGAGGCCAACTCGCCAGCAATGTTGTCAAATATTACCGTCGAGATGATAGGTTGGGTGAGGTTAGGTTATATTACGTTATTGATGTATATAAAGGTCCCACGGAGACGTAGAAGCCAACTCGCCAGGATTGTTGCCAAATATTACCGCCGCGATGTTAGATTGGGTTAGGTTAGGTTAGATTACGTTATTGTCGTATATAAAGGTCCCACGGAGACGTAGAGGCCAACATGCCAGGAATTTTGGTCAAATATTACAGCCGCGTTGTTAGATTGGGTTAGGTTAGGTAATATTACGTTATTGATGTATATAAAGGTCCCACGGAGACGTAGAGGCCAACAAGCCAGGAATGTTGCCAAATATTACCGCCGAGAGGATAGGTTGGGTTAGGTTAGGTTATATTTCGTTACTGATGGATATGAAGGTCCCACGGAGACGTAGATGCCAACTCGCCGGGAATGCTGTCAAATCATAGCGCCGAGAGGTTAGGTTGGGTCAGGTTACGTTATATTACGTTATTGATGTATATGAAGATCCCACGGAGACGCAGAGGCCAAATCGCCAGGTATGTGGTCAAATATTACCGCCGAGATGATAGGTCGGGTTAGGTTTGGTTATATTTCGTTATTAATGTATATGAAGGTTCCACGGATACGTAGAGTCCAACTCGCCAGGATTGTTGCCAAATATTACCGCCGCGATGTTAGATTGGGTTAGGTTAGGTTAGATTACGTTATTGTCGTATATAAAGGTCCCACGGAGACGCAGAGGCCAACTCGCCAGGTATGTGGTCAAATATTACCGCCGAGATGATAGGTCGGGTTAGGTTTGGTTATATTTCGTTATTAATGTATATGAAGGTTCCACGGAGACGTAGAGGCCAACCCGCCAGGAATGTTGTCAAATATTACCGCCGAGATGATGGGTTGGGTTAGGTTAGGTTATATTTCGTTATTGATGTATATGAAGGTCCCACGGAGACGTAGAGGCCAACTCGCCAAGATTGTTGCCAAATATTACCGCCGCGATGTTAGATTGGGCTAGGTTAGGTTATATTACGTTATTGATGTATATAAAGCTCCCACGGAGACGCAGAGGCCAACTCGCCAGGTATGTGGTCAAATATTACCGCCGAGATGACAGGTTGGGTTAGGTTAGGTTATATTACGTTATTGATGTATATGAAGATCCCACGGAGACGCAGAGGCCAACTCGCCAGGTATGTGGTCAAATATTACCGCCGAGATGATAGGTCGGGTTAGGTTTGGTTATATTTCGTTATCAATGTATATGAAGGTTCCACGGAGACGTAGAGGCCAACCCGCCAGGAATGTTGTCAAATATTACCGCCGAGATGATGGGTTGGGTTAGGTTAGGTTATATTTCGTTATTGATGTATATGAAGGTCCCACGGAGACGTAGAGGCCAACTCGCCAAGATTGTTGCCAAATATTACCGCCGCGATGTTAGATTGGGTTAGGTTAGGTTAGATTACGTTATTGTCGTATATAAAGGTCCCACGGAGACGTAGAGGCCAACATGCCAGGAATGTTTGTCAAATATTACAGCCGCGTTGTTAGATTGGGTTAGGTTAGGTAATATTACGTTATTGATGTATATAAAGGTCCCACGGAGACGTAGAGGCCAACAAGCCAGGAATGTTGCCAAATATTACCGCCGAGAGGATAGGTTGGGTTAGGTTAGGTTATATTTCGTTACTGATGGATATGAAGGTCCCACGGAGACGTAGATGCCAACTCGCCGGGAATGCTGTCAAATAATAGCGCCGAGAGGTTAGGTTGGGTCAGGTTACGTTATATTACGTTATTGATGTATATGAAGATCCCACGGAGACGTAGAGGCCAACTCGCCAGGAATGTTGTCAAATATTACCGCCGAGACGATAGGTTGGGTTAGGTTAGGTTATATTTCGTTATTGATGTATATGAAGGTCCCACGGAGACGTAGAGGCCAACTCGCCAAGATTGTTGCCAAATATTACCGCCGCGATGTTAGATTAGGTTAGGTTAGGTTAGATTACGTTATTGTCGTATATAAAGGTCCCACGGAGACGTAGAGGCCAACATGCCAGGAATGTTGGTCAAATATTACAGCCGCGATGTTAGATTGGGTTAGGTTAGGTTACATTACGTTATTGTTGTATATAAAGGTCCCATGGAGACGTAGAGACCAACTCGCCAGGAATGTTGTCAAATATTACCGCCGAGATGAAAGGTTGGGTTAGGTTAGGTTATATTACGTTATTGATTTATATGAAGGTCCCACGGAGACGTAGAGGCCAACTCGCCAAGATTGTTGCCAAATATTACCGCCGCGATGTTAGATTGGGTTAGGTTAGGTTAGATTACGTTATGGTCGTATATAGAGGTCCCACGGAGACGTAGAGGCCAACAAGCCAGGAATGTTGCCAAATATTACCGCCGAGATGTGAGGTTGGGTTGGGTTAGGTTATATTACGTTATTGATGTATATAAAGCTCCCACGGAGACGTAGAAGCCAACTCGCCAGGATTGTTGCCAAATATTACCGCCGCGATGTTAGATTGGGTTAGGTTAGGTTAGATTACGTTATTGTCGTATATAAAGGTCCCACGGAGACGTAGAGGCCAACATGCCAGGAATGTTGGTCAAATATTACAGCCGCGATGTTAGATTGGGTTAGGTTAGGTAATATTACGTTATTGATGTATATAAAGGTCCCACGGAGACGTAGAGGCCAACTCGCCAGGAATGTTGTCAAATATTACCTCCGAGATGATAGGTTGGGTTAGGTTAGGTTATATTACGTTATTGATTTATATGAAGGACCCACGTAGACGTAGGGTCCAACTCGTCAGGAATATTGTCAAATATTACCGCCGAGATGATAGGTTGGATTAGGTTAGGTTGTATTACGTTATTGATGTATATAAGTGTCCCACGGAGACGTAGAGGCCAACTCGCCAGCAATGTTGTCAAATATTACCGCCGAGATGATAGGTTGGGTTAGGTTAGGTTATATTACGTTATTGATGTATATGAAGGACCCACGTAGACGTAGGGGCCAACTCGTCAGGAATATTGTCAAATATTACCGCCGATATGATAGGTTGGATTAGGTTAGGTTATATTACGTTATTGGTGTATATAAAGGTCCAACGGAGACGTAGAGACCAACAAGCCAGGAATGGTACCAAATATTACCGCCGAGATATGAGGTTGGGTTGGGTTAGGATATATTACGTTATTGATGTATATAAAGGTCCCACGGAGACGTAGAGTCCAACTCGCCAGGAATGTTGTCAAATATTACAGCCGCGATGTTAGATTGGGTTACGTTAGGTTATATTACGTTATTGACGTATAAAAAGCTCCCACGGAGACGTAGAGGCCAACTCGCCAGGTATGTGGTCAAATATTACCGCCGAGATGATAGGTTGGGTTAGGTTAGGTTATATTACGTTATTGATGTATATGAAGATCCCACGGAGACGCAGAGGCCAACTCGCCAGGTATGTGGTCAAATATTACCGCCGAGATGATAGGTCGGGTTAGGTTTGGTTATATTTCGTTATTAATGTATATGAAGGTTCCACGGAGACGTAGAGTCCAACTCGCCAGGAATGTTGTCAAATATTACAGCCGCGATGTTAGATTGGGTTACGTTAGGTTATATTACGTTATTGACGTATATAAAGGTCCCACGGAGACGTAGAGGCCAACAAGCCAAGGATGTTGCCAAATATTACCGCCGAAATGTTAGGTTGGGTCAGGTTACGTTATATTACGTTATTGATGTATATGAAGATCCCACGGAGACGTAGAGGCCAACTCGCCAGGTATGTGGTCAAATATTACCGCCGAGATGATAGGTTGGGTTATGTTAGGTTATATTTCGTTATTGATGTATATGAAGGTCCCACGGAGACGTAGAGGCCAACTCGCCAGGAATGTAGGTCAAATATTACAGCCGCGATGTTAGATTGGGTTAGGTTAGGTTATATTACGTTATTGTTGTATATAAAGGTCCCACGGAGACGTAGAGGCCAACGCGCCAGGAATGTTGTCAAATATTACCGCCGAGATGTTGGGTTGTGTTAGGTTAGGTTATATTACGTTCTTGATGTATATAAAGGTCCCACGCAGACGTAGAGGCCAACTCGCCAGGAGTGTTGTCAAATATTACAGCCGCGATGTTAGATTGGGCTAGGTTAGGTTATATTACGTTATTGATGTATATAAAGCTCACACGGAGACGTAGAGGCCAACTCGCCAGGTATGTGGTCAAATATTACCGCCGAGATGACAGGTTGGGTTAGGTTAGGTTATATTACGTTATTGATGTATATGAAGATCCCGCGGAGACGCAGAGGCCAACTCGCCAGGTATGTGGTCAAATATTACCGCCGAGATGATAGGTCGGGTTAGGTTTGGTTATATTTCGTTATTAATGTATATGAAGGTTCCACGGAGACGTAGAGTCCAACTCGCCAGGAATGTTGTCAAATATTACAGCCGCGATGTTAGATTGGGTTACGCTAGGTTATATTACGTTATTGACGTATATAAAGGTCCCACGGAGACGTAGAGGCCAACATGCCAAGGATGATGCCAAATATTACCGCCGAAATGTTAGGTTGGGTTAGGTTAGGTTACATTACGTTGGAGTCTCGTTCGAGCAGCCGTAGAGAGCGGACGTGTTTCGGTGCGCTCCGCTACCTGAGTTGTACGACGCGACTTTTTAGGCGATAAAGGATATATACTTCGGTTTATATCCTTCCGAGGAGGATTGTGAAAACTTCTAGTGTAAGAACTAGAAGCTAGTAGCAAGAATAACGCGATAGAAAGGAATATACGCTCTGCGTGTCCTTTGTTCGCTTTCGGTGACGTGGCGTCGATAATTGATTCGGCGTTTTCGGCAGAAAAGGAGTTGGAAAGTGGTCTGGATCACTTCCCTGAGAGTCAGTGTCACGTGCGGCACAACCAGTGCGCAGTTTGTGCAGTGGAAAGTGCCAAAAGTGTGCGAAAACAAGTGGAAATCGGCGGAAAGGAACAGGGCGTCACCGCCGCCATATTGCCGCGCAGCCGTGGCACGTACGCGTTCCACCGCGATTAGGGCGTTCTTTCCGGCGATTGCTGCTTGTTTGCGAACTTAAAGTGCTCTTTGCGGCAAAAGTGACTGTGAGGTGGCTCCCGTGGTTGCGGGCACTGGAGAAAAAGGTGCGATAATACGTGGAAAAGCATCGGGAGAAAACGAGGCGTCGCCGCCGCCATCTTGACAGTCAGGCGTGGCACGTACGCCGCGTCGAGACGGCAGTCGCGAAACAAGGGCTTCTCCCGGCCTTTTCGACGTGTTCCCGCACTTTCAGCGCTTCCGGTCGTTAAGCACGATTGTAGAAACACTGATTTTCGATAACATTAGTGCAAAAAACGGTGTAAAAGTGCGACGCGGGAACTCGGCGAGAAAGAGGCTACCAGCCGTAATCAATCTCGGATTATTCCAGGAGATTGCGACAAAGAAGACAGAAAAGGTAAGTGCTAGAGACTCTTAAAGCGCGAATCTTGAACTCTGGCGTCGCTCCGTGAACTGTTCGCGGAAATCGAAGCGAACGCAAGAGCGAGTGAGAGGACGAATAGAGAGACAAAGAGAGAGTGACGGTTGAACTGTGTGCGGGACAGAGACAGACAACCGGTCTGCGCTGAACGTGGGAAGTGCGAACGTTCCCACACGGCGGAGCAAGTGAGGTGCGCGGTGTGATTTTCTCCACGGAGGAGAATAGCGTTTGCGCGACCGACTCGTCGGCAAATTAATTATCGTGCGAAGCCCTGCTTGGGTAACCAAGCATGGCGACGCGCGATTACGCGACCGTGGCGAGTGGGGGAGAGGGGGCCGGCCCGAGTGGCCTTATCAGTTGCAGAACCGGCGGCAGCAGCAAGTCGGAGAGGACGGAAGGCAGGATGCTGCGGGAACCAGAGAGGAGAATTCCACGCACGCGCAGGAGCGTGAAGAGGTCAAAGGCGGAGACGTCCGAATACGATTCGGACACGTCACTCGCTTCGTTGCTCTCGACGACGCCGTCCGAGTCAACGAAGCATCTGAAGAAGAGGGGACGCCCCCCCACAACGGAGGAATACATAAAATTGGCGGAAGCCAAACTGCTAGCCGATAAAGCTGCCGAGAAGGATGCAGAGGACGCTCTAGAGCGAGAGCTCCTCTACGGTGATTGCATGCCGCCGCCACCATCAAGGACGTCAAATCCTATTCCGGACCAGGAAGTTTTTGACGAAGAGGCCAGGAAAATGCCGATAGAGGATCTGGCAGCCTGGGCTCTGGAATCGGCGGCCAAAATTGAATATGCCGCTGCGAAGTCGTCGCAGCTGAAAGGCACAATTAAACGGTCGATGCGCGTCAGCGTTCGAATCCTGCGAGCGGCGACTACGGAAGCTGAACAACGCGCCAGCCGCGCCATCGCCGGAACAGCAGGAGATCAGGAATTCAGCCTTATTAAAGCTAAGGCTGAAAAACTGGAGAAGGAGAATGCCCTTCTCAAGGAGAGGCTGACCGCCCTCGAAAATACGGCAAACAGCCAATTATCGCCGGCGATCAAAAGCATGGAGATCGCCGAGCGTAGTGATAAAAGAACACGACGGCAATCGCTGACTACGAAGCAGGAGGAAGCCAGCATCCCCGACACCGGTCTCGTACTGCTAATGGAGCAGATTGGGGCCGTTGTCAACGAACGGCTTACACAATTTTGGGAGAAGGCGGAGAAGCGCTTCGCTCCGAAGGAGGATCGTCCGCGGTCGGAGGCACGAAATGTTGCGCGACGCGAAGAACCCGCGAAAGAGGGAACAAGCGCCGCAATCATAAAGAAGGAGAAGTCCGCTGGGAAGAGAGAGGCAATGCCCCTTCCACCGGTGAAAAAATCCGCGAAAGCGGAAACAAAGAAATCACCCATCCAGAAGAGGATGGAACAGATTCAAAAGGAGCAGGTTCGGAAGGAGAGCGAAGGGAAGTGTCCAGCAGCGAGCGCACCTGCTCCGCAGAACAAGAAGGAGACGGAGACGCCGTGGACGAAAGTCCTCGGCAGAAAGTCGAAAAAGGAGACGACGGCCACCGTAAACAAGACCGTGAGGGCAGGCAAGAAGGTAGCAGCTGCGAAGTCGACGCCAAAAGAAAAGCCGATAGTGATGAAAACCCCGAGCACGGCCGCTGTCGTAATCACTATAGAGGAGGGCAGTAAATCGACATACGCCGAGCTTATGACAACGGCGCGGCAGAAGATCAAACTGTCGGACCTGGGAATCGGTGAGGTCAAACCCAGGAAAGCGCTGACCGGAGCGCTTATTCTCGAAATAAGCGGCGAAGGTAAAGAAGAGAAGGCGAACGCGCTCGCCAACAAGTTAACCGGGCTATTCGCGATCACGAGGGGTGTAAAAATCACGCGCCCCTGCAAGAGAGCGGCCCTGAGGGTCTTCAGGATGGAAGACTCGATCACGGTCGGTGAGGTCGTCGAAGCAGTCGCCGCACAAGGCGGCTGCACCGCCGACGAGATAAAAACCGGTCCCAGGAGGACGGCGTATAACGGCATGGGCACGATGCTTATGCAATGCCCGGTCGCCGCCGCAAAGAAGGTTACCGAAAACGGTAAAGTAAAGGTCGGATGGACGTCCGTCCGCGTTGAACCCATCGAAGCACGACAACTTACCTGCTTCAAATGTTGGGAAATCGGGCACGTAATCGCGAAATGCTCCGCGACCGTGGACCGAACGGAGGCGTGTTACCGGTGCGGTGAGAAGGGACACCGCGCTGCGGAATGCAATGAGAAGGCACCGACGTGCCCGGTATGCAAGTCGGCAAACCGCCCGCATGGACACAGAGCAGGTAGCAAAGCCTGCACTGTCCCGCCGCCGGCAAAAAAAGGACAGAAGAACGCTACTCAATCGAGCGCTAAATCCTCAGGTAAGGATAAGAAACCTGAGGAAAAGAAGGAAAAAGCTGCAGCAGCAGCCAAACACAACCACGAAGAGGAGAAGGAGCGCGAAACTCTGAAGGCGAGCACCAGCCGCGAGGAGGCGATGGATCTGGCGTAACTTTCAATATGAAATGCCAGATCCTGCAAACTAATTTAAATCACGCCGCGAGAGCACAAGATCTTATGCTCGAAAGCCTGCAAAGCGGCGTGGTTGAATTAGTGGTTGCCGCGGAGCCGTATTTAATCCACGACAAGCCGTCATGGATAGCAAACAGGGAGAAGACGGTTGCAATAATTCAGGCGACGCCGACACGCATCCGACCGATCACAGCCATCGCGCAAGGGCGTGGTTACGTCGCAGTATCGTGGTCGGATTGCGTCGTCATTGGAATATACGCGCCGCCGAGTTGGTCGTTGCAAGATTTCGATCAGCTCCTGGACGAAATGGAGGGTGTAGTGCGAAATCACGCCTCGCAACCGACATTCGTACTGGGAGATTTCAACGCGCACGCGACTATGTGGCGCTCTTCCAGAACGACTCAGCGTGGACACTCGACGATGGACTGGGCAGCATCCGCGAATCTCAGACTGTTGAATCAAGGATCTGCCAGTACGTGCGTGCGTCCACAGGGCGAGAGCAAGGTCGACCTCTCGTTCGCGAACGACGCAGCATCTCGAAGAGTCACGAGCTGGAAAGTGGATCCGATCGAAACTTTATCTGATCACTTATATATAAGGATCGACATATCCACGGTACAAGGAAGAAGGGCAGCGGACCAGAAGCAAAATAGATGGTCGTTGCGAAAAATCGACGAAGATATGTTTATGGCGGCAACCCTCGCCGCTACCTGGCCGAGCGAACCGACCGAAGCGGCCGTAGTCGAGCGAGAAGCAGAATGGTTTACGAGGACGTTGACATCGGTGTGCAACGCAAGCATGCCGAAAATAAGGTCGAACCCCACTCGTAAACCCGTATATTGGTGGAGGAACGAGATCGCTCTTCTCCGTGCGGAGAGCACAAACGCACGGAGACAATATACGAGATACCGGAAACGGAGGAATCCCGATTCGGTGAGGAAAGCGCAGCTCTATGAAGTTTACAAGGAGAAGAAAATAGAGCTGCAGGCGGCCATAAAGACATCAAAGACACGAGCATGGGACGGGCTGCTGGAAACACTGCGCGAGGATCCGTGGGGGCGGCCGTACAAGATAGTAATGAATAAATTACGACCGTGGGCGCCCCCGTTAACGGAGACGATGGAGACGCCGTTCTTGAAGCGAGTTGTCGACACGCTCTTCCCACCGGAAGAGGCTACGTCGGCGAGCAACTCGCAAATTTCAGCACACATCGACCCGATCATCTGGTCGCTGGACAACGACGTCACCGAGGAGGAAATGGCTCGCGCCATAAAGCGCATGACAAAGAAGAACACCGCGCCCGGACCGGACGGAATTCCCGGCCGTGCCTGGTCGATGGCACTCAGTGTCCTGAATTCAAGATTGCGGAAGTTATTTACAGCATGCTTGAAGACGGGTACGTTTCCAGCAAGATGGAAAACCGGCAGATTAGTATTGCTCCGAAAGCCGGGAAAATCGGAGGATTTACCGGCAGCGTACAGGCCGATAGTTTTGCTCGACGAGGTCGGAAAATTATTTGAAAGGATAATCCACAACCGCCTCATCGAGCACCTGTCGCGAACCGGGCCGAACTTAGCCGAGAACCAATTCGGCTTCCGAGAAGGACGATCGACGATTGACGCGATTCGACAAGTGAAAAGTTTCGCCGAAAACGCGATCGCCGCCGGGGGAGTCGTAATCGCGATATCTTTAGATATTAAGAATGCGTTCAACTCCCTCGAATGGAGTACGATTCGTAGAGCGCTTGAAAAGCACGGGTTTCCGCGATACCTGCGAAGGGTCGTGGAAAATTACCTGAGCGACCGCGCGGTTCTCTACGATAGCCGGCATGGAATCGAGAAAAAGAAGATTGATCGCGGCGTTCCCCAGGGATCGGTCCTCGGACCGCTTCTCTGGAATCTCGGGTACGACGCGGTCCTGAAGCTGCCAATGCCGTCCGGCGTGCATCTCACGTGCTACGCGGATGACACGATGGTGTTGGCAGTCGACACGTGTCGGCAACGCGCAATCTGCCGGGCCGAAGTGGCAGTTGCGGTCGTGGCTAATACGATCAAGAAGATGGGGCTCCAGATGGCACCGGAGAAATCTGAAATCCTGTGCTTCAAGGGACGAAGAAGAGACCCGCGAGGAGGAAACGAAGTGGTCAACATTGGACCATCCAAAGTTACAGTGGGGAGCGAGATGAAGTATCTCGGACTGCTCCTCGACGATAAATGGAACTTTGGTCTCCACTTCGCTCGTCAGGCCGTTCGACTGGATGCTGCGGCAAATTATCTAAGCCGCATCATGCCGAATCTGCACGGACCGGACGAGAAAGTAAGGAAAGTCTATGCTGGGGTGATAAAAAGCATTGCGCTTTACGGAGCCCCGGTATGGAGCGACGCGCTTAACAAAGGAGGCAGAAAGCTGCAGCTGCTGCGAAGCGCGTGGCGAAGAATAGCCATTCGGGTCATAAGAGGATATCGCACGATTTCCTACGACGCGGCAACAATGCTGGCGGGTCTCGCACCCCTGGAATACCTGGCGCAGGAAGACCTCATAGTGTACGAAACCCTTCGCACAACGCGCCAGGTAGAAGAAGAAGGTGCACCTGCTCCGACAAGGGACGAGATTAGAAGAGAAGCGAGACGCTTCACTTTCTCTAAATGGAAGGAGAAACTCGCACCTGCGACCAATCACAGGATCGTGGGAGCGATTCTACCCATCTTGGAAAACTGGGTAGAAAACAGGAGAGGGCAGCTCACCTTCAGAGTGACGCAGGTGCTGACTGGACATGGATGCTTCGGTCAGTACCTCTGCAAGATCGGAAAAGAGGCCACGGCTGAATGTCACCATTGCGGAGACGGAGACGACTCTGCGCAGCACACGTTGGAACGCTGTCCAGCGTGGCAAACGCTGCGCCACGCTCTCGTGGCAGAGATCGGACGGGATCTCTCGCCGACCAGCATCCTGCCGAAGATGCTGGAAGGGGAGAGATACTGGCGAGCCGTTACCTTGTTTTGCGACAAAGTGATGGCTGCGAAGGAAGCCGCCGAGCGCGAAAGAGAGCGCACGCTTTCTGCTCGACGAGCCTTACGTGGTCGGCGTTGTAGACGTTTGCCACGTTCCACTCCAAGGTAGGGGACTCTCGTCCGTCAGGGCGCGAGAGTCGCTCCAAAGTACCCACCGGGGAGCGGAGCTTCGCCGTCGCCGTCCATCTCAAACGCCGCAAGCGGGAGAAGAGGAAGACGACTTCGAAGATTGAAGACAGGCGCAAGAAATTCGACAAAGAGGTACGCGTGAGGAATGCATGCATTCGCACACAAGCGTAATAGAAAAGATTGCGCAAAGAAAAAGTAAATAAGAAAAAACAGAAAGAGCAGCCGAGCGCCGGCTAGACAGGATTTGGGTCAAGTCTATCCGGCACGCGCTCGACCGAGGAGAGGCAAACGACTGTGGTGGTTGCAGTCGTTGCCAATCTAAAGTATGAACTCGCACGGCAGCTATGAACAGAGAGTTCAAAGAACTCAGACACGAGGCGGGATGCTGGACGCGTTCGAAAGAGTTCCCGGCTACCCGCTACAAGTGTAGGAAGACCACCGCAGGGTTTTAGTCGGTAAGAGTCCGACATAACCGCGGATTTCCCAAAAAAATCCACGGTATCCATGAGGATTTCCCTGCGAAAAAAAAAAAAAAAAAAAAAAAAAAAAGGTTACATTACGTTATTGTTGTATATAAATGTCCCATGGAGACGTAGAGACCAACTCGCCAGGAATGTTGTCAAATATTACCGCCGAGATGAAAGGTTGGGTTAGGTTTGGTTATATTTCGTTATTAATGTATACGAAGGTTCCACGGAGACGTAGAGTCCAACTCGCCAGGAATGTTGTCAAATATTACAGCCGCGATGTTAGATTGGGTTACGCTAGGTTATATTACGTTATTGACGTATATAAAGGTCCCACGGAGACGTAGAGGCCAACATGCCAAGGATGATGCTAAATATTACCGCCGAAATGTTAGGTTGGGTTAGGTTAGGTTATATTACGTTATTGATGTATATAAAGCTCACACGGAGACGTAGAGGCCAACTCGCCAGGTATGTGTTCAAATATTACCGCCGAGATGACAGGTTGGGTTAGGTTAGGTTATATTACGTTATTGATGTATATGAAGATCCAACGGAGACGCAGAGGCCAACTCGCCAGGTATGTGGTCAAATATTACCGCCGAGATGATAGGTCGGGTTAGGTTTGGTTATATTTCGTTATTAATGTATATGAAGGTTCCACGGAGACGTAGAGTCCAACTCGCCAGGAATGTTGTCAAATATTACAGCCGCGATGTTAGATTGGGTTACGCTAGGTTATATTACGTTATTGACGTATATAAAGGTCCCACGGAGACGTAGAGGCCAACATGCCAAGGATGATGACAAATATTACCGCCGAAATGTTAGGTTGGGTTAGGTTAGGTTACATTACGTTATTGTTGTATATAAATGTCCCATGGAGACGTAGAGACCAACTCGCCAGGAATGTTGTCAAATATTACCGCCGAGATGAAAGGTTGGGTTAGGTTTCGTTATATTTCGTTATTAATGTATACGAAGGTTCCACGGAGACGTAGAGTCCAACTCGCCAGGAATGTTGTCAAATATTACAGCCGCGATGTTAGATTGGGTTACGCTAGGTTATATTACGTTATTGACGTATATAAAGGTCCCACGGAGACGTAGAGGCCAACATGCCAAGGATGATGCCAAATATTACCGCCGAAATGTTAGGTTGGGTTAGGTTAGGTTACATTACGTTATTGTTGTATATAAATGTCCCATGGAGACGTACAGACCAACTCGCCAGGAATGTTGTCAAATACTACCGCCGAGATGAAAGGTTGGGTTAGGTTAGGTTATATTACGTTATTGATTTATATGAAGGACCCACGTAGACGTAGGGGCCAACTCGTCAGGAATATTGTCAAATATTACAGCCGAGATGATAGGTTGGATTAGGTTAGGTTTTATTACGTTATTGGTGTATATAAAGGTCCAACGGAGACGTAGAGACCAACAAGCCAGGAATGGTACCAAATATTACCGCCGAGATATGAGGTTGGGTTGGGTTAGGATATATTACGTTATTGATGTATATAAAGGTCCCACGGAGACGTAGAGTCCAACTCGCCAGGAATGTTGTCAAATATTACAGCCGCGATGTTAGATTGGGTTACGTTAGGTTATATTACGTTATTGACGTATAAAAAGCTCCCACGGAGACGCAGAGGCCAACTCGCCAGGTATGTGGTCAAATATTACCGCCGAGATGATAGGTCGGGTTAGGTTTGGTTATATTTCGTTATTAATGTATATGAAGGTTCCACGGAGACGTAGAGTCCAACTCGCCAGGAATGTTGTCAAATATTACAGCCGCGATGTTAGATTGGGTTACGTTAGGTTATATTACGTTATTGACGTATATAAAGGTCCCACGGAGACGTAGAGGCCAACAAGCCAAGGATGTTGCCAAATATTACCGCCGAAATGTTAGGTTGGGTTAGGTTAGGTTATATTACTTTCTTGATGTATATAAAGATCCCACGCAGACGCAGAGGCCAAACCGCCAGGAATGTTGTCAAATATTACCGCCGAGATGATAGGTTGGGTTAGGTTAGGTTATATTTCGTTATTGATGTATATGAAGGTCCCACGGAGACGTAGAAGCCAAGATGCCAGGAATGTTGTCAAATATTACAGCCGCGATGTTAGATTGGGTTAGGTTAGGTAATATTACGTTATTGATGTATATAAAGGTCCCACGGAGACGTAGAGGCCAACAAGCCAGGAATGTTGCCAAATATTACCGCCGAGAGGATAGGTTGGGTTAGGTTAGGTTATATTTCGTTACTGATGGATATGAAGGTCCCACGGAGACGTAGATGCCAACTCGCCGGGAATGCTGTCAAATAATAGCGCCGAGAGGTTAGGTTGGGTCAGGTTACGTTATATTACGTTATTGATGTATATGAAGATCCCACGGAGACGTAGAGGCCAACTCGCCAGGTATGTGGTCAAATATTACCGCCGAGATGATAGTTTGGGTTATGTTAGGTTATATTTCGTTATTGATGTATATGAAGGTCCCACGGAGACGTAGAGGCCAACTCGCCAGGAATGTAGGTCAAACATTACAGCCGCGATGTTAGATTGGGTTAGGTTAGGTTATATTACGTTATTGTTGTATATAAAGGTCCCACGGAGACGTAGAGGCCAACGCGCCAGGAATGTTGTCAAATATTACCGCCGAGATGTTGGGTTGGGTTAGGTTAGGTTATATTACGTTCTTGATGTATATAAAGGTCCCACGCAGACGTAGAGGCCAACTCGCCAGGAGTGTTGTCAAATATTACAGCCGCGATGTTAGATTGGGCTAGGTTAGGTTATATTACGTTATTGATGTATATAAAGCTCACACGGAGACGTAGAGGCCAACTCGCCAGGTATGTGGTCAAATATTACCGCCGAGATGATAGGTCGGGTTAGGTTTGGTTATATTTCGTTATTAATGTATATGAAGGTTCCACGGAGACGTAGAGTCCAACTCGCCAGGAATGTTGTCAAATATTACAGCCGCGATGTTAGATTGGGTTACGCTAGGTTATATTACGTTATTGACGTATATAAAGGTCCCACGGAGACGTAGAGGCCAACATGCCAAGGATGATGCCAAATATTACCGCCGAAATGTTAGGTTGGGTTAGGTTAGGTTACATTACGTTATTGTTGTATATAAATGTCCCATGGAGACGTAGAGACCAACTCGCCAGGAATGTTGTCAAATATTACCGCCGAGATGAAAGGTTGGGTTAGGTTTGGTTATATTTCGTTATTAATGTATACGAAGGTTCCACGGAGACGTAGAGTCCAACTCGCCAGGAATGTTGTCAAATATTACAGCCGAGATGATAGGTTGGATTAGGTTAGGTTATATTACGTTATTGGTGTATATAAAGGTCCAACGGAGACGTAGAGACCAACAAGCCAGGAATGGTACCAAATATTACCGCCGAGATATGAGGTTGGGTTGGGTTAGGATATATTACGTTATTGATGTATATAAAGGTCCCACGGGGACGTAGAGTCCAACTCGCCAGGAATGTTGTCAAATATTACAGCCGCGATGTTAGATTGGGTTACGTTAGGTTATATTACGTTATTGACGTATAAAAAGCTCCCATGGAGACGTAGAGGCCAACTCGCCAGGTATGTGGTCAAATATTGCCGCCGAGATGATAGGTTGGGTTAGGTTAGGTTATATTACGTTATTGATGTATATGAAGATCCCACGGAGACGCAGAGGCCAACTCGCCAGGTATGTGGTCAAATATTACCGCCGAGATGATAGGTCGGGTTAGGTTTGGTTATATTACGTTATTGACGTATATAAAGGTCCCACGGAGACGTAGAGGCCAACAAGCCAAGGATGTTGCCAAATATTACCGCCGAAATGTTAGGTTGGGTTAGGTTAGGTTATATTACTTTCTTGATGTATATAAAGATCACACGCAGACGCAGAGGCCAAACCGCCAGGAATGTTGTCAAATATTACCGCCGAGATGATAGGTTGGGTTAGGTTAGGTTATATTTCGTTATTGATGTATATGAAGGTCCCACGGAGACGTAGAAGCCAAGATGCCAGGAATGTTGTCAAATATTACAGCCGCGATGTTAGATTGGGTTAGGTTAGGTAATATTACGTTATTGACGTATATAAAGGTCCCACGGAGACGTAGAGGCCAACATGCCAAGGATGATGCCAAATATTACCGCCGAAATGTTAGGTTGGGTTAGGTTAGGTTACATTACGTTATTGTTGTATATAAATGTCCCATGGAGACGTAGAGACCAACTCGCCAGGAATGTTGTCAAATACTACCGCCGAGATGAAAGGTTGGGTTAGGTTAGGTTATATTACGTTATTGATTTATACGAAGGACCCACGTAGACGTAGGGGCCAACTCGTCAGGAATATTGTCAAATATTACAGCCGAGATGATAGGTTGGACTACCTTAGGTTATATTACGTTATTGATGTATATAAAGGTCCCACGGAGACGTAGAGGCCAACAAGCCAGGAATGTTGCCAAATATTGCCGCCGAAATGTTAGATTGGGTTAGGTTAGGTTAGATTACGTTATTGTCGTATATGAAGGTCCCACGGAGACGTAGGGGCCAACATGCCAGGAATGTTGGTCAAATATTACAGCCGCGATGTTAGATTGGGTTAGGTTAGGTTATATTACGTTATTGTTGTATATAAAGGTCCCACGGAGACGTAGAGGCCAACTCGCCAGGAATGTTGTCAAATATACCTCCGAGATGATAGGTTGGGTTAGGTTAGGTTATATTACGTTATTGATTTATATGAAGGACCCACGTAGACGTAGGGTCCAACACGTCAGGAATATTGTCAAATATTACCGCCGAGATGATAGGTTGGATTAGGTTAGGTTGTATTACGTTATTGATGTATATAAGTGTCCCACGGAGACGTAGAGGCCAACTCGCCAGCAATGTTGTCAAATATTACCGTCGAGATGATAGGTTGGGTTAGGTTAGGTTATATTACGTTATTGATGTATATGAAGGACCCACGTAGACGTAGGAGCCAACTCGTCAGGAATATTGTCAAATATTACCGCCGATATGATAGGTTGGATTAGGTTAGGTTATATTACGTTATTGGTGTATATAAAGGTCCAACGGAGACGTAGAGACCAACAAGCCAGGAATGGTACCAAATATTACTGCCGAGATATGAGGTTGGGTTGGGTTAGGATATATTACGTTATTGATGTATATAAAGGTCCCACGGAGACGTAGAGTCCAACTCGCCAGGAATGTTGTCAAATATTACAGCCGCGATGTTAGATTGGGTTACGTTAGGTTATATTACGTTATTGACGTATATAAAGGTCCCACGGAGACGTAGAGGCCAACAAGCCAAGGATGTTGCCAAATATTACCGCCGAAATGTTAGGTTGGGTTAGGTTAGGTTATATTACTTTCTTGATGTATATAAAGATCCCACGCAGACGCAGAGGCCAAACCGCCAGGAATGTTGTCAAATATTACCGCCGAGATGATAGGTTGGGTTAGGTTAGGTTATATTTCGTTATTGATGTATATGAAGGTCCCACGGAGACGTAGAAGCCAAGATGCCAGGAATGTTGTCAAATATTACAGCCGCGATGTTAGATTGGGTTAGGTTAGGTAATATTACGTTATTGATGTATATAAAGGTCCCACGGAGACGTAGAGGCCAACAAGCCAGGAATGTTGCCAAATATTACCGCCGAGAGGATAGGTTGGGTTAGGTTAGGTTATATTTCGTTACTGATGGATATGAAGGTCCCACGGAGACGTAGATGCCAACTCGCCGGGAATGCTGTCAAATAATAGCGCCGAGAGGTTAGGTTGGGTCAGGTTACGTTATATTACGTTATTGATGTATATGAAGATCCCACGGAGACGTAGAGGCCAACTCGCCAGGTATGTGGTCAAATATTACCGCCGAGATGATAGGTTGGGTTATGTTAGGTTATATTTCGTTATTGATGTATATGAAGGTCCCACGGAGACGTAGAGGCCAACTCGCCAGGAATGTAGGTCAAACATTACAGCCGCGATGTTAGATTGGGTTAGGTTAGGTTATATTACGTTATTGTTGTATATAAAGGTCCCACGGAGACGTAGAGGCCAACGCGCCAGGAATGTTGTCAAATATTACCGCCGAGATGTTGGGTTGGGTTAGGTTAGGTTATATTACGTTCTTGATGTATATAAAGGTCCCACGCAGACGTAGAGGCCAACTCGCCAGGAGTGTTGTCAAATATTACAGCCGCGATGTTAGATTGGGCTAGGTTAGGTTATATTACGTTATTGATGTATATAAAGCTCACACGGAGACGTAGAGGCCAACTCGCCAGGTATGTGGTCAAATATTACCGCCGAGATGATAGGTCGGGTTAGGTTTGGTTATATTTCGTTATTAATGTATATGAAGGTTCCACGGAGACGTAGAGTCCAACTCGCCAGGAATGTTGTCAAATATTACAGCCGCGATGTTAGATTGGGTTACGCTAGGTTATATTACGTTATTGACGTATATAAAGGTCCCACGGAGACGTAGAGGCCAACATGCCAAGGATGATGCCAAATATTACCGCCGAAATGTTAGGTTGGGTTAGGTTAGGTTACATTACGTTATTGTTGTATATAAATGTCCCATGGAGACGTAGAGACCAACTCGCCAGGAATGTTGTCAAATATTACCGCCGAGATGAAAGGTTGCGTTAGGTTTGGTTATATTTCGTTATTAATGTATACGAAGGTTCCACGGAGACGTAGAGTCCAACTCGCCAGGAATGTTGTCAAATATTACAGCCGCGATGTTAGATTGGGTTACGCTAGGTTATATTACGTTATTGACGTATATAAAGGTCCCACGGAGACGTAGAGGCCAACATGCCAAGGATGATGCCAAATATTACCGCCGAAATGTTAGGTTGGGTTAGGTTAGGTTACATTACGTTATTGTTGTATATAAATGTCCCACGGAGACGTAGAGACCAACTCGCCAGGAATGTTGTCAAATACTACCGCCGAGATGAAAGGTTGGGTTAGGTTAGGTTATATTACGTTATTGATTTATATGAAGGACCCACGTAGACGTAGGGACCAACTCGTCAGGAATATTGTCAAATATTACAGCCGAGATGATAGGTTGGATTAGGTTAGGTTATATTACGTTATTGGTGTATATAAAGGTCCAACGGAGACGTAGAGACCAACAAGCCAGGAATGGTACCAAATATTACCGCCGAGATATGAGGTTGGGTTGGGTTAGGATATATTACGTTATTGATGTATATAAAGGTCCACGGGGACGTAGAGTCCAACTCGCCAGGAATGTTGTCAAATATTACAGCCGCGATGTTAGATTGGGTTACGTTAGGTTATATTACGTTATTGACGTATAAAAAGCTCCCATGGAGACGTAGAGGCCAACTCGCCAGGTATGTGGTCAAATATTACCGCCGAGATGATAGGTTGGGTTAGGTTAGGTTATATTACGTTATTGATGTATATGAAGATCCCACGGAGACGCAGAGGCCAACTCGCCAGGTATGTGGTCAAATATTACCGCCGAGATGATAGGTCGGGTTAGGTTTGGTTATATTTCGTTATTAATGTATATGAAGGTTCCACGGAGACGTAGAGTCCAACTCGCCAGGAATGTTGTCAAATATTACAGCCGCGATGTTAGATTGGGTTACGTTAGGTTATATTACGTTATTGACGTATATAAAGGTCCCACGGAGACGTAGAGGCCAACAAGCCAAGGATGTTGCCAAATATTACCGCCGAAATGTTAGGTTGGGTTAGGTTAGGTTATATTACTTTCTTGATGTATATAAAGATCACACGCAGACGCAGAGGCCAAACCGCCAGGAATGTTGTCAAATATTACCGCCGAGATGATAGGTTGGGTTAGGTTAGGTTATATTTCGTTATTGATGTATATGAAGGTCCCACGGAGACGTAGAAGCCAAGATGCCAGGAATGTTGTCAAATATTACAGCCGCGATGTTAGATTGGGTTAGGTTAGGTAATATTACGTTATTGATGTATATAAAGTTCCCACGGAGACGTAGAGGCCAACAAGCCAGGAATGTTGCCAAATATTACCGCCGAGAGGATAGGTTGGGTTAGGTAAGGTTATATTTCGTTACTGATGGATATGAAGGTCCCACGGAGACGTAGATGCCAACTCGCCGGGAATGTTGTCAAATAATAGCGCCGAGAGGTCAGGTTGGGTCAGGTTACGTTATATTACGTTATTGATGTATATGAAGATCCCACGGAGACGTAGAGGCCAACTCGCCAGGTATATGGTCAAATATTACCGCCGAGATGATAGGTTGGGTTATGTTAGGTTATATTTCGTTATTGATGTATATGAAGGTCCCACGGAGACGTAGAGGCAAACTCGCCAGGAATGTAGGTCAAATATTACAGCCGCGATGTTAGATTGGGTTAGGTTAGGTTACATTACGTTATTGTTGTATATAAATGTCCCATGGAGACGTAGAGACCAACTCGCCAGGAATGTTGTCAAATATTACCGCCGAGATGAAAGGTTGGGTTAGGTTTGGTTATATTTCGTTATTAATGTATACGAAGGTTCCACAGAGACGTAGAGTCCAACTCGCCAGGAATGTTGTCAAATATTACAGCCGCGATGTTAGATTGGGTTACGCTAGGTTATATTACGTTATTGACGTATATAAAGGTCCCACGGAGACGTAGAGGCCAACATGCCAAGGATGATGCCAAATATTACCGCCGAAATGTTAGGTTGGGTTAGGTTAGGTTACATTACGTTATTGTTGTATATAAATGTGCCATGGAGACGTAGAGACCAACTCGCCAGGAATGTTGTCAAATACTACCGCCGAGATGAAAGGTTGGGTTAGGTTAGGTTATATTACGTTATTGATTTATATGAAGGACCCACGTAGACGTAGGGGCCAACTCGTCAGGAATATTGTCAAATATTACAGCCGAGATGATAGGTTGGACTACCTTAGGTTATATTACGTTATTGATGTATATAAAGGTCCCACGGAGACGTAGAGGCCAACAAGCCAGGAATGTTGCCAAATATTGCCGCCGAAATGTTAGATTGGGTTAGGTTAGGTTAGATTACGTTATTGTCGTATATGAAGGTCCCACGGAGACGTAGGGGCCAACATGCCAGGAATGTTGGTCAAATATTACAGCCGCGATGTTAGATTGGGTTAGGTTAGGTTATATTACGTTATTGTTGTATATAAAGGTCCCACGGAGACGTAGAGGCCAACTCGCCAGGAATGTTGTCAAATATACCGTCGAGATGATAGGTTGGGTTAGGTTAGGTTATATTACGTTATTGATTTATATGAAGGACCCACGTAGACGTAGGGTCCAACTCGTCAGGAATATTGTCAAATATTACCGCCGAGATGATAGGTTGGATTAGGTTAGGTAGTATTACGTTATTGATGTATATAAGTGTCCCACGGAGACGTAGAGGCCAACTCGCCAGCAATGTTGTCAAATATTACCGTCGAGATGATAGGTTGGGTTAGGTTAGGTTATATTACGTTATTGATGTATATGAAGGACCCACGTAGACGTAGGGGCCAACTCGTCAGGAATATTGTCAAATATTACCGCCGATATGATAGGTTGGATTAGGTTAGGTTATATTACGTTATTGGTGTATATAAAGGTCCAACGGAGACGTAGAGACCAACAAGCCAGGAATGGTACCAAATATTACCGCCGAGATATGAGGTTGGGTTGGGTTAGGATATATTACGTTATTGATGTATATAAAGGTCCCACGGAGACGTAGAGTCCAACTCGCCAGGAATGTTGTCAAATATTACAGCCGCGATGTTAGATTGGGTTACGTTAGGTTATATTACGTTATTGACGTATAAAAAGCTCCCACGGAGACGTAGAGACCAACTCGCCAGGTATGTGGTCAAATATTACCGCCGAGATGATAGGTTGGGTTAGGTTAGGTTATATTACGTTATTGATGTATATGAAGATCCCACGGAGACGCAGAGGCCAACTCGCCAGGTATGTGGTCAAATATTACCGCCGCGATGTTAGATTGGGTTACGCTAGGTTATATTACGTTATTGACGTATATAAAGGTCCCACGGAGACGTAGAGGCCAACATGCCAAGGATGATGCCAAATATTACCGCCGAAATGTTAGGTTGGGTTAGGTTAGGTTATATTACGTTATTGATGTATATAAAGCTCACACGGAGACGTAGAGGCCAACTCGCAAGGTATGTGGTCAAATATTACCGCCGAGATGACAGGTTGGGTTAGGTTAGGTTATATTACGTTATTGATGTATATGAAGATCCCACGGAGACGCAGAGGCCAACTCGCCAGGTATGTGGTCAAATATTACCGCCGAGATGATAGGTCGGGTTAGGTTTGGTTATATTTCGTTATTAATGTATATGAAGGTTCCACGGAGACGTAGAGTCCAACTCGCCAGGAATGTTGTCAAATATTACAGCCGCGATGTTAGATTGGGTTACGCTAGGTTATATTACGTTATTGACGTATATAAAGGTCCCACGGAGACGTAGAGGCCAACATGCCAAGGATGATGCCAAATATTACCGCCGAAATGTTAGGTTGGGTTAGGTTAGGTTACATTACGTTATTGTTGTATATAAATGTCCCATGGAGACGTAGAGACCAACTCGCCAGGAATGTTGTCAAATACTACCGCCGAGATGAAAGGTTGGGTTAGGTTAGGTTATATTTTGTTACTGATGGATATGAAGGTCCCACGGAGACGTAGATGCCAACTCGCCGGGAATGCTGTCAAATAATAGCGCCGAGAGGTTAGGTTGGGTCAGGTTAAGTTATATTACGTTATTGCTGTATATGAAGATCCCACGTAGACGTAGAGGCCAACTCGCCAGGTATGTGGTCAAATATTACCGCCGAGATGATAGGTTGGGTTAGGTTAGGTTATATTTCGTTATTGATGTATATGAAGGTCCCACGGAGACGTAGAGGCCAACTCGCCAGGAATGTAGGTCAAATATTACAGCCGCGATGTTAGATTGGGTTAGGTTAGGTTATATTACGTTATTGTTGTATATAAAGGTCCCACGGAGACGTAGAGGCCAACGCGCCAGGAATGTTGTCAAATATTACCGCCGATATGTTGGGTTGGGTTAGGTTAAGTTATATTACGTTCTTGATGTATATAAAGGTTCCACGGAGACGTAGAGTCCAACTCGCCAGGAATGTTGCCAAATATTACCGCCGAGAGGATAGGTTGGGTTAGGTTAGGTTATATTACTTTCTTGATGTATATAAAGATCCCACGCAGACGCAGAGGCCAAACCGCCAGGAATGTTGTCAAATATTACCGCCGAGATGATAGGTTGGGTTAGGTTAGGTTATATTTCGTTATTGATGTATATGAAGGTCCCACGGAGACGTAGAAGCCAAGATGCCAGGAATGTTGTCAAATATTACAGCCGCGATGTTAGATTGGGTTAGGTTAGGTAATATTACGTTATTGATGTATATAAAGGTCCCACGGAGACGTAGAGGCCAACAAGCCAGGAATGTTGCCAAATATTACCGCCGAGAGGATAGGTTGGGTTAGGTTAGGTTATATTTCGTTACTGATGGATATGAAGGTCCCACGGAGACGTAGATGCCAACTCGCCGGGAATGCTGTCAAATAATAGCGCCGAGAGGTTAGGTTGGGTCAGGTTACGTTATATTACGTTATTGATGTATATGAAGATCCCACGGAGACGTAGAGGCCAACTCGCCAGGTATGTGGTCAAATATTACCGCCGAGATGATAGGTTGGGTTATGTTAGGTTATATTTCGTTATTGATGTATATGAAGGTCCCACGGAGACGTAGAGGCCAACTCGCCAGGAATGTAGGTCAAACATTACAGCCGCGATGTTAGATTGGGTTAGGTTAGGTTATATTACGTTATTGTTGTATATAAAGGTCCCACGGAGACGTAGAGGCCAACGCGCCAGGAATGTTGTCAAATATTACCGCCGAGATGTTGGGTTGGGTTAGGTTAGGTTATATTACGTTCTTGATGTATATAAAGGTCCCACGCAGACGTAGAGGCCAACTCGCCAGGAGTGTTGTCAAATATTACAGCCGCGATGTTAGATTGGGCTAGGTTAGGTTATATTACGTTATTGATGTATATAAAGCTCACACGGAGACGTAGAGGCCAACTCGCCAGGTATGTGGTCAAATATTACCGCCGAGATGATAGGTCGGGTTAGGTTTGGTTATATTTCGTTATTAATGTATATGAAGGTTCCACGGAGACGTAGAGTCCAACTCGCCAGGAATGTTGTCAAATATTACAGCCGCGATGTTAGATTGGGTTACGCTAGGTTATATTACGTTATTGACGTATATAAAGGTCCCACGGAGACGTAGAGGCCAACATGCCAAGGATGATGCCAAATATTACCGCCGAAATGTTAGGTTGGGTTAGGTTAGGTTACATTACGTTATTGTTGTATATAAATGTCCCATGGAGACGTAGAGACCAACTCGCCAGGAATGTTGTCAAATATTACCGCCGAGATGAAAGGTTGGGTTAGGTTTGGTTATATTTCGTTATTAATGTATACGAAGGTTCCACGGAGACGTAGAGTCCAACTCGCCAGGAATGTTGTCAAATATTACAGCCGCGATGTTAGATTGGGTTACGCTAGGTTATATTACGTTATTGACGTATATAAAGGTCCCACGGAGACGTAGAGGCCAACATGCCAAGGATGATGCCAAATATTACCGCCGAAATGTTAGGTTGGGTTAGGTTAGGTTACATTACGTTATTGTTGTATATAAATGTCCCATGGAGACGTAGAGACCAACTCGCCAGGAATGTTGTCAAATATTACCGCCGAGATGAAAGGTTGGGTTAGGTTTGGTTATATTTCGTTATTAATGTATACGAAGGTTCCACGGAGACGTAGAGTCCAACTCGCCAGGAATGTTGTCAAATATTACAGCCGCGATGTTAGATTGGGTTACGCTAGGTTATATTACGTTATTGACGTATATAAAGGTCCCACGGAGACGTAGAGGCCAACATGCCAAGGATGATGCCAAATATTACCGCCGAAATGTTAGGTTGGGTTAGGTTAGGTTACATTACGTTATTGTTGTATATAAATGTCCCATGGAGACGTAGAGACCAACTCGCCAGGAATGTTGTCAAATACTACCGCCGAGATGAAAGGTTGGGTTAGGTTAGGTTATATTACGTTATTGATTTATATGAAGGACCCACGTAGACGTAGGGGCCAACTCGTCAGGAATATTGTCAAATATTACAGCCGAGATGATAGGTTGGATTAGGTTAGGTTATATTACGTTATTGGTGTATATAAAGGTCCAACGGAGACGTAGAGACCAACAAGCCAGGAATGGTACCAAATATTACCGCCGAGATATGAGGTTGGGTTGGGTTAGGATATATTACGTTATTGATGTATATAAAGGTCCCACGGGGACGTAGAGTCCAACTCGCCAGGAATGTTGTCAAATATTACAGCCGCGATGTTAGATTGGGTTACGTTAGGTTATATTACGTTATTGACGTATAAAAAGCTCCCATGGAGACGTAGAGGCCAACTCGCCAGGTATGTGGTCAAATATTACCGCCGAGATGATAGGTTGGGTTAGGTTAGGTTATATTACGTTATTGATGTATATGAAGATCCCACGGAGACGCAGAGGCCAACTCGCCAGGTATGTGGTCAAATATTACCGCCTAGATGATAGGTCGGGTTAGGTTTGGTTATATTTCGTTATTAATGTATATGAAGGTTCCACGGAGACGTAGAGTCCAACTCGCCAGGAATGTTGTCAAATATTACAGCCGCGATGTTAGATTGGGTTACGTTAGGTTATATTACGTTATTGACGTATATAAAGGTCCCACGGAGACGTAGAGGCCAACAAGCCAAGGATGTTGCCAAATATTACCGCCGAAATGTTAGGTTGGGTTAGGTTAGGTTATATTACTTTCTTGATGTATATAAAGATCACACGCAGACGCAGAGGCCAAACCGCCAGGAATGTTGTCAAATATTACCGCCGAGATGATAGGTTGGGTTAGGTTAGGTTATATTTCGTTATTGATGTATATGAAGGTCCCACGGAGACGTAGAAGCCAAGATGCCAGGAATGTTGTCAAATATTACAGCCGCGATGTTAGATTGGGTTAGGTTAGGTAATATTACGTTATTGATGTATATAAAGTTCCCACGGAGACGTAGAGGCCAACAAGCCAGGAATGTTGCCAAATATTACCGCCGAGAGGATAGGTTGGGTTAGGTTAGGTTATATTTCGTTACTGATGGATATGAAGGTCCCACGGAGACGTAGATGCCAACTCGCCGGGAATGTTGTCAAATAATAGCGCCGAGAGGTCAGGTTGGGTCAGGTTACGTTATATTACGTTATTGATGTATATGAAGATCCCACGGAGACGTAGAGGCCAACTCGCCAGGTATATGGTCAAATATTACCGCCGAGATGATAGGTTGGGTTATGTTAGGTTATATTTCGTTATTGATGTATATGAAGGTCCCACGGAGACGTAGAGGCAAACTCGCCAGGAATGTAGGTCAAATATTACAGCCGCGATGTTAGATTGGGTTAGGTTAGGTTACATTACGTTATTGTTGTATATAAATGTCCCATGGAGACGTAGAGACCAACTCGCCAGGAATGTTGTCAAATATTACCGCCGAGATGAAAGGTTGGGTTAGGTTTGGTTATATTTCGTTATTAATGTATACGAAGGTTCCACAGAGACGTAGAGTCCAACTCGCCAGGAATGTTGTCAAATATTACAGCCGCGATGTTAGATTGGGTTACGCTAGGTTATATTACGTTATTGACGTATATAAAGGTCCCACGGAGACGTAGAGGCCAACATGCCAAGGATGATGCCAAATATTACCGCCGAAATGTTAGGTTGGGTTAGGTTAGGTTACATTACGTTATTGTTGTATATAAATGTCCCATGGAGACGTAGAGACCAACTCGCCAGGAATGTTGTCAAATACTACCGCCGAGATGAAAGGTTGGGTTAGGTTAGGTTGTATTACGTTATTGATGTATATAAGTGTCCCACGGAGATGTAGAGGCCAACTCGCCAGCAATGTTGTCAAATATTACCGTCGAGATGATAGGTTGGGTTAGGTTAGGTTATATTACGTTATTGATGTATATGAAGGACCCACGTAGACGTAGGGGCCAACTCGTCAGGAATATTGTCAAATATTACCGCCGATATGATAGGTTGGATTAGGTTAGGTTATATTACGTTATTGGTGTATATAAAGGTCCAACGGAGACGTAGAGACCAACAAGCCAGGAATGGTACCAAATATTACCGCCGAGATATGAGGTTGGGTTGGGTTAGGATATATTACGTTATTGATGTATATAAAGGTCCCACGGAGACGTAGAGTCCAACTCGCCAGGAATGTTGTCAAATATTACAGCCGCGATGTTAGATTGGGTTACGTTAGGTTATATTACGTTATTGACGTATAAAAAGCTCCCACGGAGACGTAGAGACCAACTCGCCAGGTATGTGGTCAAATATTACCGCCGAGATGATAGGTTGGGTTAGGTTAGGTTATATTACGTTATTGATGTATATGAAGATCCCACGGAGACGCAGAGGCCAACTCGCCAGGTATGTGGTCAAATATTACCGCCGCGATGTTAGATTGGGTTACGCTAGGTTATATTACGTTATTGACGTATATAAAGGTCCCACGGAGACGTAGAGGCCAACATGCCAAGGATGATGCCAAATATTACCGCCGAAATGTTAGGTTGGGTTAGGTTAGGTTATATTACGTTATTGATGTATATAAAGCTCACACGGAGACGTAGAGGCCAACTCGCAAGGTATGTGGTCAAATATTACCGCCGAGATGACAGGTTGGGTTAGGTTAGGTTATATTACGTTATTGATGTATATGAAGATCCCACGGAGACGCAGAGGCCAACTCGCCAGGTATGTGGTCAAATATTACCGCCGAGATGATAGGTCGGGTTAGGTTTGGTTATATTTCGTTATTAATGTATATGAAGGTTCCACGGAGACGTAGAGTCCAACTCGCCAGGAATGTTGTCAAATATTACAGCCGCGATGTTAGATTGGGTTACGCTAGGTTATATTACGTTATTGACGTATATAAAGGTCCCACGGAGACGTAGAGGCCAACATGCCAAGGATGATGCCAAATATTACCGCCGAAATGTTAGGTTGGGTTAGGTTAGGTTACATTACGTTATTGTTGTATATAAATGTCCCATGGAGACGTAGAGACCAACTCGCCAGGAATGTTGTCAAATACTACCGCCGAGATGAAAGGTTGGGTTAGGTTAGGTTATATTACGTTATTGATTTATATGAAGGACCCACGTAGACGTAGGGGCCAACTCGTCAGGAATATTGTCAAATATTACAGCCGAGATGATAGGTTGGACTACCTTAGGTTATATTACGTTATTGATGTATATAAAGGTCCCACGGAGACGTAGAGGCCAACAAGCCAGGAATGTTGCCAAATATTGCCGCCGAAATGTTAGATTGGGTTAGGTTAGGTTAGATTACGTTATTGTCGTATATGAAGGTCCCACGGAGACGTAGGGGCCAACATGCCAGGAATGGTGGTCAAATATTACAGCCGCGATGTTAGATTGGGTTAGGTTAGGTTATATTACGTTATTGTTGTATATAAAGGTCCCACGGAGACGTAGAGGCCAACTCGCCAGGAATGTTGTCAAATATACCTCCGAGATGATAGGTTGGGTTAGGTTAGGTTATATTACGTTATTGATTTATATGAAGGACTCACGTAGACGTAGGGTCCAACTCGTCAGGAATATTGTCAAATATTACCGCCGAGATGATAGGTTGGATTAGGTTAGGTTGTATTACGTTATTGATGTATATAAGTGTCCCACGGAGGCGTAGAGGCCAACTCGCCAGGAATGTAGGTCAAATATTACAGCCGCGATGTTAGATTGGGTTAGGTTAGGTTATATTACGTTATTGTTGTATATAAAGGTCCCACGGAGACGTAGAGGCCAACGCGCCAGGAATGTTGTCAAATATTACCGCCGATATGTTGGGTTGGGTTAGGTTAAGTTATATTACGTTCTTGATGTATATAAAGGTTCCACGGAGACGTAGAGTCCAACTCGCCAGGAATGTTGCCAAATATTACCGCCGAGAGGATAGGTTGGGTTAGGTTAGGTTATATTTTGTTACTGATGGATATGAAGGTCCCACGGAGACGTAGATGCCAACTCGCCGGGAATGCTGTCAAATAATAGCGCCGAGAGGTTAGGTTGGGTCAGGTTACGTTATATTACGTTATTGATGTATATGAAGATCCCACGTAGACGTAGAGGCCAACTCGCCAGGTATGTGGTCAAATATTACCGCCGAGATGATAGGTTGGGTTAGGTTAGGTTATATTTCGTTATTGATGTATATGAAGGTCCCACGGAGACGTAGAGGCCAACTCGCCAGGAATGTAGGTCAAATATTACAGCCGCGATGTTAGATTGGGTTAGGTTAGGTTATATTACGTTATTGTTGTATATAAAGGTCCCACGGAGACGTAGAGGCCAACGCGCCAGGAATGTTGCCAAATATTACCGCCGATATGTTGGGTTGGGTTAGGTTAAGTTATATTACGTTCTTGATGTATATAAAGGTTCCACGGAGACGTAGAGTCCAACTCGCCAGGAATGTTGCCAAATATTACCGCCGAGAGGATAGGTTGGGTTAGGTTAGGTTATATTACTTTCTTGATGTATATAAAGATCCCACGCAGACGCAGAGGCCAAACCGCCAGGAATGTTGTCAAATATTACCGCCGAGATGATAGGTTGGGTTAGGTTAGGTTATATTTCGTTATTGATGTATATGAAGGTCCCACGGAGACGTAGAAGCCAAGATGCCAGGAATGTTGTCAAATATTACAGCCGCGATGTTAGATTGGGTTAGGTTAGGTAATATTACGTTATTGATGTATATAAAGGTCCCACGGAGACGTAGAGGCCAACAAGCCAGGAATGTTGCCAAATATTACCGCCGAGAGGATAGTTTGGGTTAGGTTAGGTTATATTTCGTTACTGATGGATATGAAGGTCCCACGGAGACGTAGATGCCAACTCGCCGGGAATGCTGTCAAATAATAGCGCCGAGAGGTCAGGTTGGGTCAGGTTACGTTATATTACGTTATTGATGTATATGAAGATCCCACGGAGACGTAGAGGCCAACTCGCCAGGTATATGGTCAAATATTACCGCCGAGATGATAGGTTGGGTTATGTTAGGTTATATTTCGTTATTGATGTATATGAAGGTCCCACGGAGACGTAGAGGCCAACTCGCCAGGAATGTAGGTCAAATATTACAGCCGCGATGTTAGATTGGGTTAGGTTAGGTTATATTACGTTATTGACGTATATAAAGGTCCCACGGAGACGTAGAGGCCAACATGCCAAGGATGATGCCAAATATTACCGCCGAAATGTTAGGTTGGGTTAGGTTAGGTTACATTACGTTAGTGTTGTATATAAATGTCCCATGGAGACGTAGAGACCAACTCGCCAGGAATGTTGTCAAATATTACCGCCGAGATGAAAGGTTGGGTTAGGTTTGGTTATATTTCGTTATTAATGTATACGAAGGTTCCACGGAGACGTAGAGTCCAACTCGCCAGGAATGTTGTCAAATATTACAGCCGCGATGTTAGATTGGGTTACGCTAGGTTATATTACGTTATTGACGTATATAAAGGTCCCACGGAGACGTAGAGGCCAACATGCCAAGGATGATGCCAAATATTACCGCCGAAATGTTAGGTTGGGTTAGGTTAGGTTACATTACGTTATTGTTGTATATAAATGTCCCATGGAGACGTAGAGACCAACTCGCCAGGAATGTTGTCAAATACTACCGCCGAGATGAAAGGTTGGGTTAGGTTAGGTTATATTTTGTTACTGATGGATATGAAGGTCCCACGGAGACGTAGATGCCAACTCGCCGGGAATGCTGTCAAATAATAGCGCCGAGAGGTTAGGTTGGGTCAGGTTACGTTATATTACGTTATTGATGTATATGAAGATCCCACGTAGACGTAGAGGCCAACTCGCCAGGTATGTGGTCAAATATTACCGCCGAGATGATAGGTTGGGTTAGGTTAGGTTATATTTCGTAATTGATGTATATGAAGGTCCCACGGAGACGTAGAGGCCAACTCGCCAGGAATGTAGGTCAAATATTACAGCCGCGATGTTAGATTGGGTTAGGTTAGGTTATATTACGTTATTGTTGTATATAAAGGTCCCACGGAGACGTAGAGGCCAACGCGCCAGGAATGTTGTCAAATATTACCGCCGATATGTTGGGTTGGGTTAGGTTAAGTTATATTACGTTCTTGATGTATATAAAGGTTCCACGGAGACGTAGAGTCCAACTCGCCAGGAATGTTGCCAAATATTACCGCCGAGAGGATAGGTTGGGTTAGGTTAGGTTATATTACTTTCTTGATGTATATAAAGATCCCACGCAGACGCAGAGGCCAAACCGCCAGGAATGTTGTCAAATATTACCGCCGAGATGATAGGTTGGGTTAGGTTAGGTTATATTTCGTTATTGATGTATATGAAGGTCCCACGGAGACGTAGAAGCCAAGATGCCAGGAATGTTGTCAAATATTACAGCCGCGATGTTAGATTGGGTTAGGTTAGGTAATATTACGTTATTGATGTATATAAAGTTCCCACGGAGACGTAGAGGCCAACAAGCCAGGAATGTTGCCAAATATTACCGCCGAGAGGATAGGTTGGGTTAGGTTAGGTTATATTTCGTTACTGATGGATATGAAGGTCCCACGGAGACGTAGATGCCAACTCGCCGGGAATGTTGTCAAATAATAGCGCCGAGAGGTCAGGTTGGGTCAGGTTACGTTATATTACGTTATTGATGTATATGAAGATCCCACGGAGACGTAGAGGCCAACTCGCCAGGTATATGGTCAAATATTACCGCCGAGATGATAGGTTGGGTTATGTTAGGTTATATTTCGTTATTGATGTATATGAAGGTCCCACGGAGACGTAGAGGCAAACTCGCCAGGAATGTAGGTCAAATATTACAGCCGCGATGTTAGATTGGGTTATGTTAGGTTACATTACGTTATTGTTGTATATAAATGTCCCATGGAGACGTAGAGACCAACTCGCCAGGAATGTTGTCAAATATTACCGCCGAGATGAAAGGTTGGGTTAGGTTTGGTTATATTTCGTTATTAATGTATACGAAGGTTCCACAGAGACGTAGAGTCCAACTCGCCAGGAATGTTGTCAAATATTACAGCCGCGATGTTAGATTGGGTTACGCTAGGTTATATTACGTTATTGACGTATATAAAAGTCCCACGGAGACGTAGAGGCCAACATGCCAAGGATGATGCCAAATATTACCGCCGAAATGTTAGGTTGGGTTAGGTTAGGTTACATTACGTTATTGTTGTATATAAATGTCCCATGGAGACGTAGAGACCAACTCGCCAGGAATGTTGTCAAATACTACAGCCGAGATGAAAGGTTGGGTTAGGTTAGGTTATATTACGTTATTGATTTATATGAAGGACCCACGTAGACGTAGGGGCCAACTCGTCAGGAATATTGTCAAATATTACAGCCGAGATGATAGGTTGGACTACCTTAGGTTATATTACGTTATTGATGTATATAAAGGTCCCACGGAGACGTAGAGGCCAACAAGCCAGGAATGTTGCCAAATATTGCCGCCGAAATGTTAGATTGGGTTAGGTTAGGTTAGATTACGTTATTGTCGTATATGAAGGTCCCACGGAGACGTAGGGGCCAACATGCCAGGAATGTTGGTCAAATATTACAGCCGCGATGTTAGATTGGGTTAGGTTAGGTTATATTACGTTATTGTTGTATATAAAGGTCCCACGGAGACGTAGAGGCCAACTCGCCAGGAATGTTGTCAAATATACCTCCGAGATGATAGGTTGGGTTAGGTTAGGTTATATTACGTTATTGATTTATATGAAGGACCCACGTAGACGTAGGGTCCAACTCGTCAGGAATATTGTCAAATATTACCGCCGAGATGATAGGTTGGATTAGGTTAGGTTGTATTACGTTATTGATGTATATAAGTGTCCCACGGAGACGTAGAGGCCAACTCGCCAGCAATGTTGTCAAATATTACCGTCGAGATGATAGGTTGGGTTAGGTTAGGTTATATTACGTTATTGATGTATATGAAGGACCCACGTAGACGTAGGGGCCAACTCGTCAGGAATATTGTCAAATATTACCGCCGATATGATAGGTTGGATTAGGTTAGGTTATATTACGTTATTGGTGTATATAAAGGTCCAACGGAGACGTAGAGACCAACAAGCCAGGAATGGTACCAAATATTACCGCCGAGATATGAGGTTGGGTTGGGTTAGGATATATTACGTTATTGATGTATATAAAGGTCCCACGGAGACGTAGAGTCCAACTCGCCAGGAATGTTGTCAAATATTACAGCCGCGATGTTAGATTGGGTTACGTTAGGTTATATTACGTTATTGACGTATAAAAAGCTCCCACGGAGACGTAGAGACCAACTCGCCAGGTATGTGGTCAAATATTACCGCCGAGATGATAGGTTGGGTTAGGTTAGGTTATATTACGTTATTGATGTATATGAAGATCCCACGGAGACGCAGAGGCCAACTCGCCAGGTATGTGGTCAAATATTACCGCCGCGATGTTAGATTGGGTTACGCTAGGTTATATTACGTTATTGACGTATATAAAGGTCCCACGGAGACGTAGAGGCCAACATGCCAAGGATGATGCCAAATATTACCGCCGAAATGTTAGGTTGGGTTAGGTTAGGTTATATTACGTTATTGATGTATATAAAGCTCACACGGAGACGTAGAGGCCAACTCGCAAGGTATGTGGTCAAATATTACCGCCGAGATGACAGGTTGGGTTAGGTTAGGTTATATTACGTTATTGATGTATATGAAGATCCCACGGAGACGCAGAGGCCAACTCGCCAGGTATGTGGTCAAATATTACCGCCGAGATGATAGGTCGGGTTAGGTTTGGTTATATTTCGTTATTAATGTATATGAAGGTTCCACGGAGACGTAGAGTCCAACTCGCCAGGAATGTTGTCAAATATTACAGCCGCGATGTTAGATTGGGTTACGCTAGGTTATATTACGTTATTGACGTATATAAAGGTCCCACGGAGACGTAGAGGCCAACATGCCAAGGATGATGCCAAATATTACCGCCGAAATGTTAGGTTGGGTTAGGTTAGGTTACATTACGTTATTGTTGTATATAAATGTCCCATGGAGACGTAGAGACCAACTCGCCAGGAATGTTGTCAAATACTACCGCCGAGATGAAAGGTTGGGTTAGGTTAGGTTATATTACGTTATTGATTTATATGAAGGACCCACGTAGACGTAGGGGCCAACTCGTCAGGAATATTGTCAAATATTACAGCCGAGATGATAGGTTGGACTACCTTAGGTTATATTACGTTATTGATGTATATAAAGGTCCCACGGAGACGTAGAGGCCAACAAGCCAGGAATGTTGCCAAATATTGCCGCCGAAATGTTAGATTGGGTTAGGTTAGGTTAGATTACGTTATTGTCGTATATGAAGGTCCCACGGAGACGTAGGGGCCAACATGCCAGGAATGGTGGTCAAATATTACAGCCGCGATGTTAGATTGGGTTAGGTTAGGTTATATTACGTTATTGTTGTATATAAAGGTCCCACGGAGACGTAGAGGCCAACTCGCCAGGAATGTTGTCAAATATACCTCCGAGATGATAGGTTGGGTTAGGTTAGGTTATATTACGTTATTGATTTATATGAAGGACTCACGTAGACATAGGGTCCAACTCGTCAGGAATATTGTCAAATATTACCGCCGAGATGATAGGTTGGATTAGGTTAGGTTGTATTACGTTATTGATGTATATAAGTGTCCCACGGAGGCGTAGAGGCCAACTCGCCAGGAATGTAGGTCAAATATTACAGCCGCGATGTTAGATTGGGTTAGGTTAGGTTATATTACGTTATTGTTGTATATAAAGGTCCCACGGAGACGTAGAGGCCAACGCGCCAGGAATGTTGTCAAATATTACCGCCGATATGTTGGGTTGGGTTAGGTTAAGTTATATTACGTTCTTGATGTATATAAAGGTTCCACGGAGACGTAGAGTCCAACTCGCCAGGAATGTTGCCAAATATTACCGCCGAGAGGATAGGTTGGGTTAGGTTAGGTTATATTTTGTTACTGATGGATATGAAGGTCCCACGGAGACGTAGATGCCAACTCGCCGGGAATGCTGTCAAATAATAGCGCCGAGAGGTTAGGTTGGGTCAGGTTACGTTATATTACGTTATTGATGTATATGAAGATCCCACGGAGACGTAGAGGCCAACAAGCCAAGAATGTTGCCAAATATTGCCGCCGAAATGTTAGATTGGGTTAGGTTAGGTTAGATTACGTTATTGTCGTATATGAAGGTCCCACGGAAACGTAGGGGCCAACATGCCAGGAATGTTGGTCAAATATTACAGCCGCGATGTTAGATTGGGTTAGGTTAGGTTATATTACGTTATTGTTGTATATAAAGGTCCCACGGAGACGTAGAGGCCAACTCGCCAGGAATGTTGTCAAATATACCTCCGAGATGATAGGTTGGGTTAGGTTAGGTTATATTACGTTATTGATTTATATGAAGGACCCACGTAGACGTAGGGTCCAACTCGTCAGGAATATTGTCAAATATTACCGCCGAGATGATAGGTTGGATTAGGTTAGGTTGTATTACGTTATTGATGTATATAAGTGTCCCACGGAGACGTAGAGGCCAACTCGCCAGGAATGTAGGTCAAATATTACAGCCGCGATGTTAGATTGGGTTAGGTTAGGTTATATTACGTTATTGTTGTATATAAAGGTCCCACGGAGACGTAGAGGCCAACGCGCCAGGAATGTTGTCAAATATTACCGCCGATATGTTGGGTTGGGTTAGGTTAAGTTATATTACGTTCTTGATGTATATAAAGGTTCCACGGAGACGTAGAGTCCAACTCGCCAGGAATGTTGCCAAATATTACCGCCGAGAGGATAGGTTGGGTTAGGTTAGGTTATATTTTGTTACTGATGGATATGAAGGTCCCACGGAGACGTAGATGCCAACTCGCCGGGAATGCTGTCAAATAATAGCGCCGAGAGGTTAGGTTGGGTCAGGTTACGTTATATTACGTTATTGATGTATATGAAGATCCCACGTAGACGTAGAGGCCAACTCGCCAGGTATGTGGTCAAATATTACCGCCGAGATGATAGGTTGGGTTAGGTTAGGTTATATTTCGTTATTGATGTATATGAAGGTCCCACGGAGACGTAGAGGCCAACTCGCCAGGAATGTAGGTCAAATATTACAGCCGCGATGTTAGATTGGGTTAGGTTAGGTTATATTACGTTATTGTTGTATATAAAGGTCCCACGGAGACGTAGAGGCCAACGCGCCAGGAATGTTGTCAAATATTACCGCCGATATGTTGGGTTGGGTTAGGTTAAGTTATATTACGTTCTTGATGTATATAAAGGTTCCACGGAGACGTA